>CM062651.1:18370577-18502923 GCA_031772095.1 Zeugodacus tau
ATTGAAAGTGATGCCCTTTGGCAACAACGCACATGTTCATTTTTGAACATTCTCCCGGGCGATAATTGTGATTCCTGTTCATTTTTGAACATTCTCCCGGGCGATATTAGTAACTCCTGGATAGACACCCATGCTTATAATCGTCGCCATTACCGATGCCGAATTAGTACGCACGGTGTGTGATAATTTTGTGAAGAATAACGCCTTTGTAGCGGCCAGTGCATCGTACTCCTAACTCCAAAGTAAAAGTTAATGTAATGTTTAATAATTCCGTTTTATGTAGTCTCCATATCTGCTCCAACATAAGTTGCCATGGTATTAGTAACTCCCAAATGGTTGTTACTACATCCACTTTTCCAAACAAAAATTTTTCGCATTGTATTTTTGTAAGTCCAAATTGTTCTCGACGTTTCCTCGTATATTGTAGTAATGTCTTCTTTATCAATTTCCAACGCATTGGATCTTTTCTTCAGTAATGTTATCATCTTTTTATATATTAATTTCTTTTTCAACATAGTGGTATTTCTTTTTCATTCGTGAATCAATCATGTTATTTTTCCTCCTATATGTTGTATTGTTGTCTGGTATCTTCTTAATACGAATATCTCCACCTAATCATTGTTGCCACAATCGGTGTTATTGTTATTCTCCAGCTCCTGCACGAATGGTTTTCTGTATTATTGGGACATTTTTATCTTCAATATTTTCTTTCGATTTGGTTACTTTCAGTAATAACCCCTTGTGTATATTTTTTTCTTCTTCTTCAACCAATTTATTTGTTTTTTCCTCAGATAAAAGAAATTCATGAGATTCTTTCTGCTAAAGAACTTTCTGAAATAAGTTCTTCTTTCATGAATGATTGCTTCTGATAGCATATAATGCGGAAACGAAATTTCGCCATGTGAACAGTGATACGTTTTGAAGAAGTAGTAACATCTTCCTTCTGTGGTTGCTACTTTTTTGATACGTAATGAGATCTATATGCGCCGTCGTTTCTTTCGGTGTCCTTTGTAATTGGGTTATCACCATATGGGTAGGTGACTCTTTCTCCAATGTGTATTTGTCATTAGGTGGTTGTTCATTACCGGCAAGTCTCTCCAGTGGCATATTTCCATCGTCATATGCCTTGGACCCAACTGAAGTAGCGGTGCCAAAAGTATTTCCACCATTAGTTTCCACCTTACCTTTGTTAGCTGGAGCCTCGGAAAATTAGGCTCGAAAATTTATTTGATTGCATTTCTGGATCTGAGTCATATGTATTGATTTGACCAAAGTATACCTTATCCTTTGTATCAGCGTCAAAACCACTAGTAGCTGGAGCCTTAAAAAGGTAGGCTCGAAAATTTAATGTGTTGAATAAATTTCTTTGCATTTTCAACATTCGCACAATTTCAGCGACTTCAAACCAGTAATTCCTCTGCTTTAACATAAATAAATTTTTCGTCGTATTTATATGATAAATCATCCAAATTTTGCTCAACGAGTGGTTTTGAAAATGTGTTGTAATTGATTTTCATACCTTTCGAGTGCAGTTTTTCGTCAGCACAGAGAGTATTTGCTTTTTAATTGCAATTATAGATCTAATTCTTTCCGATCTTTTTTCAATTGCTTGCAATAAATTATCTGCCACCTTTTCGGTTATTATGCCGTTCTTGCCAGTATCCATTCCTTTGGATGCTTGTTGTTGTCTCCTCAACTCATGCAATAAAATGCGGTATACTTCCATATTTTTTTATGTTAAAATTATACAAAAAAACAAACTGTTCTTTTTCTTCAAAGAATTTGAGGATTTTTGTTTCGATCGCCTTGTTGATCTTGCTGTAAGCCTGGACTCACAGCCGCTGTACCTTTGAATAACAGTTAACTAATGCCATTGTCTCTCGCAAATACATTTTTCAATTGATTTTTTTGTTTTTGTTTTTCCTACTTCATGTATATAGATCTTTTCTTTTTCTTGCCTGTATTTCTTCTATATACAGGTCTTTTTATTTGTCTGAGTTCTCATATTCTGCTCTATGACCAAATTTTTTGTAATAGGTGCCTCTATATTCTAACAGCAGGCCTTCTTAATTGAATCTCTTCGGCTCCCGGATCTCTCTACCCGGCTCGAAGGACCAAATGTTTAAAACCAGCTGACTTCAACATCTCTTACCGCGGGTCGTGTTACTGAAAGACCAATCTTGAGTGAGAATCTATTTATTCTCAAAGTCAGTAAACAATGTAGTTTCTAATAAACTTTACTACTGGTGGTTTCTCCAAACAAAGACTGCAGTATTGAGTGAATCTAATTCATTCTAGTTTTATTTTTGTTTTTTACTTTCAGCTTATATACAAATTTTAGAATTATCTTAGAACCAATATATATATTTGTATGTATGTCTATATGTATATGTTATATGCTGCACGATAAGGGGTTATTTCTAAATGCACACAAAGTAAATTGCCCAAATGTATTTTTATAAATTAATAGGTTATCTTGTGCATACATACATATAATGTGTTTGTTGAGTGGGCATGTTGTATATAGATGGCTATGTGCCTCTATATAAATATATGTATAAAAGGTATATAAATGTATGTATTATATGTATGTATGTATGTATGCTCGTTAAATATATTTGAACATACATATTTATGTTCAGTGGATTGTATGTGTGTTTAATTCATTTTTTATTATTTATTATTCTTAATATGTAGAGAAGCAAAAATCACAATATATTGATGCAGACAAAGGTGGGGATGCCTCCTTGGCATCAACGCACATGTTCATTTTTGAACATTCTCCCGGGCGACAAAAGTGACTCCTGTTCATTTTTGAACAACTCTCATATATATTTTTTCAGTGAAGTGATCTAAGCAAGCTTTTAATAGCTTCATTGATTTCTTATATATTGATCTAATAATAATAACTATAAGCACCTCACTTTTATTTGAAAAGACGGAGAAACTATTCTATATTTAGAAAATATAGTATATAGAACGATAGTGAAAAAATTCCTTGAGAAGAAATAATTATCCCAAAATCACAGCAAGCATGCTCAGAGAGAAGTTGATTTTAAAATACACAGGCCTTTGAAATAAACCCTCCATCAATGCTAAAACGCGAAGTGCAAGGTTGAAGGTTGCAAACGACAGTTATAACGGGTGATTTTTTGAGAAAAAGATTTTCGCGATGCCAGTACGACAGATCACGTGGGATTTTTGACATGGGTGGTCGCAGAAAGATGCTCAGTATGCTTTGACATCTCATCATGAATAGACTTACTAACGAGCAACGCTTGCAACTTATTGAATTTTTGGTCATCAAAATCAAAGCCTGGTTCGAAAATTTTTTATCGACAAATTTTGTTCAGCGATGAGGCTCATTTCTGGTTGAATGCATACGTAAATAAGCAAAAATTGCCGCATTTTGGGGTGAAGAGCAACCAGAAGCCGTTCATGAACCGCCTATGCATCCCAGTGCAAACGCACCGTTTGGTGTGGAGCCACGCTGGTGGAATCATTGGACCGTATTTTTTCAAAAGAAGGTTGTTGGACGCAATGTTACGTGGTGAATGGCGATCGCTATCGTTCGATGCTAACAAACTTAGTTACCAAAAATGGAAGAACTGAACCTGGCTGATAATGTGGTTTCAACAAGATGGCGCCGTACATGCCACACAGCTCGCGATTCTATGGCCATTTTGAGGGAAAACTTCTCGGAGAACAATTCATCTCAAGAAATGGACCCGTAAGTTGGCTACCAAGACTGGCGCGATTTAATCACTTTAGATCATTTTAGCGCTACGTCGAGTCTAACCAGTTCACCATAAATATGTTGTATCTATTCCAGCTTTGGAAAATAACATATCCGAAGAAATTCGGGCTATTGTCGACCGAAATGCTCAGGCACAAGTTGCCCAAAATTGGAATTTCGAATGGACCACCTAAGTGCTGCCGGATGTCAACATTTAAATGAAATTATCGATCCCAAAAGTAAATGTCATGAACCAATCTAACGTTTCAAATACAAAGAATCGACAGATTTTGCATACTTTATGCGTTTTTTTTTGCAAAAAGTTATCATTTCAGTACAAAATCACCCTTTGATGAACTCCGTAGCCCAGGAATACCGTAATTTTTGCAGATGAAAGTAATTTCGACCTGTTTTGATCGGATAGATATGTATGGAGTCCATACTATGGACAAAAGCAATTGCTTAGCTACAACTGCAAAATCTATGTGGTACTGTAAAACATGGTGGAGAGCATGTACATAATAGTGTGGGGATGTATGTCGTCTCCTGGTATAGGGAATTGGGAATTCATCGATTGTACTATGTCCAAGAGTATGTATCTGGACATTTTAAAACGAAATTTGCTTCAAAATGCCGCGAAATTAAATACTTTTGATAACTTTAAAAGAATCAAGATAAAGATCAGAAGCACAAATTCAGAGCGCATAGTTGGCGTATTTGGAACAGTCCACATAGCACAAACACCAGCGCAATCTTTCAGATTTGAATGTAATTGAGAATATGTGGTTAGTTTAGGAACGAGACATTCGAAAATACCAAATTTGAAATAAAGCCGACTTGAAAAACGTCCTGCATACAGAACGGATTAAAATTGCTCAAAACTATACAAAGAAATTGGTAGAATCGATGCTGAAACGTATGAAAGCAGTTATTCATAGTAAGGGGCATCCCTCAAAGTACTAATCGACCAAAAAAATTAGTTGTATCCTTAAAAAATTACAATATGTTTTATTTTCTTGTTACTGCATCATTTTCACTGTGAGGTGCAATATTACATTTACGGTAGTTTGTTTTTGTTGTAGATAAATACTTGCTTTAGTATTTCTTGTACGTTTGCATCACTGCAAGAGGCACTGTACAGGCTTAAGGCCAGCCATTCAGCATATGTATATTCTACAAATCCGTATCTAATTACAAAATTGGTGTCTAAAGTTTTAAATATGCGGTGTTGTTCATTATTCCTCTGTGGTGATTATGAATTGTTGGCATTTAGCGACCGGACACCAGTGTCGTATACGTAATCAACGGAAAGGCTGTCGACTTCGTCCGCGATTTTGGTGTTGATTTGTGGCTTTTGCCTGACGTTTACGAAGCTGGCCGGGAGCACGGATTTCGAACGGGTAATATAAAAAGTGGCATCATAAATTTAGTATGTTACAGGGGCCATAGGTTGCCTAAACTCTAGGCGTAAGGTAAGCGTACAATACGAAAACGTTGTCCAATAACCATCTTTACTCGCTGGGAACAAAAATTTGGAGGATCTAATTCTAGAATCATATCTATTAGTTTTAGATTTCGTATATAAGGAAATAGGAAAGCTTGTGGTGTTTACTGAACAGATTTGAAGATTTAATTACTTATGGTCTTAAATTGTTTTCCTCTCAAACTATGTTTAATTTTTTTTTGATATGTAAATTCTGATCTTAAATTTTATTCCTGAATAAATTTCAAGTTAATAATAACCGTTCTTTAACTAGTATTAGTAAATTATCTACACTTTACCTACAATCCATCATATTTATCATATAAATTATATGCAGATGTAACTAGTTTACCCCAAATTGGGTTTACACACAACGCATCATAGAGGATACTACGTGTATGAATTATAACATCATGTCCACAAGGTGAGTAATATGTTATGGCTGCGGTCAGTAATTATCACATGTTACCTTGTACTGAGGTGATACGTACACATACACTATCTACATGAAGGGCTGTGTGTGTGTGCATGGGTGCAGTCGAAGGCTGGTCACCGTTACTCATAAATCTACACTAAAATATGTTTTCCATTATTAAATTTCCACGCATTTAAATTAAGATTAATTAGTCCTCCGGGTGATGCGGACACCATGGCTCAAATGCAGCTCATGACGCATACTACATGCAGTTATGGTTGCTTGTTTGCTTGGTTAGCTTGTGGGCATTTACCACAAGAGACATATATGTATGTGACACGTGCTCTTTGCATGGGTGCATCTTCATAGTAAATGTAGTAGCTTGTAGGTTGCTTGCATATCCATAGCAAAGAAAAGTCGCCTAGGTGTTTTGGTTCGATTATTGTGTAACACTTAAAAGTTTTTATCTTCAGAAACATTTTCATTTACTATGTCTCTATAAAAACATTAAATGGAATTTTTTTTATAAAAATATTATTATTTTTTTATGTAACGTGCGAAAAAATTAAACTACATATTTCCTACAGGCCTCATGCAATTTGTGTATTTATATACCACCATATTTATATGAATCAGTATCTTCTCATCGTGGGTAAGCTACGAATCAGAAAATTGAAAATCTGAGACATACAATGGAGACAGTTTCCGTTGCCATGACACAAACACATATGGAGGTGCAAAAACTGAAAGTTCGGTCTGAAGTGGCGAAATGATTTTAAAGTGAAATATAGGGTCTCATCATTATCGTTTAAGTTTATGAGAACCAATTTTGTAAAAAAAATGTAATGGTAATGTAATTACAATACATAGTAATGGTAATTATATTGGTCCAAATACTGTTTTTGAATATAGTTTGATAATACAATCGGTACTTGTAATGGTATTGGTAATTGTAAAATTAATCATATTATTTGTAGTAATGGTAATCAAAATAATAATGGTAAATATTAGCAGTGGCATTTAATTGCATTGCTCTCAGTATGGATTTTTATGAATGTAATGGTAATCTTAGTAATACTTCTGTTAGTTATGGTAGTGATATGATCAATGTTTAGAAGTAGTAATGCATATTATAAAATTTGGAAACATTGGGTAATGGTACAGTGAATTCTATTTGAGTAATCGCGTGAAGATGGTAGATAACTGCATTGTTTTTTTACCAATAATTTTAAATGGTGTTTTAATTTATCAAATTCGAGAAATGATAATAAAAACAAAATAATTGTTATTGTATTGATAATTCAACGCTAGTAATTGATGAGCGGTACTTAACCTTGCATATAATGATTACATTTTTCAGATTGATTTATTACAAGTAGTAATTAAAATTATATAGTGATTAACTATTAATTGAAACGCTATTTGCAATGTTCTTAAAGTATTTCTAATTGTACTGGGAAATGTATTTACGGGAATTCTTTAATTAATTATAATGGTTAGAACAATGATAATCTTAAAGGTATTGTTGATAAGTAATCCTACTAATTATGTAATAATTATACAAGCGGTATGTAGATAATAGTTACATAGTTTAAATTTGAGTAGCTATAGGGTATATCAAAGTTGACAAATAAAATTGTAATGGTACCAATTTTAATGGTAATTTCTTTAATGTTACTGGTACTGGTAATCATAACCTCGGTTATGAATTATTAAAATATTAATTTTCGAAATTTTTAATCGCATTGAATGATTTCATAGCAGCAACGTAAGTTTTTTTTTATAAAAATCCATCCATCACACCCTGTAAGCAACTGAAAAATCACCAGCAATTGCGCCTAAAATTCAAAACCAGGCAATGCTGCATGGCGAAAATTCATTTGAAGCGAAAATCTTGGCAGCAATTCAATTAGCGGCACTGGCATTTATCTTATTTGCACTGGAGGTATATGTATGCACAAACAAGCAATCGCACACAAATCTCACCTCCAAACCTAGGCCGTAACTCACTGCAACCACGTATAAATACGTACATACGAGTGTACAAGCGAAATGCACACCAATAACCGCAAAGTGCAGCATATGCTGTGGAGCACGAAGTGTAAATGATGCCACGCCATGTTAGTAGATACCTGTATATGTATGAAAAGTTATTCTCTAAGTTAGTTATATATAGAGAAGAGCATATTACGCAGTTGATATGCTGTATGTACTATATAGGTGCGTAAAGTTCAAAGCAGTGTTTCTCATGATGTCAATCTCTACCTTGAACGCCAGTGTCTTTGTTAGTATGTGGCACATTATGAGCGTTTGTGCTTGCATGCGGTGCGAAGTTTATGCAAGATCGTGACTCATGCATCGACGCAAATCAATTATGGTTGAATATCTAAACTGTAGTGCAGGCACTAACTGATATAGCCCGGCAGGGGAGAATAAACGGAAATTAATGACTTTGTCACAAGAAGTCCTCCAAAATTGTTTTAAGAAATTGAAATTAATTGTAGGCGGTTAATATAAAAGGGATTGAAAGTAAGTTTAACATTATGGTGTTTCTCTTTTACTTTTTCAAAGAATCTGTTCACTACCTTAGATTAGGAAAAATTAAATTTAAAAAACATCGATGCTTTATTCGATATGATACATCGAAACTTGACAACGATGTTAAGTGATGCAGCAATGTTTTTGTACCGTTGGGAACTTGCTTTAAATCCGAATCCACAAATCTTTAACATCGATGTATATTGGCCATTTCCACTACCTTGGCATATTAGGGGAAATAATATTGTAGCTCTGGGCTATTAAATGAAGTTTTTTCGACTGATCGTTTAATCTTGAGAAGAAATGAAACATACAAATATTTCTTTCTTTAAGGAGCTATACAAGTGTTACACTTAAAAAAATCGATTATTTCTATTTTTTTGCTTATTCGATAGTTTATACTTTCAAAACTATTCTGTGAAGGCGGTTAGGTTGTATCTTGAACAGTTTTTAAATGGCAGTATGTTTCATAAACAGCGACCGCAGGTATAAGCCTATACTTAAAGCGCGTTTTTTTTTTGAAACGACATTTCTCAAAATTGATGACATCATAACTCAACGATAAATTGACCGATCGACTTCAAATTTAAACTGAGTATTCTTGAATATATTTACAATATATACAACTTACTATACCTAGGATCTTTTGATTGGTTGCTGTCAATTTGGCACTAAAAAACGATAATCATTTTTACTAACAAAACGGTTTTTTTTTTTCAGAACTATGCCATTTTGTTATTTTTGATTTTCAAAAATCTTAGGTCATTAAGGTATATGACTTCAACTTAAATCACCTTTTTGAATGTTTTAGTTTTAACTACTCATTCGCCGGAATCATGTCAGCAGTTGGGGAACTTTTTTATCTCTGTTATATCTCCGGGAACTCCGTTATATTTCAATATTTTTGTAAAAGAAGTCTTAAATAGTAAGAGGTATTCCACATACATGGCTTTTAAAAAATATTTAACATCTATCAAATTAATATCTATTATTAAGACATTTTCATAACTTTGCTTCATCAGCTTAAAGTCCTTTTAACCCATATAATCCCAACTTTTTTCTAGAAACATTTTGAAGGAAAGAAAGCAATTACGGTTAGCTATGAGACACCAGTAACCAAGCGCTTAAGGCCTTTTATTCATATCTCTCGTAGTTTTTTGAAGAAAAATAAGCCGCCCCAAAAATGGGGCGCTGGCCACACCAGGGAGCACTAAAAATATACTATGTAGTTCAGTTAATATAAGATGTGATTTCTGTTTTATTAAAGAAAATTATAAATTTAATTCAGATTCCACTTTTTAATTGATTGAATTAAAATAAATCTTTTAGAGAGGTATGTATTCACTCCGACAGCAGGGCGGCAATACTGGCATTGGATTCGATGACGGTACGCTCTGTGCTAGTTAAGGAGTGTCTTAAATCCTTATCAATAGCTTCTAGCTATTTTGAGATCCGACTAGTGTGGGTACCCGGACACGGCGTGATCTTTGGTAACTGGGGATAGCGACAAGCTTGTAAGGAGTGGTACCCTAGCTAGCATTGACGTCGAATGGGAGCGTATTGGTAGTCCATGGTCCACCTGCGCAAGAGCGCTGGATTACGCAGACTACGCATAAGCTCGTCAAACGCTGGTCAACTACCAGTACTTGTGCAGTGGCGAGGTCCTTTTGGCCCTCTGTGGAACGTAAGTGGTCCTTTCAACTGCTTTCTTTGGACAGGGTCCATCATAGCGTCATCATGGGTGTGCTTACTGGACATTGTCCAATGGGTACCCATGCGGTGAGACTTGGGATCGTGACAGATGCAAGTTGCCAAAGCTGTATGGAGGAAGGCGAGATGGAATCATCTAAGTATTTCCTTCTTCATTGTCCAGCTTTTGCCAGACTGAGGTTGAAACACTTCGGAAGGCCCTTTTTCGGCGATAAGAAGCATTTATAATATCTTCTTCATTCTCTAATATATCGACTATATCAGCAACAGTTAACCTGAATAGTGAGTTTCAGTTATGGAATTTCCGTAAAATATAAAAAAAGCAGAAAAAAAGAAATCGGAAAGAAACAATGTGTCATACATTTACTGAAAATTAACAAATGTGGACACAAAAGTTTATGAAAAAAACATGTACAGGCATATGTGCTCAAGCGCCCCAATTGTAAATGGGGCGTCACCCAAAATATTTCTTACAAAACTTCAGCAGAACCAATAAAAACCACTTTTGACTTTACTTTTCCACCAAGCAACAAAGATAAATTTATAAATCTTTAACAAAAAAATATCACAACTTGAAGATATAACAACATACCAACTTACTTATTATTTTCGCGTACATCGTAGAATTGTACAAAACACCAAATTTCTTTCTACACGTTTGAAAAACAAAGTTAGAGGTTATGGTGAAAACAAAATACAATAGATGGTGTTTGCCGCACAATCTAAAAATATGTAGCTAAAGGATTTTGTGGTAATAAACAATTATGTTTTTTAATAACTAAAATAAACTAAGCGTTTTAAAAATGGGGCGCTAGGATTATATGGGTTAATTAAAAATAATTTATTCTTTCATCCATAAGTAGAAAGCTTGATAACTTCAAAAACAAGCTTGTTAGCAGACCATTCAACTTCGTAGTCGCCGTAATGTTTATATAATATATAAATATCAAATATCGGCTATAGAAAGAATACTTTAAATAGAGCTAAGTGTGTATATAAATATTAAAGTAAATCAAATGCTTAAATATTTGTTTTGAAGAATTATATTTTCCGGTGAATGTATTCATACAGTGTTTTCTTGTTCAGTAAAAAAAATTACTCATTCAAAATACTTTTTATACTTACACAAAAAATAATACTTTTTATATTTACATAATAATAATAGGTGTATGTAAGCATACATAAATTGATGGGATTATATACATTGTAAACTGATTAAGTTATAGAAGCTTTATAAATGATTAAAATTTTTTTTTTTTTTCAAAATATATATCTAATATTTATTTTTTTTATAATATTTTCCTTGCTCTAAAAGTTTTCAACAGAACCCTGAAGGTAGGCAATGCTTAAAGAGGTTGATAAAGTATATGAGGAATAAATCTTTGACATACCAGTAGACGTAACATACAAATTTGTGATATTAAATCTACAGCTAGTATTTGTGTATATAATCACCAAATTGTATTGTATTTTTTATCCAAAATTGTTAAAAAAAAGTGCATTGGGAATAAAGTGGTCGATAGAAATTAAAGATTCTAGTAATGGTACCAAACTTCTTTCCCGTAGGAATACTACTTTGATTTTTCCTTCTGGATCCTAAATAGATAATCCTATATTGATATAGGATTTCCAAATTTATCATAAATTTTCAAGCACACCATTTTTATAACATTTTCCTATTTTATTGTATGTATTAGATCTGATTGATTAAAAATAAAAATTATTTTGATGAATTATGCATGATTAAATTGTTCATGATGTTTTTTTTTTAATTAACTCTAAAATTGCAATTTTTTGCAATAATTTAAGTTGTCTCACCTATAGAAGCTTGTCTTTTCTCCCATTTTTTAAATAAATTTTTCTTTCACATTACTCTCATACTTGATGATTACTTTTTACTTTTCAACGCTTTGCTAGTTTACACTTCGTAATTGTGTTTTTTATTATTAAAAATTAAATTTAACCTATTAATTGTTTTGGTTAAAAAGCAAATAAACACATGCCGAGTATTTATGAGAATCCACCGCATATTGGCACTTTCACTACGCAACACACGCGGTCAAAAAATCGTGAAACGCGGTTATTTTTGTTGTGGCATTTAATTAAAAACGTGACATATTTGGCTAGAAGGAAAATGCCATGCTATTTGTTGTTTTTGCTATTTACATTATTTTTTACAATTTGTTATTTTTTTTAATAGCATGCAGGCGAAATGCAGTAAGCATAACATTGAAAATGAGTCATGAAATAACTGTTACATATACAAATATTCATACATATGAGGTTAACTGAAACAATGTGCTTGAAAGCATGTGTGTAAGCGTGAGTATTCTGCACACTCAAGCGCATACTGACATATTTCTACTCCACGAATTTTCACATTCTTCCCATTCCGCAACATTTTCACCACGAAATCAAGCCACTACACGGACGGCGTGTTAAGTTGACCAGCACTTTCGATTATTTGTTGGGGGTTACCGCAGAATTTAATTAAAAATCATATGCATTGCATGTAAACAAACAGATACAAAATTGCAAAAATAACAATGCAGCACACATACTTCGAGATATATATGGCAGCTGACATGCCAGCAGCACTTGTGTGTGTATGTGTGTGCGTTTAAAATTGATAAACAATACGCAATCAACGATACGCCTGGGAGTAGGCAATATTTATTGGGCCTATCATGTCAACATAATTACCAATACATATGAAGTGATTCACACCCGCGTACAGATTTATATGTACTCATGCTGGAACAATAAAATCCATCTTTCATAATGAATACGTGTGAGTTCATCATATGCAAAAGTGATAGTAGGTTCGACGCTCACTCAACACTCGACAGCAAGAAATGTGTCTGATTATATGAGCTGTGGATACAGTTCGGCCCAAACTCTGTCAATATACGTAGATAGCAGGCTTTAAGAATACAAATCTATACAGCACTTCAATGTCAAATCAGAAATTAATCAAAATATTTGAGTAATAAATTGCTGAATATTATGATGTATCGCAGATATAAGTGTTGACTGGGATTGTTGGCTAACCACACAACGAAATATGCCATAAGGAATGATAATTAACAATAAAATTTTTAATTTAGAATAAGTGTGGCTAGAAGATAAACTACAAAAAAACATTTTGTATAAACTGTTCGTAAGACCTACAACTAGAAGAGTTAGAGATATCTAAAAAGATCAGGATAAAAAGACGAATTGAAATCGGTAATATGATTTATGATTTATGATTTATGATTTATGATTTATGATTTATGATTTATGATTTATGATTTATGATTTATGATTTATGATTTATGATTTATGATTTATGATTTATGATTTATGATTTATGATTTATGATTTATGATTTATGATTTATGATTTATGATTTATGATTTATGATTTATGATTTATGATTTATGATTTATGATTTATGATTTATGATTTATGATTTATGATTTATGATTTATGATTTATGATTTATATCATGATTTATGATTCACATTGATATTTATGATTTATGATTTATGATTTATGATTTATGATTTTATGATTTATGATTTATGATTTATGATTGTATGATTTATGATTTATGATTTATGATTTATGGCTTATGATTTATGATTTATGATTTATGATTTATGGCTTATGATTTATGATTTATGATTCATGATTCATGATTTATGATTTATGATTTATGATTTATGATTTATGATTTATGATTTATGATTTATGATTTATGATTTATGATTTATGATTTGTGATTTATGATTTATGATTTATGATTTATGATTTATGATTTATGATTTATGATTTATGATTTATGATTTATGATTTGTATGATTTATGATTTATGATTGCGAATTTATGATTTATGATTTATAGATTTATGATTTATGATTTATGATTTATGATTTATGATTTCCATAGACGGCGATTTGATGATTTATGATTTATGATTTATGATTTCCGCATGATTTATGATTTATGATTTATGCATTTATGATTTATGATTTATGAGATTTTATGAAATTATGTTCGGCGATTTGTGGATTTTAATTTGTGGTAGTATAATTCTTTAATCGACAATAATGATTAATTGACCTAATATCGTTGTAATGAATTAATGATGATTAAGATTTTAAACCTATAATTTCACACCACTTAATAATCAATTTGTACATTTTCTGATTTACAATTAACAGCTAAAATTGGAGACCCAACCTATCATGTTCTCATAACATTTCAAAGTTTGCAACATCATAAACGAGTATGTATTAAACATTCAATAGCAGAATTTACCTACAACATGTACCTGCTTGTTAACAACAATTTAGTTTTCAACTGTAGCCAATATTTATCTCCCAACAACAATAATACACAATATTTGGCAGAAAATTGAAGCTTGTAATTTTCCAGTCAGCTGTTGAGATTCTCACAATACCTGCAATGAAACAAAGAACCAAACTAGCAACAAATCGGTCAGAACTGTTATTACTCGGTGTCATTGTAAATATTTTATGCCACTTCCTTTTCTGTAAATTCTTAAAATCGAAAGCTGACGAAAAACAAAGCAAATCGTGAGACATGCATTCACTTACCTAACACGACTTTCAAGTAATGTGCCACGCTCCTTTGTTCTGGAATATTAAAGTGGTGCATGTTCTTTTGCTAACATGCTTTGACTGACTCTCATCATTAAATCTTTGATGTGGCGAGCATACATTTTTAAAATGTTATTACGTTAAAAGTGTGCAGACACAATTATAAATGTGGGCGGGAAGTGTGGTCTAAAGGGAATGAAATATGATATCATTATAAGAGTTATACGACTTGGACTCTCCTATTTGGGAAATAATCCTTCAATCTTGCATAGTGGAAGTTTCGGTAAAACACAATATGAGAACACGAGACCAGCGGCTAATACCAAAATTGAAACATTATTACCTAGTCATGTTGAAGCTCAAATATTAATGTTTATACTTGGCTAAAGCAAAGGATTACAGTTTTGTCAGTAGAGTTATTAATATATGTAATGCGGAAATATTATAAAGTGTGCACCAATATCTCCTGCTGGCTGAAGCGTCGTCTCTCGCTTGCTGTATAAATATACTCCGCTCAATATTACAGCGTTTTCAATGATATATTAAGGCTTATAATAAAGAGCTGATAATAATTTATATTCGTAAATCTACGGCTTTGCTTTGAGGCTTGTTGCCTTTGATAATCTATACTATTCTATTCTAAAGAGGAATGACTTGTATGTATAATTGTAATGAATAAACTCGAAAACGACTGTACCGATTTAAAAAAATCTTTCATCATTGCAAATCTACATTCACCCCGAGTAACATAGGCTATATTTATTGCTAGAATCTCAACTTCCGGGAAATAGTTCACAGGTGAGGGTATCAAAAGACTCCGTGATGTATAATCTTTATCTGAAATTGAAAATCGTCTTACAAGTCATTCTCTTTGCATCGCAATCGCGTGCCAGAGAGAGTAACGAGTGCTCGCAGCTGCTTGCTGAACAAAATTTCAAAACCTGCCAAGTATGCGTTTGAGAATTGAGTATGGAGCGTGTGCAGCGGCTTGTAGAACAAAATATTAGAATTATACAAGCTTGCACTAGCCCATCGAAGCCTGAGCGTTCCCAACGTCTTCATAATCAGACTTTGACTCTGGACAACGGACACAAAAGACTAGAGGTCGTATTCAAGTTTTAGCTCTTTGCAAATAAAATATAATTTCATGTTAGAATGTTCTTCATTTTACATTTTTAAAATGAACCCACACAAGAAACGGAAAAGTACATACATATGTATTGGAGAGTGTATATAAGTGTGTAAAAACTTATAAGTTTTGAAATGATTGTTTAAGCCCGTGCGATACCGGAGCGGTCTGCTAGTATTTTATACTCTCGCAACAAAAGTTGCTACGAGAGTATTATAGTTTTGTTCACATAACGGTTGTTTGTAACACCTTAAACTAAAAGCGTTAGATATAGAGTCATATATACCAAAGTGATCAGGATGACGAGTAGATTTGAAATCCGGATGTCTGTCCGTCCGTCCGTCTGTCCGTCTGTCCGTCTGTCCGTCTGTGCAAGCTGTAACTTGAGTAAAAATTAAGATATCTTGATGAATCTTGGCACACTTATTTCTTGGCACCATAGGAAGGTTGCTTTCGAAAATGAGCAAAATCGGACCATCTGCCTAACGCCCACAAAGTCATGGCGAAAACCGAAAAGCCACATAAAGTGCAATAACTAAAGCTTCATAAATAATGTTATGTGAAAATGAAATTTGGAACATAGGATCCCATTAGGGAGGGGCACATTTGGATGTAATTTTTTTGGGGAGGTGGGCGTGGCCCGCCCCTACTAAGTTTTTGTACATATCTCGCAAACCAATAGAGCTATATAAAACCAAACTTTCTGGAGTCGTTTTTTTTTTTAGCCACCTTCCTAATACAGTTCAAAATGAAAGAAATCGGATCATAACCACGCCCACTTCCCATACAAAAGTTAGGTTGAAAATTACAAAAGAAGTTGGGTTAACTTTCCACTAACGAAAAACGTCAGAAACACTAAATTTCACATAAGAAATGGCAGATGAAAGCTGCACTCAGATTTTTATAACAAAATGGAAAAATGGGCGTGGCGTCGTCAACCCACTTATGGGATCAAAAACCATATATCTCAGGAACTTCACTCGACCGATTTCAATGAAACTTGGTTTGTAATAAGTTTCTTACATTCCAATGATATGTTGTGAAAATAGAAGCCAAATTAAGCTTCACAGCCATCGCCATACTTCCTATATACCAGATAAACTTTGAAGACGATCTGAATCGTTTACTTTACAATATATAAAAAGTAAGTACTCAAGTTGAAAGATATCGGTGCGAAGAACTTTGCACAAATACTATGTGTTAATAGTGCTTGGCAGCCCCATTCTAAAAAGCGCCGGAAATCGGACCATAGGTTTTTAAGGCCCCATATATCGAACACGAGAGTGACCTCGGTGCTTCTAAATCCTAATATTATGGTTTCCAACTTTTCAATGGACTTTATACAATATATAAGACGAATATGTGGGTCAAATTGTGTATTATATAATATAAATAAAGTTAAATAAATAAATTGCGAGAGTATAAAATGTTCGGTTACACCCGAACATAGCCCTTCCTTACTTGTTAGTCTTAATGATGGTTCCAAGATGAACGAAAATATTTACAACTTAAAAGTTATGATTGTGAACACTGACGTGGGAGCCAAGGCGCAAATGCGCTGACTGTTTGTTTGATGACAGGAGATATTTCGTCTTGTCCTCATTCACCACGAGACTCATTCGCTACGCTTTCTTATCTAGTCTAGAGGCTTTTTAATAACAATATTAATTTTTTGGCCAAATTTTGAGAAATTATGACGAGCTTTGTGTCTTTGTCCGTATAAAATTCCGGCTCCGTTCCAGATACCATTTTTTAGTGTGAGACTTTATGTTTTCTAACAAAACTTCCCTCCTAACGAGTGATGAGAAATATATGTGAAAACAAGTAAGGAAGGGCTAAGTTCGGGTGTAACCGAACATTTTATACTCTCGCAATTTATATATTTAACTTTATTTATATTATATAATACACAATTTGACCCACATATTCGTCATATTATATTTGTGTAAAGTCCATTGAGAAAGTTGGAAACCATAATATTAGGTTAGAAGCACCGAGGTCTATTGTTCGATATATGAGAAGCTCTTAAAAACCTATGAGAAGTCCCGATTTCGGGGATTTTTAGAATGGGGACATATACACTTTTAACATAGTATTTTGTGCAAAGTTCTGCACCGATATCTTCACTGAGTACTTTACTTTAACATATTGTAAAGTAAACGATTCGAGATCGTTCTTCAAGAGATTCTGGTATATAGGAGGCAAGCGATGATTTATTGAAGCCGATTTAACTATTTTCACAACATATCATTGGGATGTAAGGAAACTATTACAAACCAAGTTTCATTGAAATCGGTCGAGTAGTTCCTGAGATATAGTTTTTGGCCCATAAGTGGGCGACGCCACGCCCATTTTCCATTTTGTAAAAAAATCTGAGTTAACCCACTTTTAGTAATTATCAACCTAACTTTTGTATGGGAAGTGGGCGTGGTTATGATCCGATTTCTTTCATTTTTGGACTGTACTAAGAAGTGGCTAAACAAAACGACTGCAGAAAGTTTGGTTTATATAGCTGTATTGGTTTGCGTTTAAAAACTTAATAGGGGGCGGGGCCACGCCCACTTCCCCAAAAAAATTACATTCAAATATGCCTCTTCATAGTGCAATCCTTCATACCAAATTTTATTTCCATAGCTTTATTTATGAAGCTTGAAGTTATGGCACTTTTATGTGTTTTCGGTTTTGCGCCATTTTGTGAGCGTGGCAGTATTGGTCCGATTTTGCTCATTTTCGATTAAGAATATCTTAATTTTTTACTCAGAGTTACCAGCTTGCACAGACGGACGGACGGACGGTACGGACCGGACGGACAGACAGGTGACATTCGGATTTGAAACTCCACTCTTCACCCTGATCACTTTGCTATATATAACCCTATATCTAACTCGTTTAGTTTTGGGTGTTACAAACAACCGTTATGTGAACAAAACTATAATACTCTCTTTAGCAACATTTGTTGCGAGAGTATAATTAGATATGTCCTACAGTGCGATATCGATATTTTATTAAAGGTTTTCTTCGGTTTTACATCATCCAATAATCCTTTAATGTAAATATCTGAGAACTTCTGAAAATACGGTATACGACATCCTTTATGTGATTTTAATGTGATTATAAAATTCGTGGGAAACACTATTGCTC
Source organism: Zeugodacus tau (assembly GCA_031772095.1). Classification (NCBI taxonomy): domain Eukaryota; kingdom Metazoa; phylum Arthropoda; class Insecta; order Diptera; family Tephritidae; genus Zeugodacus; species Zeugodacus tau. Next base: position 18,389,337 of record CM062651.1, read on the forward strand.
GATTATAAACGTGAAAAACCGAATATAAAAATAAGGCGTTCTCAGTGCATATATAACAAAAAATGTGTGCTTTTTGAATTTTCGAGCAAATCATCTATAGAAGTGGAACTGAAATTTTTTATGTTATAGTTTTTGTCTTGAAGGAACCTCTAGGTTTTATAATTCTAATGCATTTCAAGTCTTAAGATTTTAGAAGCAATAAATACAACTTTTTGGCATTTATATATTATCTTTTATCGAAATTAATCGCTGATTTTGTTGTTGCTTCCATGAATATAGATACACTAGTGCGCAAGCGTACCATTGCTGAAGCACGAAATTAAAACAATAAACATATGGTTACTGATCTGTGGTTCTTTTTTCCTTTGAACAAAAAATCTCTATTATAAAATTGTATATTATTTATGCTACTCAGTACCATTTAATTAAAACAAGACGAAAAGGTTACGTGTTATAAAAATAAAAACACTTTAAGGGCTGCAATAAATCAATAACAAAAGAAATAAATCGCTGTGGCAACGAACAACAAATAGCAAATAAACACATATGAGCATTGGGCTGGGTGTATGTGGATGCGGCAGCTCACACACATGTGACCAGTTAGACGTCCAAACAGACATATCGAATTACAACATTTAAACGGTAAGCAATAAAAATTGCAAGCGGTGAGTAAAAGTTCAGCAAAAATCAAAGTGAAACAAAAGGGTTTGTCATAAAAAGGACGAGAAAAGAGGGAGAGAGGGAAAAAGTGAAATAAACTTTTTCATAGCAAGTATAATTCGTTCAAGTATTTTAACAGCAGACAAAATGAGTTTTACTTGTATAGTCTTATTATTTGACTGACTGCCTCGCTATGGCTTGCATGTGCATGTGCAGCACTACAGCAGTAATAACAACAACAAACTCAGGTACTAAGTACAATTGCTGTGCATGCGGGTCATAAAATGTAAACAAGCAAGCTAAAAATAAAACGAAGGCAAGTATAAGGACTAGACAATATCGTTAAACAGCTGAGCAAGTTCACAACATAGGTAAGTGTTCTATAGGACGGTTTGAAATTGATAGTTTGTTTTGGGTGATGGGTCAGAAAGGGGCGTTGCGAGAATGCAGAAATTTATATATGCCATATATTAAAGACTTTCTTTGTAGAGCTGATATTCTCTTATTGAAAGTTTTGCAAAGTTCTCTCTCAAATTATTTAGTAAATGAAATTGACTTCGAAAATCACTGTATAAACCACCACTGACTCAACATTTCTCAGCTCGTTAGCTCTCAATGATACTCTCGTGTTAAAAGCTGCTGCTCTGTTAAAATAATTGGTATAGCTTATTCGATTCGACACTCTCCAGAGACTGTAGGGATATAATGCGATTTTTTGAAAACTTTGCAACAAGAACACAAAAACGTCATTGATGGCTTCTCTATACAGGCGTGTTAAATATAACCCTCTCATGTCCGAATTAAAATGCGGAGCTAACATTTTTTAGCCCAAATATATATATATTAGTCTTAACTCAAATATGAACTCTGCGGAGAACGCATACTGAATGAATATGAGCATAGCTCATAACAGAAAATGTAACTGTAAGAGGGAAGAACACATAAGTCTACATAATTGAAAAAACCGTTGGTCAAAAAATTTAAATAACAAGAATTAGAAGCCGGTGAGTACAATGTTGACTATAGGCAACATTAATCATGATAACCCTTTCATGGGGTTTAGAAACCAAAATATGTAGTATTAATATATACAAAAGTGTGGGGATATATCGTCAGGTACTTCTCTTTATAATTTTCCAAAATTAGTCACCAGCAGTCCTGTTATGTAACAGTTTTGAAGAATCGCTCATTGCTTAGCTCAATTTGATTTTTTGATCACTGACAAAAGTGTGGATATGAAATTGTTGCAACTCGCTAATTAACTTTCACAGCGTTCTACAACCTATCCTTTATAGCAATCAAAGTAATAAAATTTTCATTTAAGTTATGTTTTGTATTGCTTAGTAAATAAAATTTTTTTCGAAAATCATCACCTTAGCAATCTTCGACTCACAATTTCCTTGCTCGTCAGTTCTCGATGATACTCTCGTGTTAAAGGCTGCCGGTCTGTTTAGAAATAACTGCAACATGTTTAAAATATTATCAAAAAAATGTTAACTCAAATTTTCAAGTCGGTAGAAGCGATATGGGAAAGTTCTAAAGCGATTTTGCTCAAATTTTGCGCATATCTTTGGAATAACATTATCTAGTTAATGAACGAAGGATTTCTTTTTATTTTTATTACAACAATTTTTTTCGAGCCACTATATGTCGTAAATTTGACAAAAGGGAAATTTCTTCATTAAAATTCTGTCAAAAATTCAAATTTTTTTTCTCCTTCGTTCATTAACTAGATTTATCCATATACTGTCGAAACAGATTTGGTTTTTCATTTTAGAATGAACCAATCATGAGATATGATGTCCACGGCAAGACTTTTTGGACACGTCTTGGGAGATGAGGTGTCAACGGCTGAAACCCACCTAACCCCTTAAATAGTTTATTCGATTCGACACTCTCTAGAGACTGTGACTTGGAAAAAAGTTTTTGAAAATTTGGCAATAGAAACACTAAAATGTCGTCGCTACAGAGCTCATATCTGGCAATACTATACATCTTTGAAAGGTCTTGACATAACCTACAAAACGACGCTATGTATGATTAGTTTGGATATTGCGTTCAACAGTTATAGACGTGTAAACACGGAGTTCACTAATGCCGCTATTTTAATGTTTTTCTTCGTTAAAGGCAAATCCGCTAGCGAATCGTTCCATGAGATTAATAGTGTTTTAGGGGATGGTACTCTATCACTTCGAACTGCGGAGGAATGGTTTCCCCGATTCAGAGCGGATGAATACGAAACCATGGATAAGCCAGCAGGAGGAAGGCCTGTGACGACGAATACCGATCAAATCATGGAAAACATCGTGCTAGACCAGCATGTGACTTCTCGTGTCATCGCCCAGCAGATGCGAGTTAGTCATCAAATCATTTTAAACCATCTGCAGAAGGCTGGATACACAAAAAAGATTAATGTTTGGGTGCCACATGATTTGATGCAAAAAACCTTCTGCACCGAATCAACGCCTGCGATATGCTGCTGAAACGGAACGAACTCGACCCATTTTTGAAGCGGATGGTGACTGGCGACGATATATCACATACTACAATATCAAGCGAAAACGGTCGTGGTCGAAGGCCGATGAATCGTCCCAAACAGTGGTTAAGCCGGGATTGACGGCCAAGAAGGTATTACTGTGTGTTAGGTGGAATTGGAAGGGACTCATACACTATGAGCTGCTCCCATTTGGCCAGACTCTTAACCTACCATTTACTGCGAACAACTGGAACGCTTGAAGCATACGATCGACCAGAAGAGTATAGGAATTTTCCGAAAGGAAGGGCATAAAGTTGAACTCAAAAGAGGCTCGTGAAAAGTGGTTGTCCGAGATCTTCGCAAAAAAGGAGGGGGTATTATGAAGTTGCCGTCTAGATGGAAACTGATGATCGAACTAAACGGCGCATTTTTGAACTAATTCCGATCACTATAACACTTTCTATAAAGCATTGAATAAAGAGCAAAAAAAGCGGAAGGAAGATATTTAACAACCTAATATTTTGTTGTTACATTTTTCGTAATTTTAAATTCAATATTCTATAATACAAAAATAGCTATATCCACACAGCATTTAAATATTCCATACTCTTACATTGCTGCGGCCACATAATCTATATTTAAATCCACTATGTCGCCCTGTGACCTTTCAACTTATCCCATACAATGGCGCTTTCACTACATTATCAAGTATTCAATTTTCATTGCCACACTGGCAAATGGCCAATGCAAAATTTACTTTACACACAAGCTTCTAGCATGTTGACACATGCTCAAACACATGTATACGTACACATGTGTAGAAATAAATTTATTGTAAAAGTCCGTAAGCCATATGAAGAGCTTTAAATTCAATTCCATTGCTTTCGCACCGCCAATCCATGTAATGCGCGTGCGAGTGTGTGGTAATTCAATGTGTTGTAATGCGATGCATTGCTCTGCGTTGAGTATCGTATGATTTGGTTGATTGTATGATTGGCAATCAAATTTGCTTGTGGGCAAAAATAACTTGACTGACGCACAAACAGACTGACGTGCTGATTCGATAAATGAATGGTGTGCCATGTGCAATAGAATTCAATACAAATGTTCTGTTCATTGTGTCTTGGGAGGTCTCTTTTTCGAAGTGAATTTACAAATAGAAATATCGTTTTTATGTGGGATTGTATGCACCAATACACATACATTACAATACTTAGAGAAACTAGATTTTAAAGTAGCATACCTTTAGAATTCTCTGAGATAATAATCCTGGCATACGATAGGAATATTTATCAACGAAAATGGTTTTATTGTTTTTCAAAATATTCTTCATCAAGATTTATACACTTTTGCATGCGCTCAAACCAATTTTCGAAGCACTTTTTTGAGCCTTGTTTGAGCGATTGTCAAATTGTGCGGGATCCAACGAGAACAAACCTTTTTTACGGCCAGGTGTTCATGCAATATCGAATGTATGCTGGTGGGAGAAATGCATAGGCATGCCTCTATCTGAAGGTATGTTACATGACGGTCTTGCATTATCAGTTCACGTACGGCATCGATGTTTTCTGTCACAACGGCTGTTTTTGGACGACCTTCACGGAATTCGTCTTTGAATTCCACGATTGAATTCGTTGTACCAGTTCTTTACAGTGCTATAGGATGGTGCTTCATAGTCATACAAAGATTTTAGTTCATCGATGCACTCCACTCCGATAATCCACGTCGAAAGTTGTAAAAAATGATCGCACGAAAATGTTCACGAGTTAATTCCATTATTTGGCCGAAATGAATTTTTTAATTCCCTGTAAATAAAACAATTCACGATTAAATGACAAAACGTTCTGAGGGATGTTATGCTAAAAAATGTCAAACTTTCCAATGGAAATGTCAGATTGCACCTGGCAACACTTACTGTTGCCTAGGCCAGAAATATATATAGCAGCCCTCGTACTTTTCGGATTCAGCTCAAAATTAACTGGAAATAGGATTTGACTAATTGAAAAATAGGCTTTGACTAAAATTTTAATGGAACTTAGATTAATTGTAATCTCTCAATTAATATATATATTCCTCCTTTTAGTAGAAACATCTGAAATTAGTACATGGTATTTTGTATTAGATTGACGAATATCCCCCTTCCGCTTTTTTGTTCTTTATTCAATGCTTTATAAAAAGTGTTACAGTGATGGGGTTTAGTTCAATGATTCGATGATCTGTTTCTATCTAGGCGGTAACTTCATAAAACCCTCCTCGTAGAAGCCCCCCTTCTTATTTGGAAAGAGCTCGGACAACCACTTTTCAAAAGCCTCTTTTGAGTTCAACTTTACACCACAAAGGGCGTTTGCCATAGACAGGAACACAGGTAATCACTATGCGCTATGTCCGGGGTATATGGTGGATGCGATAAAAGCTCCCATCCGAGCTCCCGTAGCCTCTGACGAGTCATCAACGAAGTGTGTGGTCTGGCGTTGTCCTGGTGGAACTCTACATCCTTCCTAATGGCCAATTCTGGTCGATCGCCTGCTTCAAGCGGTCCAGTTGTTCGTAGTAGATGGTAAATTAAGCGTCTGGCCATATAGGAGCAGCTCATAGTGGATGATTCCCTTCCAATCCCACCAAAAACACAGCAAAACCTTCCAGTCCGTCAACCCCAGCTTGGCCACTGTTTGGGACGATTCACCGGACTTCGACTTCGAAAACGGTAGTTTTCGCTTGATGTTGTCGTATGTGATCCATTTTTCGTCGCCAGTTACCATCCGCTTCAAAAATGAGTCGAGTTCGTTTCGTTTCAGCAGTATATCGGAGGTGTTGATTCGGTCCAGAATGTAAAAAAAAAAAACGCAAAAATCAAATCATCAACCTTTTTTTGTGTATCCAGCCTTCTGCAGATGGTTTAAAATGGTTTGATGACTAATTCGCATCTCCTGGGTGATGTCACGAGAAGCCACATGCTGGTCTGACTCGATGTTTGGTATTGCTAATTTACGTCAATAGGAGTCGCCAAACCATACAAAAGTGAAACAATCTGTACTGGAAGGTGTAGATATCATGTGGCTATTAAGTTCAGAACTTTGGAAACCTTCGACTATACTTTCATCCACTTCTATTCATTCAACATATTGGTAATATTCAAAGAAATTGATGTCACATTGATCATATACAAACGAAATGAAATCGAAACTCACCACATTTGAAAATATTTTTTGTAACTAAATTAATGATGAATCATCCCTTTCTCATTTGTAAAATATTGTCATTTCCATTCAATCACATCACAACCCTTTTGATTGCTTTATTTATTAAATTTGTAGAAATAGTTAAATTTGATAACTAAATTCGTAACTGCAATGAATTGTAGAAAATAAATCAACTTAATTAGCATATGCCTCAATATGTCAGCAGAAATTATGTTGTCATGCATAAGAAATAAATTGCAAATCATTTCTGATTTGCAATATTTCCCATAAGCACTTGAAATGGAAAGTAAAATATTTTTGCAGTTTTATTTAATAAAATCAAAATAATAAAGAAATTACTTGCATTGTCTAGCAAGTTTGGAGAAAATTTTATAATTGCCTCAATGCACGCAAATAATAAAGCATAAAGCAATGCAGTGATGTGAAATTATTTTTTGCAGTCGTTATGAATCACAGACAAATATAAGTTTGAGTTAACAATATTTATGTGTTGAAGGACATATGTAAGTAGACAGCAATTGGAACTTTTGGTTTTTTTGTCTGTTTTCATGAAATCATAACTAAAGTCATCAGTTAATTAATACAAGATTTCATTTGTATTTACATTCGTGCAAGAATAACTGTTATAGGAAGTATTATTTCTATTATCTCAATTTAATAAATTTTGAATATTATAAAAAATCATTATATAATCCTTATATATCAGCATTAAGTGGTAATTATAGGCGTTTTTGATTTTAGTCCCAGGACAAGAGTTTTCTTGTTTAATTTCCAGTAGACCCAGAAGTGCCATCGGTATATTTGTTCTTGTCTTATTTCATCGAATAGCAAGCATTTGAAATCAGTTACTCTCATGAGTTTATATTAAACAAGTAAGGAAGGGCTAAGTTAGGGTGTAACCGAACATTTTATACTCTCGCAATTTATTGATGTACAATTCGACCCATATATTGGGTATAAAGTTCAATGGAATAACGAAAATCATCATAAATAGTATATGGGGACTGAGATAATTCCTAAACCGATTTCACTCGTTTTCACCACCAAGATACAATGTATCAAAGACTATACACTCACTTAATTTAATATTACTTATAATTAGGTATATGGGATCTGGGGGAAGTTATGACCCGATTTTTACCATTTCAGGTACAGAGAGAAACTGTTATAAGTTATAATTCAGAGGGAATGAATTACATTAAAATATCTGAGCGATTTACCTAAGTATATTTTCGGGGAAAAATTACCCTTAGGCACTGAGTTCTTCATGTTCGATATCAGGGGCCTTGAAAAGTCTTGGTTCGATTTTGACAATTTTTTCACAAGTGATGCAACACATCATATACAATGTTTGTGTAAAGTTTTATTTCGCTATCTTCATTGGTTCCTAATGTATATATTATAAAGTGAAGGAATAAGATGGAATTCAAAAATGAGTTATATGGGAAGTTGTCGTGGTTGTGAACCAATTACGTCCATTTTTCACACGTGTCATCAGGGTGTCAAGAAAATATTATATACCGAATTTCACTGAGATTTTTTTACGAAATGGAAAATGGGCGTGGCGTCGCCCACTTTTGGGTCAGAAACCATATCTCAGGAACTACTCGACCGATTTCAATGAAATTCGGTATATAATATTTTATTGACACCGTGATGGCGCGTACGGAAAATGGAAAATCGGACTATAACTTTTCAATGCCCCGGATATCGAATATGAAGAACTCAGTGCCTTATGGTAATTTCTCACCGAAAATATTGGTGAATCTCTCAGATATCTCAATTTAATTCAGAGGAATTCGTTTTCTTCTAATAGTATGTTTCTGTACAAGAAATGGTTAAAATCGGGTCATAACTCCCCCATTTTATTCGAGTTGACAACAAAAATATGAAAAAAGAAAAAAAAAACAATATTTTGAATGTTGTTTAATTTTATAAGATTGTGTCGATAGCCCTAAACAATTTGTAACAAATTAGGAAAGGCTAAGTTCGGGTGCAACCGAACACTAATGGCATCTGTTAGTAGGCAAACCAACGGAACATTCGGCCTTGAAATTACTCCCAAATTGCAAATCGACGAAACACCAATCTGCAAAATCGCCAAAGTAACGCTATAGCGAAGATTTTCCAGATATCCAAGAAGTCGCTGGAGGCACTGTCCGGGCCTTCAAAAGATTTACGCGACAACCAAAACTTTTATTGTGGAACCATGATTCTGTTGGCAGGTGATTTACGCCAGACTCTTCTAACTATTCCTGGATAATGGCATGCCTACTCACTTCAGTGACTTGAAGGAGAAGCTTATTCATCGTGTTTTTCCTAACATGAAGCCACAATATGATAACCATAAATGACTGCTTGAATGACCTATATTGGTGGTTTCGTTTCAATTTCGTTAAAGGAGAGTTGACACAGCTACTAACCAGGATGACGTATTCAATTATCCCACAGACTATTTTAAATTGCTGGACTATCCCCACTCACTTGCAATTAAAAGTAGTGTGAGTTGTCATCATGCTGCGTAACATAAATGAACCTCGACTTTGCAATAGAACAAGAATGGCTGAGAAGAAGGTAATCAATATCGTCACCAAAGCCAAGATAAAGCCAACTATGATTCTATTGGTCATTTGTTACTTTCTTCAATATACGATTAAAAAATCAAAGTTTTACAAATTATGATGATTTACGCTTAATACAGATCTACAATAATATCTATCAATCACTTTAAAATCTATCGGCTATAACGTTTCGTCTTTATGCGTAGGAATTTTTTCCATGCATTGAAAAATTTACTAATTTAATGTATATCTTAGCCACAAAAACGTGTGGTCTGCTGTATAATATAAAGATATCATAAATTACTTTCATAACATATCTATAATACGGTGGTAAAGTGACTTTTAATGAAAATTCGAAGTCGTTTTAAAAATACAGCAGTTAAAAGAAGGATCTGGAAACTTTGAACGAGTTTTTTCCAAAACTGTATCGTATCCTCCATCGTATCTCAAAAACTGCTGCATCGAATTAGTTGAAATTTGTTGGATGCACTCAGCGCAAGTAAACGCATGGAACGCTATATTATCAATCAAAAATTTATTTTTCATAGACCAAAAGTCTAGTTTCTGGTATATTCTGTAGGTTTGGTGGTCGTAGTGCATTTCACGTATTTAAGCTTACAAATTAAAACGGCACAATATATATATATTTTTTTTGTTTCTGATAAACCAATCAGCCGGAACCCTGGAAGAAGTACGTGAACATTTTTTCGAGGCGGGGGTGTTCAGAACGCTGTGACTCATGTTCTACATAATATTTTTAGCTTAAAATGTATTCTTATATTGTCGAAATGCATGCATAGTAATAAATCATAATAAACGGTTGTAAACCAGACCGTTATATGGGATGACCCCTTTAAACAGAAATTTCTTTTTGGAATGATAGTGCGTATACGTAACATGTGGGTCTCAGATAAAGATTTCATTCGACAAATAACAGACTTTTTGGTTTATTTCATTAAAAACTAACTTCCAAAACTTTAATTAAATGCCCAAAAGTAATACAAAATTTGTATAAAACTTGCTCTGTCTCTCATGAACTTTTTATTATTTTTTTCTTAGAGTTTTCCCTTGAATTTGTACTTGATGTTTTATATTTCCTAAAGGTTAGAAGAGTTGTGTTATAGTTTGACGGAATATTTAAATATAATACTTCAAAGAATAAATGAATATGTATGCTCTTAATAGCGTAAGTGTAACGTTTTTTTTTTTCGATAAAGCACATACATATTTTTCCAATGATTTTACTCAGTAAGGTAAAAAAAATTTTCGGTTTTTTCTGTGAAACCTATGTTGTGAGCGCATTCATTTTGGGCGATTTTCTAATAAGCACCGTAAAACTTTATAAGTGGTTTTATATTCTTAGTAGAAGAACCTCTATGTATTTCATAAAGTATCAGTTATTAATTGACAATGTATTTGGAATTCATATATACTACTAGCTGACCCGGCGAACTTCGCCCCGCCCAATTTTTATTTGAAATAGTTAAAACGCTTTTTGAACTCTGTTCATTGTTTATTTGTCTGACCATACATATGTACATAACTTTATTTATTTCACGGATTGTATGTGATTTTTTCTTAAATTTAGAATATTGGAAGTCATAGATTCGTATAACTTTACCACAAATAATATAAACTTCAAACAACGCATTTTCATTTAATGTTTTTAGTAAGTGGCAGCTTTTGTTATGACAGCCTAAATCCATGAACATTTAAAAAGAAATATAGCGCCATCTACTGTTACATAGCGTACTTAGCGCCACCAACTGGTGGATAGCTCTTTGTTAATAATAAACAAATAATTTGCAATAAATAAATAATGCGACTATAAGGAGAGTTATAAACTATCCTATCTTTCAAGTTGGACCAAACTGCACACAGTGTTAAAAATTTCATTAAAATCGGTTCAGTAGTTTAGGAGTCCATCGAAAACAAACAATGTGACACGTGATTTTTATATATTAAGATATATATGAAGTCCTTAGCTAAATTTGCTTATTTTCAAAAATTGTATTAAGAAATTAATTAGAATCCAGAGAAAAAGTTACATATATAAGTAATATTATTTAAGGAAAAATAATAATTCTTAGCCCTAAGGTTCTATCAACAATAAACTTATGGCTGCCCTCAGGGAGTTTCATTAATAAAATCACCATACAAAATTTATTGCCACACTTTTCAATTCATATTAAAATAATTAATACCGATTTAAATCAACAAATGAGCGTTTACGAAAATTACATTTTAATTGCTTGCTGCATTTCGCCAACTTATCAAATCACTAAATACTCCTATAATACACAAGTGTGCGTGCTGATTTGCAAGTCAGAAATAAGCTTGAGAAAAATATACCGTTAACTACTTTTTGATTGATATTTGGGCACTTAGAAGGTAGAGATTTTTCACTGGAATATACATATACACATACATACAAACATAATTATGTGGAGCTGTGGTGCGCTTTCATTAGTAGCCTGAGGGCAACCAAACAATAATTATCGCAAAAATGCGCAAACGTAAAAAGAACAAACACACAATAAATATTACTTAAATATACATTTAGCATAAGAACGTCAATCGGGACTCGCTCTCTCGTTATTTATTTGTTATTTTTACTTTTTATTTCCAAAAAAGTACAACTGCCTCAAGGCTGACCCGCAAGAAAAAACAAACAACAAAAAGAAGTATACACTCAGACCAAGTGCTCGAAATTTGCGTGACGCATATTTTTTCTGCCCAAACTTTTTTTTAGGAAACACAATGTTTTTTCTTTTCTTCCTTTTCCTGCCGTTGCACGCGTTGATAGCCGCAACACGCAGTTTTCGTCGCTTTTCGAACTTTCGTCAACTGTAGCATTTTCGCTAAATATCAAAGCAAACGGAAACGCAATAAAAATAAACACTGTAATTAAGTTAATGAGCATTTTCAGATTTATGTGAACTTAAATTGTTTCAATTGTTTTGCCTACTCTTATTCGGTCGTACTGTATTTGTTTTGTAGTCTTTTGATGTATCCACATATATACATATATATTTAACTTCTTTTGGGTGTTGAAAGTATCAATTTGATATCAATTATTAATGATATGAAAAATTGTGAAAAATTTCTAGCGTGTAGATTATTTGTAATTAAGTGTAGCTGCATACAAAATTTCGAGTCTTCGATAAATTTATCCGTATTTTTTTGTCATACTTTTGTCTTAATAATGTTCTATTAAATATATTGGGCGTATTTAGTTGAGTAATAGGGGTTAATCCAGTCTGGAGACTCAAGAAAAGGATTAGTTACGGTACTTTTTTCGGGAATTAAGAACTAAGTGAAACGAGTTACTTGATTTCATGCCTTATTAAATAAAAATTTATAATCTCAACTTGTCGCAATCTCCGTAATCACCTTCTTCAATAAGTATTAAGTATTGATGGACGACGACGATTTAAGAAAATCGTGTTATCTGAGCCAAATAAAAATTATCAATCAAACTCAATCAATCGAGATAACCCACTGACTATATGTGACAATCAGTAATTCTAAAAGTCAAACGAATTTTTTTATGGTAAAAATTATTGTTAATTAACACGTTCGGGGTGGGATAGATATCAAGAACTGAAGATGGAAGCGAGACGCATTTGCAGACGTAAAAAGAAAGAGGCCGAAATGCGTGAGTATGAAAAGCTTGAAAAGCTGGCCAATATGGATAATGCTCGAAAATTTTATGAAAAGATGAGGCGATTTACAGAAGGTTTCAAGACCGGAGCATTATCATGTAGGGACCGAGGAGGTAATCTGGTAACGGATGTCCAGAGTACACTGGGATTATGGAGGGAACACTTCTCCGACCTGCTGAATGGCAGTGAAAGTACAACACCAGGAGATGGCGAACCCGATTCCCCAATCGATGACGATGGAATAGATGTTTCATTACCCGACCATGAAGAAATTCGAATAGCAATTACCCGCTTGAAGAACAACAAAGCGGCGGGGGCCGATGGATTACCGGCCGAGCTATTCAAATACGGCGGCGAAGAACTGATAAGGTGCATGCATCAGCTTCTTTGTAGAATATGGTCGGAAGAAAGCATGCCTGACGATTGGAATCTTAGTGTGCTCTGCCCAATCCATAAGAAGGGAAACCCCACAATCTGCGCCAACTACCGTGGTATAAGTCTCCTCAATATCGCATATAAGGTTTTGTCGAGCGTATTGTGTGAAAGACTAAAGCCCACCGTCAACGAACTGATTGGACCTTATCAGTGTGGCTTTAGACCTGGAAAATCTACAATGGACCAGATACTCACCATCTTTTTATCGATTTTAAAGCTGCCTTCGATAGCACGAAAAGGAGCTGCCTTTATGCCGCGATGTCTGAATTTGGTATCCCTGCAAAACTAATACGGCTATGTAAGCTGACGATGAGCAACACCAAAAGCTCCGTCAGGATCGGGAAGGAACTCTCCGAGCCGTTCGATACCAAACGAGGCTTCAGACAGGGTGACTCACTATCGTGCGACTTCTTCAATCTATTGCTGGAAAAAATAATACGAGCTGCAGAACTAAATAGAGAAGGTACAATCTTCTACAAGAGTGTACAGCTCCTAGCGTATGCCGATGATATTGATATCATCGGAAGCAACAACCGCGCCGTTTGTTCTGCGTTTTCCAGACTAGAAAAAGAAGCGAAGCGTATGGGTCTGGTGGTGAATGAGGACAAGACGAAATATCTCCTGACAAACAGTCAGCGCACTCGCGTCTTGGCTCCCACGTAACTGTTGACAGTCATAACTGTGAAGTTGTAGATAATTTCGTTTATCTGGGAACCAGCATTAACAACACCAACAATGTCAGATTTGAAATCCAACGCAGAATCACTCTTGCCAACAGTTGCTACTTTGCACTGAGTAGGCAATTGAAAAGTAAAGTCCTCTCTCGACGAACCAAAATCAAACTCTATAAGTCGCTCATTATTCCCGTCCTGATGTATGGCGCTGAAGCGTGGACGATGACAACATCCGATGAGACGACTCTTGGGGTTTTCGAGAGAAAGGTTTTGGCAACGGCGAATACCGCAGACGATGGAACGATGAGCTGAACGATTTATACGACGACATTGACATAGTTCAGCGAATAAAAAGACAGCGGCTACGCTGGCTAGGTCATGTTGTACGGATGGAAGAAAACACTCCAGCTCTGAAAGTATTCGATGCAGTACCCGCTGGAGGAAGCCGCGGAAGAGGACGACCTCCACTCCGGTGGAAAGACCAAGTGCAAAGTGACCTGGCTTCACTTGGTGTTTCCAGTTGGCGCCAAAAAGCAAAAAGGAGGAATGAGTGGCGCGCTCTATTGGATTCGGCTATAATCGCTTAAAGCGGTTCCTACGCCAAAAAAAAAAAATATATATATATATATACAAATTATTGTCTTCTAATCTATGTAATCTATATATACATTGTATGTATATGATTGGTGTTGATACAGATTAGATTATTATAGTCTAATCGTTGATAGCGTGTCACATCTCTCTTTCCCTTGCAGTTCGGCGCCAGTTGGAGATTCCAAGTGTAACCAGGTCGCTCTCCATTTGTTTCCTCCGGAGTGGAGGCCTTCCCCTTCCTCGGCTTCCTCCGGCGGGTATTGCATCGAACACTTTCAGAGCTGGAGTACTTTCGTCCATTCGAACAACATGACCTAGCCAGCGTAGCCGCTGTCTTTTTATTCGCTGAACTATGTCAATGTCGTCGTATAACTCGCACAGCTCGCCGTTCTATCGTCTATAAATCTTACGCAAAATTTTCCTCACGAAAACTCCTAGTGTCGTCACATCTGATGTTGACATCGTCCAAGCTTCTGCACCATAAAGCAGGACGGGAATGATAAGCGACTTGTAGAGTTTGATTTTGGTTCGTCGAGAGAGGACTTTACTGTTCAATAGCCTACTCAGTCCAAAGTAGCACCTGTTGGCAGGAGTGATTCTGCGCTGGATTTCGAGGCTGACATTGTTTGTGTTGTTGATGCTGCTTCCCAGGTATACGAAATTATCTACGACTTCGAAGTTATGACTGTGACGTGGGAGACAAGACGCGAGTGCGCTGACAGTTTGTTTGATGACCGGAGATATTTCGTCTTGTCCTCATTCACCACCAGACCCATACGCTTCGCTTCTTTATCTGGAAAAAGCAGAACAAACGGCGCGGTTGTTACTACCGATGATATCAATGTCATCGGCATACGCCAGCAGCTGTACACTCTTGTAGAAGATTGTACCTTCACTATTTAGCTCTGCAGCTCGTATTATTTTTTCCAGTAATAGATTGAAGAAGTCGCACGATAGTGAGTCACCCTGTCTGAAGCCTCGTTTGGTATCGAACGGCTCGGAGAGGTCCTTCCCGATCCTGACGGAGCTTTTGGTGTTGCTCAACGTCAAGTTACACAGCCGTATAAGTTGTGCGGTGATACCAAATTCAGACATCGCGGCATAAAGGCAGCTCCTTTTCGTTCTGTCGAAAGCAGGTTTATAATCGACCAAAAGGTGGTGTGTGTCGATCCTCTATTTTCGGGTCTTCTCCAAGATTTGGTGCATGGTGAATATGTCGTCAGTTGTGGATTTTCCTGATCTAAAGCCACACTGATAAGGTCCAATTAGTTTGTTGACGGTGGGCTTTAGTCTTTCACATAGTAAGCTCAATATAACCTTATAGGCGATATTTAGGAGGCTTGAAACCAGTCTTGAAACCTTCGTTAAGTCGCTTCATTTTTTCATAACATTTTCGAACATTACTTCTGTCGGCCAGCTTCTCAAGCTCTTCATACTTACGCATTTCTCTTTCTTTTTTTGTCTTCAAATGCGTCTCGCTTCTCTCTTCAGCTATCAGTAGTTACCTCAACTAGTATCTAGACCTTCGAGGTGACAAAAAAAATAACGATGAACTCATAATAAAAGCTATAGAATCATTACTAATTGCAATCGGATTTTTTGTGTAGGTATAAATATTATAGAGAAAAATGCAGTACAAATAGTCAAAAAGAGGTTAAGATTCATTTAATTAAATAACTAGTTCGATTCACTGAAGATTGTCTCACTGAGACAATCATATGACTCTGTGCTTTAAAAGCAGAAACTTACTGAACAACTATCACCTCCATAACATTCTCTATGAATAAGTAAAGCGCTTGACCTTACAAAAAATATTAATAGCCTTTTCAGACAGCAAAATTAATTAACCAATTAACATTTTGATTGAGAAACCAGTTTACCTACAGGCTACTCGATAACCTATCAGCTGTTATAGCTTTTTCATACAGCCAAAATTAATTGATCAATTAACATTTTGATTGAGAAACCAGTTTTTGCCCTTCACACTGCTGGCTTCTCGATAAACGATAAGTTGTTATACATTTTTGTTTTAGCTTTTCATAAGAAGTTGTTAAATGTCATCAGCTGATTGCTATTTTTAGCAGCGATATCTACTGTCGTGTAGCGTGAACAACAACTCACAGACAAAGAACGTATATATAATTACAAATACGTTCTTCGTAGCAGAGCTGCATCTAATTTTCAAGTCGATTAAAATTGAAATAAAGGTTATTCGAGATTTTTATTTTGTATGATAAATTGATCTTAATTAGCGTTTTAATTGAGCAAAGACCAGTTAATTGATTAATTAGGTCATATGTGAAAAGGCTTTAAGGTTAGTTAGTTTTATATGGTATCGATAAGAAATAAATTAACAACTTTCGTAGAACTTCATGTTTTCACATACGCATTGTCGGTTTTTGGTAAATGCACTC
Source organism: Zeugodacus tau (assembly GCA_031772095.1). Taxonomy (NCBI): domain Eukaryota; kingdom Metazoa; phylum Arthropoda; class Insecta; order Diptera; family Tephritidae; genus Zeugodacus; species Zeugodacus tau. Next base: position 18,406,016 of record CM062651.1, read on the forward strand.
TGTGAAGCAGAAAAGTACTTAATAGTAATCGCTGTAAAAACCATAGTACACTATGTACTCCATTTGCCATAATACTATAATTAATGATTACATTATGAAATGCTTGTGGCATACTTAAGCATACATATAGTAGCATAGTTTGTTTATATCTGTATGTAGAGCCTGTCAATTTACTTAAATGAAGAACTACATATGTAAAAGGAAACAATAACAGAAATGCGCTTGTTTACATTAAGTGCTTAATTTGCTCGTTATTGTTGGAATCTACATACATTAAATAGAGATATTTGTTTGGAGCATTCTCATATTTGTAGATAATGATGTTATAATTACCAAAATATGTACATTCAATGGTATTACTGAGTGCATTGTCTGGCATTATGAATGCTTTAAGTATTTACTGATTGATTGGAGATATACACCTGAGAAGCCCTTTAGGAATTTATGAAAAAAAAATATTTTTTTTCTTATGTGGGGTACGTGTGGTATAAGTAACTTTCTGATGTTGATGAAATTCAATTAAGAGTTGTCGAAAAATATTCAGACTTTCAGACAGCATAGGCATTCCTTCTAAAATTATAAAAAAAAATTTAATCAAACCTTTCGATAGTATAGCACACTCATTATCAGTAACATCAAATCCAGTCTAATAATTTACCAAAAAATTCTCACGGAGCACCTCAAATAAAGTGATTGAGGTTAATCAGCCAATAACATGTAGACATCCTTTCGGAAATTACCAATAAAAAGCAGAAGAACAGTTAAGTAATTGTTTAACATTAGACGAAAGTAGAAAAGTAATATAAACTACAAGCGCGTACATTTACTAACCACTTAAAGCCAAACAATGTGCAATTAGTTGGTAGGAATGCACTATAAGCCAATGCCTACATATTTGTGCATTAAAATGCCTCAAATGTAATAACAACTAAATACTAAATTTTCAATAAAATCCTGATTTATGTGCATTACACAGAATATGTATACATATACAAACAATGACTAGTTGAATTGTTTAATAGTCTCGAGTTCATTAAACACATTTATATTTACAAGTTCTACAGTGTGTGCATGTTAAAATAAACTCATCAATGTATTTAGTTAATGACTTTGCATGTAGGTGTGTTTATCGATATACATACGTACACACCTATAGACTTATACGTAGTATAATACTCGCTTGTCTGCAAGCATGTTTTAATTGCCGCATTGTTTACATTAAATGGGGAAGAAAGACATTTTCATTAACAGCAACAGTTGTTGGCTAATTAACTATACATGTAGGCATATATATGTATAGGAAATGAAATGACGTAGCTTCGTATGTTAGCGTGACAATGTGTTTAATGATGGCTTTGAACTTTTGACCTTTTATTAGAATTGTTGGCTTTTGTGGCTTTTCTCTGTGATCTTCTGTATTATAGATAAACATTTGAAGGTTTATTGAGTTTCATTTGAGTTGCCATAATAAAATGGATGGTTGGTATGAATTCGATTGGAGTGGAACGTATTACTGAAGGCCTAAGTATGTGTAATAGCTTTTTCGCAAAGGAGCTAACAAATCAATTTACAGGCCTTTGCTCGATTAAAACGCTGATATAGATCGATTAACCATACAAAATAAAAATCTTTTTCCCTACATTAGTTTTAATCAAATTTTAATGAAGTTGAAAATGCAATGCAACCCTGCGACAAAGAATGTTTGTGTAATTACTATGTCTGCGAGTTGTTGTTCACGCTGCTCGACGGTAGATGTCGCTTTTGTGAATTAATAATAAAATACCAATCAGCTGATGAAACTTACCAACTTTTATGAAAATCAAAAACAATTGATCGATTATCAAGTAGCCGACAGTGTGAATGACAAAAACTGGTCTCTCAATTAACATTTTAATTGGTAAATTAATTTGGCTGTGCGAAAAGCCTATAATAAAGCCTATAATATAAATGGAAACTTTACTTTTTGGCTACCTGAACTGTATGCTTTGCGAGAAGTACAACCTTGTTCTTATAGTTTAGCAGATTCTTTCTAATATTTTACTTTAAGGAAAGCTTTCTTTAACACTACATTTTTGTTATATCATATATCATATCACGAAAGATTTTCGATTTCAATCTGTCCACAGTTCGCAACTCTGAAATTTTATTAAGCTTTTCAATCCCTAAATTGGTAAGAAAAATGAAAATGTTTCGTTTTTTTTTAAGGGAAACATAAGTAGATCTTCCAAATCCTTATTTTTCCTACATCATAATTGTTTCATGATTCATCTTTTGTTTTCAAATAGGTTTTCGTCTCAGCGATTACTCTCCATTGTCATCAAATTTCAATCCAACGCTCTTCTATAACGATATGTGAACAGGGAAAGTTCATAAGCGATTACTCTTTATTGTCATCAAAATTTTATCCAATGAGCAATCAATTAGGATCTGAGAACAGGAAAAGGTCATTATATGACATAGAGCTGAGAGCAATTCAAATTATATTACAGATAATTGCATTAATAATGTTCGAGTGAATGCCTCTTCCATATATTAAAGGCCAAGCTAGCACAGCCACTGTATGTTTATGTTCCTAAAGAGTACTCATATGTATATCAGGACGGATATATTGAACGGCATATATTTATTTTGGTTCTATGAGAGAGAGTTAATATTGGAAACTAGATAGGTGAAGCCATTCACTACCTCCAAGTTATAACTGTCAACTGTGACGTATCCTCCTATACTTTGAGAACCTCTGTTTAATAGGAGATACTTTGTGTTCATCGTTCACCACCAGATCCATCTGCTACGCTTTTTTTCTTAGCGTCGGCATAGGCCAAAAATATTTGTCTTTGTTTCCGCCGTTTTTTGTAAATTTAAGCCTTTTTTGTTTAAAAAAATGTTATTCAAAATATTGGCCGTCGCTAGCTACTACTTTTGACCATCTTTCTGGCAGTATGCGTATTCCGTGCAAATGTCGAGAATTCGGCTCAAAAAGTGACATTTCCAGTTGTAAATAACTTTGGGATGCAAACAGATCTCTACAAATATTTTGTTGGGTTAATGTTGACACAAATGTCCAAGATCAATATAAAACGATTTAATCGACCAGTGCTTGATGCTAGAGACATCTATTGGAAAACGGCAAAAGCAACGTTGTAGACCTAATATTATGACTATATGGTTAAGGTCTGCAACGCTAATAATCTTCTCAAACATTACATTAAAGAAATCCTCTATAGGGGGTAGCTTGTCTGACATCTCGTTTGTTATCAATGAGAGGTTTTCTCTATTTTGATGGAACTTATCGTACATATATAGGGTGATTTCACTTTAGAGTAAATCTCTACTATTCAGGTTAATTGAGTTTAGTATTTTTGCCCTCACCAATTGCCTTCAAATTTTGAGACGTTTGTTGTAGTCGGCGAAGTTATCGACGACCAAAGTACTGTTCTATCATAATCTCTTGGTTTCATCGTGTATACATAACATCCAACTCAGCTTTCTGCTCTATAGTATATATTTATTCATTTGAAGTTTAGTATTCAATGTAGAGTCTGTATACCAGTTTTGAACTACAAGATTGTGGCTACGTGGAGCACTGCCTATTATCATTTGTAGTATTTGTATTTATATCAAATCAATTGAACGAATAACTCCTTTGAAAACTTAATTTCTCTCTAAGGGTACTAATCTGATATTATACCTAAAAAAGCGATACAAATATCTATTTGATGTTTAATGTTTTCCAAAAAATTCCATTATCTTATAAATTGGTTTACTCGATGTTATGCTCCCTAACTCATACATATTAACCGTGCAAATGTAGACCATAAATATATTTATATGCATATTAACACCGCAAGATAATCTCATTCTTATTCCACTTATATTTAAGTGCGAGCATGTCTTCACTTATTCCTGCGCGTTGTAAATTTCTGCATTACTCCAACATTCATAGATTGGAATTATGGTCACGTATGTTATTACAATACAATTTGTAGTAAGATTTGTATTAGTCAATATATTTAAGCATGTATTTGTGTATGCATGTAATGCTGTTGCTAATATGGCCTTATAAACATATTTATATAGATTGCTTATAAATACACACATACAAATATACTTATAATAATCCTATACATGTACGTGTTAATACATTGTTCTTGTTATGCATATGTTGCTGTTGCTATTTGTTGTTGTCACAAGAAATTGGTTTTCGGTAGAATGCATTGCATGCGTAAAATGAAAATTTGAATTTATATCGAAAACAATAACCATTTATTCCTTGCATGCTGTTTTTTTTTTGGATTAAAATGTGATTTCTTGAAGTGCATTCGTTATTGTTGTTATACTCGTTACTGTTTCAATGGTATAGTTATGGTTGTCACGAAAAAAATCTGATGATTTTTTACAACTTATTGGATTTTATTTATGTTATTGGTTATAAAAGTGAGCATTTGTTAATTTAATAAAAAAAATATTTACAAATTTTACAAGCGTAGCACATATATTCTTCATTTTCCATGACATATTCTATTAATTTACATACATTTTATACATTATTTTGTTATTATTTTCGAATTTCCAATAAATATTTTCTTACAACATTTGAAGCATAACTAAATTTATAACAATAGATTTTTGTAAAGGCAATATTTATTTCAATATAATTGCAAAATATTATTATTTTACTTTGCCCTTTTAGGTATAATGAATAAATTATTGTAAACCATAAACTGATTTACTTAAAAATAAATGGAATAAATTTCAAGTCTTTCATTTATAAAATTACATTACCGCAAAATTTTAATATAAACTTGGTATGGAAATTTATTCAGATTTTTACTTTCTTATATGAGGTTGTCAAATATCTCCCTTCCGCCTTTTTGTCTCCTGAATTTCGCGGCTATGTATAAAGCGCTACAGAGCTCGTATCTGGCAATACTATACATCTTTGAAAGGTCTTGACATAACCTATAACACCACGCTATTCATGATTAGTTTGGATATTGCATTCAACAATTATAGACGTGTCAACATGGAGTTCACTAAAGTTGTCCTTCGTTAAAAGCAAAGCGGGTGAAATCGACACAATTAAGCCAGCCGACGGAAGAGCTGTGATGACGAATACCGATCAAATCATGGAAAGCATCGAGTTAGACCGGCATGGGGAATCTCGTGACATCGCCCAGGAGATGGGAGTTAAACACCAAACCATTTTAGACCATTTGCAGAAGGCTGGATACAAAAAAAACTTGATGCCGCATGATTTGACGCAAAAAAACCTTCTGAACCGAATTGACGTCTGCGATATGCTGCTGAAACCGAACGGCATATCTTTGAAGCGGATGATGACTGGGGATGAAAAATGGATTACGTACGACTATATCAAGCGAAAACGGACGTGGTTGAAGGCCGGTGAATCGTCCCAAACCGTGGCCAAGTCGGAATTGACGGCCAGGAAAGTTTTGCTGTGTGTTTGGTAGATTTTGAAAGGAATCATCCCCTATGAGCCGCTCCCATATAGCCAGATGCTTAATTTTACCATCTACTGCGAACAACTGGACCACTTGAAGCAGGCGATCGACCAGAAGCGTCCAGAATTGGTCAACAAGAAGGGTTTAGTGTTCCACCCGGACAACGCCAGATCACACACTTCGTTGATGACTCATGAGAAGCTATGGGAGCTCGAATGGGAGGTTTTATTGCATTCACCAGTGAATACCACCTCCTCCTGTCCATGACGAACGCCCTTGGTGGGGTAAAGTTGAACTCAAAAGAGACTGTCCGAGTTGTTCGCAAATAAAGACGTGGGCTTCTACGAAGGGCGTATTATGAAGTTGCCGTCTAGTTGAAACAGATTATCGAACGAAACGGCGCATATTTGAACTGAATCCGATCAGTGTAACACTTTTTATAAAGCATTGAATAAAGAGCATACAAGCGAAAGGGAGATATTTGCCAACCTAATATAATATTAGAATAAATAGAATAGAAGTTGTAGAGGAATGCACTACGAACTATGGCCTATTGTGTCCTTCCGATGTCTACATCAACTCCATCAGCCCCAGCACTCTTATAAATGCCAGAATGGTCCCAGGAATGAGGATGTCGATGCGTTCCTCAGTTGGGTTGTTAGTTTCCAAAATTTTACTCCTGCTCCTGTGAAGTGCCACACAATAGCAGGTGTAGGGGAATTTCAGACACCAAGTCAGAGAACCGATTTGTATGATCAGCTACTTTTCCTTGGCAATGTAGCATACATTTTCCAAAGCCTAATAATATTGTTTATTATGATTACGAAAGTTTATCATTCTATCCTAATAGAAATGTCTAGAAGGGTGTACAAATGAAATATTATTGAAAAGAATAAGTATACTTAAAGTAAGTATTATACTTACATTCATTCAAGTAATTTGTTAGTTGTAATTAAGGAAATTACTTCTGTTTATCAGGATTGAGAAAGGCGTAAGAGGATGGCTTATGATATCTTAATTATGAAATATGAATTCTAGCAGCGTAATAAAAGGCATTTTCATTATATTATACATTTTTTCATGAAGTCGTGAGCTGTTTGAAAATGTTAATGCTTGTGAGATCCTCCATATCTGTAATAAGATCTCGAAAAAGCCTATAAAGTAAAGAAACGTTTCTTGTTTGTTTTCTCGAAGGGATTTAATATAAACTTGTTATGCTTCTTGAGGGTAATCTGCCTTCCTAATGCTGTTATTAATGATAGCTGCAAATTTTGGATGCTGCTACCTGTTGTTACAATATTAGTCTACACGCCTAAAAGTAGGCAATATTTTCGAGAATTGTTGTCTTGTTTCATTAAATGTACTGTTGTAAAATTGAATATATGTTTGAGGATTTTAGTGAGATAGATAAGAATAGATAATTTATATTTTAAGCTTAAATGAGGGTTAACAGCTTCAAAATTAATATAAGCGTTTAAAAGTAGGCAACATTTTATTTAATTATTTTTTTTTAATCTAAATTCTGTTGTCAAAAAAATGTAAAGTATTTAGTTTAACGCAAATAAAGGGAAAAGCAATAATTTTATTGATTACATATTTTTTATTTTTTATAAATATTATTCATCCGACTTATACTCGTAGACGGTGTATTTCTCGAATTTCGAATTTTCATGTAGTGAAAGTAAGCCTTTCTTATAGTCTTCCATATAGTTTCTTAATACTAAAAAAAATACTTTTTTCAATTATTTTTTATTCCATTTAATGTTCCTTACCTTACCTTAATGTCATTTATAGCTACAACCCACCTCCTTTCGTAATGAGATCTAATTGAAATAATCAATCAATATGTGAGCTTTGACCAAAAAAGTTTCACAATTTTTAAAATACAGATTACATTTTTGTTATTTTTATTTCTTTTTCAGTGCAAATTGAATGAACCTAAACATTTGATTCCACTTTAATATTTATGGTAAGCTAATGAGGTTAATGTTTGCATTGACCTCAGTCACATACCGAACAACATGTAAATATCTACATATATACGCAGCTTGTAGTTAGTGTGAGTTTGAGCTTGCCGTTTGCAATATTTCGCAAATATGAGTGTGTTTGGATATTTGAACATCAAATGGCCGTCGTTCCTCCAATGGTCCAATTTCAAAGCAAAACATTTTTTATGCAACTGCTCACCCATTTGCCAACACGTCGTACTCCGGTGGACTGAAATTTACACAACATCCGGTCTGCGTCTGCATGTTGCCATTTCGAATGACTCAACAAACACGGTGAACTGGTGTGAGCGCAAACTTGAAGCGACCAACTAATCAAGGTAATGAAATCAGTTTTATTTCAACTCGCAGAATTTGTGTAGGTTTTTCTACCTTCTTTTTTAATTTTATTTTTTTGATTTTATTTGCAGCATGCATCTAGTCGCACTTCCTGTACTGTGCTTTACTTGCCGGCGCACGCTGCTGTGGGCGGCTCAAGTTACACAAACAACCGCAGCAGACAGTTGCGCAAAAAGTTGGAAAAAAAAATCAGAAAAAGAAAACAAGAAATTACCGGATAAGCATTTAGTTGAAAACCTCTGATGATTATTTGCAATATTTTGCTGCAAAAAATAAAAAAATAAAACAAATGAAAAGCGGTAACCTGCAAAAGTAGCAATGAGAGCATATCAAATGCGTTTTTACCGGTTGCTGCTTAGGGAATGTATGAGAGGATGCTCCCTGCTCTGGTAATGGTAAAGTTGAGTGTGTGAGTGCAAGTATAGGTGAGTATGTGTGCGTGTTGATCGCATTAGTTTTCCGTAGCGTTCGTTGTGTATGGCAACGTGAAATGGCAGTTTTGAGGATTAAAAATTAAAATTAAAAGTAGCATAGCAGAATAAACTAAGCGCAGCAAAAAAAAAATAAGAAAAAATTGTAAAAGCAAATAATGAACTAGAAAAAATTCCCTCACTGCGTGCAATGTTTTTTCGTGTCAAAATTTCAAGTTCAGTTTTACCTTTTGCTTGTGAGTAAGTGGATTTACTGTTTGTTTAAGCGTTTAATGAACCTGTTAGTTAACTAGAATTTAAATTGACTGGTAGATAGTATTCTATGTGTACTCCACATATGCTGTAGCTTGATTATAGTATATTGCTTTTAGAAGGTGAGTGTTTTAGTTCGGTAGAAACTTAGTTGCATGTAGAGTTACTATGAAATCAATAATAATATGCCAAAATACGAAGAAGGTTGGCGGTATTTTCACACCTCTTTAGACCAAACCACTTCATCTTCTTCAAGTAACTTAATAACTGATGTGCTATTGCTCTTTCTGCTAAATATATGGCTTACGAGTTTTACTTTCACATTAAAACTACACTATTTTGATAGTGGCTAAGCAGTTGCTCAAAGTTCATTATCATTATATATAGAAGCTGTTCTAAGTTGGGGTAGCCTATAATAGCTATTGTACTATCCAAAAATATGATTTCTTAATAGAGTTTTTCTTTTAGTCCTTCGACTACATGGCTTTTGTAACTTATGAATATAGCCAGAAACCTTAGCTGGTAAAGCGTAGGTTCTAAAATACCTAGAAATATTTCGGATCCATATTAAATAGTTTGAACCATGCATCTTCATAAAACTTGGCGTACATGTTCCTTGGCACCATAAGAAGGCTATATAAACTAAAAACACACTTCCGTTTAGTACCCCATCTTACACCACGACAATGGGTGAAATCGGACAATAACCAGGCACACTTCTATTACAAAGTTTTGTTGAAAACTACTAAAAGTCCGTTAAGGGGTTACATGGGTTTTGTTCAAATATCATTGAACATGCATTCTTTTATGCCTTAGCAAATCCGAGGAGCTACATATAAAACATAAATTTGTATACATAAATAAACACATAAACATATATGCATTAATATGCAACAAACATACATTATATGTTGCACGCATACATGCAACACACATACATTTATATGAGGCACGCATGCATCTACATATATGCAACACGCATGCACTCAACTACTAATAAATAAACATATTTATATGTATGCACAAGATAACCTATGGGTTATAAAAATACATTGGGGCAATTGCTTGTGTGCATTTGAAATAACCCCTTATCGTGCAACATATAAAATATACATATAGACATACACACATACACATATAATTAGTTCTTAAGATAATTCTAAAATTTGTATATAAGTAAGTAAAAAACCAAAATAAAACTAGAATGAAATAATTTCTCAAAGGCTAGACTATCATTTATTTTCCCCCACCAGCGGTAAGAAATAATTGACACAGCTAGTCTTAACAGGTTTCGTGTATTAAAAAAAAACAATTTTTTTGTTTTTTGGCTCCAAGTCAGGTATTATTGTTAATCAAATCTTTAAACGCGATTTTCTCGGAACCGTGTTTTCAAAGCCGGTTGTCAAAGTCGGTTGTCAAATGTTCTCGAAAACTATTCAACCGATCTTGATGAAATTCATTCTCAGGTGTTTGAGATACAATTTACTCGTGCTTGAACGAAGTATTTTTTTTCCTTCAATTACAACTATTAAAAAAAAATAAAAAAAAAACAAAGTGTCAAGTTTCGTTCAAGCACAAGTTTATGGTCTTACCTAAAATATTTATTTTTGTTTTTTTTTTTTCATTTGGATGATCCTGTCAGGAGCTATGTTGTCAACGCGGACGCACATTTTTTCCGAGGGGTCACCGGAAATGACGTCACAATGGAGGAGTATTAATTTTTTTTGGAAAATTTCAGAAATTATTTTTTAAATATGGATCTATAACACAGAAAAAAGTTTAAATTAATTAAATAATTTTTTGCATGAAAAGAATTGAAAATAGGCCGTTTTTTACCCGACAAAACCCATGTAACACCTTAAGTCATCAATGAAAAACGTAAGAAACACTAAAATCCACAGAAATGTATACAATAGTAAAGAAAGGCTGCACTCAAATCCACTTTTGGGTCAAAAACCATATTTCAGCAACTACTCGGCCAATTTTAATGAAATTTGGTACAAAAAAATTCTTTGAAATCCTGATATTACCCATGGACATCCTACTTCTCATATAATACAGTTTTGAATTCCATCTGATTCGTTCTCTTTATAATATATACCTCCAGAACCAATGAACATATTGGAATAAAACTTTACACAAATTGCGCATATAGTAATTGTCGAAATCAGTCTATAATTTGTCAAATAAAATCTTTAAGAGCTTTAAGCTCATCACTTCCCCTAGCCTCCACATACCTAATTCTAGGGTTTTCAAACATGTGGAGTTTATATATCGCATATATCGGTTAATATAACAGCAAAATTAAGTGAAATTATGTCACCAACAACCAATCCCATATGGCTTCATATTTTTCTTTTGGTTGAGAACACCTGTTACTTAAAAATTGGAATGCTTAGAGGAGTAGTACTTCCTCCCGATTTCACACCACTTATGAAAATAAACAAAAAAAGAAAGCGAAATAAAGTTGTCAAATGGATAGTCAGTACACTCGTACATTGGCACCTAAGATGTTGTTGAAATCATAACTTTGAAATACCAACCAAAGTTCTCTATCGATGAACAAGTAACCTTTCATATGCCTCTCGATAAGCCAAACATAAAAAAGAGTGCAGTCAAAGAGAGTCTTCGAGTGTCTGAGAGAAAGATCCGTAGGTAAAGTGTGTACTGTGCTCAGTACAGAAGTTAGGTTCGTCAGGGTCGAATCTAACGGAAGCATTTTCCAATGATTAAGTAGTACAATAATTTCGTTAGCCATTGAAAAAAGTCAGAAAATGTATTTTTGCGGGACATAGGGATAGATCTTATGTAGAAGAGATCATGTACTAGAAAAAAGTAAAATGAATCCAAATCCCTCATATCGCACTTAAAGGCCACAAGGTTGAGTGATTTAAACACGACTCAGTACTCCCATTAACACTTGTTTCAAACCAGCATATTTTCACGTTCAAGCGACGTACAAGGCACACTACACGCGTATTCTTGTGCATATTCTATTTTATTTCGCAAACAGCGTCTTTGGGGAGTAATTACCTTGCGTCGCCGAAGTGAGGAATGCCACGAGAAATGGGTGTGAGTGAATTGTATGCATGTATGAATATAAAGAATAGCAAAATAAAGGCAGGTGAAAATGAAAAAATAAAAAATAAAAAAATATCTTGTAGATAGGTCACAGAAAAAAAAGATGCAGTAAAAAATTCGCGCCGAAAATGTTAATGAAATAAACATGTTTATTATGCGTAGAACTCGACACTAATGCTGACAAATAACATGACGCAACGTAACATTGATGATCATTTAGGGATTTTGATAAATTAACTTATTTGCAACATGAAGATTTCATTTGAGCCAATGCTGCAGTGAATAACAACATACAGACATGGAGAAAATAAAATAAAAATGTGTGTTTGTATGTTTGTAAGACCCACCATTTACGCATTGCTGCTCTCGAATGCCTTTACACGCTTTCATCCTTATATCCTTAGAGAGCACTGTGGAATGCCGCTGTTTAATAAAGCACGCAGATAAAAGCAGCAAAAAAATGTTGTTGTGTGTAGGCAAAAATGGAAAAAATGTGCATTAGAAATGTAGCTGCCGCTGCTGTTGGTGAATAGCACTTTTCCCTCAACTCATGGCGCCAACTAAGCGCAGCATTAAGTATGAAAAAATAAAATAAAAAATAAAAAGCGAAAAAAAAAATTCTACTCACTCATGTTTACATGCCGCTTAGTGACTCAATTAGCCGTTGTTCATCTGCAAAGCTGCCGCTGCTCTGATACCATTACTGGTAGTGCTGCTCTTTACACCATTATGTACTCCAACATCACCTGACCCTATTGTCCTTTTAGTCCTTTATAGATTTATCTTGCATTCAAAACATCAGGCACGAGTGTCCATCTACACGCACTTGAATGAATGTTCATTTGTATGCGCTAATTATAGTATTGTGTGTAATTTACGGCTTCGTTGAGTACATCACGAATGAATTTTCTTGAATGAGTGTGTGTTGGTTTCTCTTTTGCAGCTTCTTTACAGCTTTCTGTGAAAACTATGAATGGATAGTGCGTTGAATATAGTTGGAAATGCAATTAAATTTCATTATTCTGTACGGAAAATGCTTGGTTCCAGCGTTCAGTATTATGGTTATAACTTGGATCAATGCCACATTCATTCGCTTGGGAAACTTGAGATTGAGTTGCTAATTGGAACAACAGAACAGGATCACTCCAAGTAAATATTTAAGTAAGTATTTTTTTTTTAACTTTATTATTTATTAACAGCGAATACTGCAAGAAAAAGTTTGATCAGCTTTATGAGGATCTTCATTTAATTCAGCATTAATGCATGATACTGTGATTTAATTATTAGAGAGATTTTATTTGTTTTACAGTTATGTACCAGGGACACTGACAAATTTCTATCATTCCCATTAGTTGCATACCAATGATAATGAAAGAAAATATTTTATTCTGAGCTGGTCCCATCGGTTCTTTCTTGTCCATAAGATTAGAAATTTTACGATGCTTGTCTTTTACCACAAATAATTAAAAAAAAATTAATTTTTGATTAAAAAAAATTTAATCGAGTTTTGGCTAACTTGCTTGCTGAATAAATTAAAACTGACGACTTTTGACCTGAAGGCTCTAAAGAAATTCCAAATTTGTATGCTTATCCAAATCTATTATGGGAAATGGTTCATCTTCAGAATTGATGTGGTATAAAATATTATGCACTTATTCCAACACTTCTTCCAATCGTCAAAACACTTCTCAAACTCGATTTTTGTGATGGCATTTGGTAAATTCAGCGGTTTTTCGGTTTCAGCTTGTTAAACGACCGCTCTTTTAGGTTCTCTTTATTTTTGAAATATGAGAAAGTCAGTTCTGCCGAAAATGTAGGATGAGATATCGTTACAAATTTTGACAATTAGACTCTCCCAACCCGTGAAATTTTAAATTTTACAATTCCCATCCTTTTTTTAACTCACCATGTATCTTCTAATACCACAAAACTCAAGAAGAAGGTATTGCGAACTAGTCCCTGAAATGTTGACTATAACAATCTGCTGGAATGAGCCAACTGTATTTTTTGAAGTCAGTTATGAGTCTCTGCGATTGTAAATGACATAAACTTATTCCAGCTTGAGAAGCTAATGACTATATAAATATATTGACAATTAATGACAGCATTACGGGGTACAACAAAAAATTATATGTAAGATCACAAACTTTGGAGATCATCATTCTCAGATAATGTTGTATTGTTTGTTGAAAATGTACTCTTAAAAGTACTGAAAGTTAGTCATAAGTAATTTTATGGAACATGGACATAGATACGGCATTTTCGCACAGAAGTTAATTCATCAATTGACAGGCCTTTTATTAATTAAAGGGCCGATTTAACCACACAAAACAAAAATTTAATTTTTCAAAATTAATTTTTTCAGCCAAAACGAAAATGTATGACAATTGATCGTTTATCGAGTAGTCGGCAGTGTGAAGGGCAAAAGCAGGTTTCTCAATTGTAATCTTAATGTATTAAATTAATTTGGCTGTGCGACTCTACTACTACTCTACTCTACTCTAATATTGAATCTAATCATTAACCCTTTCATGCCTATAGGCAACATTATACTTACCGGCTTCTAATTCTCGTTATTTAAATATTTTTGACCAGCGTTTTTTTTTTTCAATTATGTAGACTTATGTGTTGTGCAAGCTTACAGTTACTTCTTCTGATATGAGCTGTGCACGTGTTCATTCAGTAAGAGTTCTCCGCAGAGAGAAATTTTGCAAAAATCACTTCGTGGAAAAAGTTATACAAAAGTGGTTATACAAAAAGGGTTCAAAAACATAAAAATAATTGTTTTATTTTAAAACAAAGTGATCTAGTGATCTATATAATCTATATAAATAAATAAAGATAACATAGTTACTTAAAAAAAAATTCATGAGAAAAGTGTTTAGTTTATTTATAATAATTTAATTTGTGCCTATGAGCAAAAGCCTGTAACTAATGAACCAGGATACATAGGTCTTTGAAACTTTTATCACTTCATATTTGAGTTAAGCCAAACATATACCTGTCTTAAAAAATGTTAGTTCCGCCCATTTTAATTCGGGTATGAGATGGTTAAGTACTTGTTCCTTTATATTTTAATGATTTCGTGCACTCTCACTCATCTCTGAGGTCTTTTTTCGAAAAAATATTACAAGAAAAGTAAATTGTCAATAGATTTCCTTACTGTAACAAACAGAAAGTAATGAAAATAATGTTATAGGTCCCAGAGAGAGTAGACACTAAAAGCTGTAAGTCCAGCAACTGGTAGTCCCGTATAAGTATGAAGATATCGCTCGCTTGTTATTTTCAAGATTTTATGAGTAGTCCTTTACATTTCTCAAGTTTGTAGTTTTTTGGTGGTTAAATATAGAGGGAAATCATTTGCTGTGTTTGCCAATTAATTTAATAACATTTAGCATATTTAATTGATAAGATGCTTAATTATATTTTAAATAATACTAAAATGCTCGCTAATTCAATTTGTCTGCACAATATAAATACATTTGCTTTACAAAATTTCTCTACCCATTCATAAAATTCCACAATTGCATTTGGCGCCTAAAAATATGCTACGTGAGTATAGAAAAAACGTTACCTTCATCACTCAAATAGAATGTGCGGTACGCCAGCGCCAGCAGCAGCAACCACCCACGGGTATACAGCAATTCACCATAACCGCCAACCAACGCTTATCGCCTCGTTTTTGCTATCGTTGACACACGCAAAGTGATAAAAGTGAAAATCCATTAAATTTTCCACAGTTAATTAAACGCAAACAACCAGCGGAGTGCGTGTGCAATGATTTCATCCAACAGTTATACTAACAACAACAACAACAACGACAGCAACTATTACAATGCGGTGTATTTCGCCACAGTTCAGCGGTGTTTGGCACCCCGCCCCCGTTTCAAGTAAAGCGAGGCCAACCGAGACAAACCGACAATCGGAAACCAGAAAACGGTGGTGACAACAGTTGTAAGCATTACATTGGGCGCACAGCTGGTTATTGTTATTGTTGTTGTAGTTTTCTTGCGCTTCAATATTACAGTATTTTTTGTTTTTCTGTTTGATTACGCTTCGCTTTAATGTCTCAAAAGATTTTAATGATTGCTGTTGAAATTACTTATTTGTTCAAGTCGCTAACTTTACTGACTGACCACAACTACATATGACCTTCTTCATGACCAACACGAATTGCTGCTTTTCATCAAGTCATTTCACCTTTAATGCAATGAGAAACAGATATTCCTTCTACCTTCTAGTCATTTCTCAATACTCTTACTTGCCTTGCATTGACTTCAAGACTCCATCACTCAGTCACTTTATATATATATATGTGTGTGTGGGTTAGTGAGCGTGTGACAGCACTTTCCACTTCATCCTTTGAGATTGTCAAGATGGTATTGGCGGTGCACGGAGACTGGTGTGTGTGGCTTGCTGAAAGCAATGAACTGCGTCGAAACCAATTTTCTTAATTGACTTATTGGTTTCCAAACAGTTTACTCAGATTCAAAGAAGCGCACAGCTGTTGATAGAATCTGTTGGTAGAGGCTATTGGCAGTGTTCTCACACACATATTTATTTAAACGAGATACTTACTTTAGGTACTAAATATAGACTTTGTATTGCTTGCATTCAACTGAGGTGATGTAGTTGATTGAGGGAAATTATTTTTGTGATTTAATGTTGTAATTAAAATGTTTATATGAGGCTAATAATGTAAAGTTGTGCTTATTAGAATTACACGACCTGTGAAGTAATTAAAGTATATAATTGGCTTTTATACCGCTGCTTGATGTTTTTAGAGTAAATCTAATTAAATTCAACCAATGGATAATTATATAAGATGCTGTTTCTGAACGATCAATGAATTTATAGGGCATGCTGTAAGAGTGTACGTGATATTGCAATAGAAGTAAGCCAAAGTAAGGTAACGCGTAAGGGTCCTACTTAAATAAAGATTCAGATATAGAAACAAATCTTACATATCTATCAATAAGACTCCAGAATGTATAGTTTTTAAAAGAAGCTTCAATATGTAATTGTGTAAGTCACTTAGTTCTAGGTGATTAACCTCGACAGCTAAAGAATTGGATGAAATGTTTTGTAACTGTATAAACACGATCGAACCTTGCGCATTATCTGCATCCTCGTCTGTAGAATTCTATAATACTAAAAGTGCGTCTTGAACGAAAAACGCTAGAAGTAACAAGATGTTACAGAAGGGTAGTACTCTGATTGGTATAAAAAAGGAAAATAGTTGTGGCATCGCCTACTTATGCGTCAAAACTGAAATCTTCTAATATATACATCAAGTACCAATGAATATATCGGAATAAAATTTTGCAAAAAATCAGCATTGGATCTGTGTCAGCTTATCTAATAATTGTCGAAATCGGACTATAACATCTCAAGGCTCCAGATAACGAACATGAGTACCTCTAGCCTGTAATTAATTATTTATAGAAAATATATGTAAATCTTTCATGGAAGCTCAGAATATATCCATTTTTCTTGATTTGAAAATTTAAGAGACTTCGGTTCCAGCTATTAAAAGAGCCCAAAACGAAAGCTTCTCTAAGCATAGGCCCGTGATATCTAGTATCCGTTTGGACATTGTGTTTTGTGATCTGAATGTTATAAACATACTCAAGAGGAATCAAGCCTGCCGCTTAATCCTTCTTTTCACTAAAATTTTCGAGATAATGTATCTTATATGAGGTATTAAGTTCGGTTGTTTTTATTGGGTGATCCAAGTAGAGATATTTTTTCAATAGCATTTTTTTAACAGATCACGCGTGAGTCGTGTCTAGCTGTCATGTTATTTTTGTTTGGCATTTCATCATTGAGAGACTTACGCCTGAACCACGTTTACAAATTGTTCAACTATATTACGAAAATTCACGTTCTGGCAAAAATTTGTTTTGCGCTGTTTGCAATCGCTTATGGCCAACATAATCGGCCTATTGAGTGTACTATAGACCACGTCCAGCACGCAAATTGGGATTTTGTATGACAGTTCCTACTAATCTTCTACATTATCTTTGAGTTTAATCCAGGTTTCTGTCCAGTTCTCTTCAAAGTATCTTTGCAATTGTTCGTCTCCTTCTTTTTAATAACAATATAAACAGCATTCCTTTAAATTCTATAAATTTTTACTAACTTCGAAGCCGAAACCACAGTCTTAAACTTAGTAACAGTCTCTGATCTAGTTATAATCGATCGATATTTCTAGCTATTCTAGCCAAACTGACTTCATTCGCTCAGGAATAGATCAAGGTTTACAAGGCTTGTTACCCTGCGACAACAAAAACAACAAGCAAAAGCTTTTTCTGTGAAACTTGTAAATAATTTTGACTACAAGCAAAAGCTTTTTCGATGTGTAAATAATGTTGACTACTTCTGTAGATATGTTAGAATTGTACCTTATTGTCGTACCAGAATAATACTAACCAATCCATCCGGCTCGAGTTTTAATGTTCCCGAAATGAAAGAAATACTAAAATTGTATGCTTTAATTTTTCGCTCTAAACAATTTTGTCCTTTATTTCTTTCATATATAGCAGCATTCATACAAATAATCTCCATATGGTTTATATATATATATTCTTATTAAACAGTTCAAATCATAGACTTAATATTATTTTGCATTTAATGTATACATATTTATTTTACTTCTAAATTAAATTATCATAAAACATTCTGCAGTATTTTGAGTATAATTTTGCAAACATGCAACCAGTAATAAATTGTCAATATTACGCTCAATATGTATATATGTATGTATATATATATATATATATGTTTTACTTTAATTTACCAACTAAGATATAAATTAGCATACATTTATCATATTTTAGCATTATTTTTTTTCGTAATTTTGTTATTTTTTATGTACTTATTAACTCCGTAGCAATTTCAGGCGGGGCAAAGAGGGTTGGAGCAATTTTATGCTTAAGCCACGAAGCTTACACAGTTACACATACGTTTAGGTGTGTATGTACTATTATATATTTTAACAATTTTGTAGCAATATTTGTCATAACTACTTTCAATATATATAATAATAACTTTTGAATATAGTATATACATTTATTTGTATATTTCATGAGCTACTAATTTTTGTTAATTTTTTTATTTAATTTATGATTTTTTTCTCAATTTTGTTTATAACAATTTTAACTTGAATCGCATTGCATGATATGTATGTTAATGTTTTTTGAATTAACTCATTTAACCTAAGGATTTCTCTAATATATATAATTATATATTAATATATAATTTTTGTCAAATTTACTTAAGCATACATTAAATTATGGTTTGATTTTGAATTTTGGTTTTCAACCCAAATATAGCGCTTAATATACATATAAGTTTTTTTACATCTCTATATATTGTATATTTATTCAATATACAATTATATTTTTTCATATTTGAATTTGTTATATATTTACAATTTTTATGTTTAATAAATATATTTACATTGTCTATTTATGTACCATCTTCTTCTGCATTTCTTTGAATTTAGTGCATACAGTCTTTCATATCATACAAGCAGCGTTTACCCTTTGCTTAATTTGCTTTATGTGTTGACTTATATTAGATATCTGCATATATGTTCTATACTTAAATATATACGATATTTTTTAAATACTTTCCAACGTAACACAAAAACACTGGGGGTAATCTTATTAATTTTGCTAAGGGGTTAGGTGGGTTTCAGGTATTAAAACCTGAAAAGACAAGGGTATTTTTTAGTAGCAGTATTTTGTGCTATTTTTATTTGAAAATTCTGAAAACTCAGCCATTGGCACCTCATCTCCCATGAAGTGTCCTGCGGTGGACATCATAACTCATGATTGGGTCATCTAAAATCAATAAACCAAAAATTTTTCGATAGTACAGTATACCCTCGAAAAGTAAATTCTCAGAAAGTAAATAATCGTGGAAAAGTTAATCACCTTTAAGATTACACATGCACCTCGAAAAAGTAAATTTTTTAATTTACTTTTCATAGAGTGTGATAAAAAATTCGAAACGAAGCAAGCAGCGTTTTTTACGATGTTGCAAAAACACTTACTCTCTTGTTTATCGCGTCTTTTTAGTAAATAAACTCTCCTACTTGATCCACTGGTTTAAAAATGAAAACGATGCAAATCAGGTGTCAGACTTTTTGAATTGTCGTACAAAAATGGTCAGAAAATATATTGCAAGAGAAAAAAAACAAAAGAATATTCAAGATTTTTTCTCCTCATAGTAAATACATATATTTGTATGTAAATGTAAATATGTTTTTCATGTAAATCCATATGTTTTATTGAAGCAAGTAAATTAATGAATTTTTTAAGTTTAAAAATGCTTTTAATATTATAAAAACAGATAATTTATGTATATATTTGGAAAAGTAAATTATTCGAAAAAGTAAATTACCCAAAATACCAATCGATTTACTTTTCGAGAGTATACTGTATATGGATAGATCTAGATAATGAACGAAGGAAAAGAGAAAATATTGAAATTTGAATTTTTGACAGAATTTCAACCAAAAAAATCACTTTTTTGGTATCTTTTAGAATATTACTCGGATTGATTTGATATTTTTCGATAATATTTTAAACATATGGCACTATTTAATAAGACAAAGAAAATTTTGAAATTTTGAAACCCACCCAACACTTAAATATTGTTTTTCTTACAATAATGAAATTTATTTGACTTGAAAACCAAAATAATCTATAAATCACTCTAGTTATATGGATAATCAAAACTACCTCTAGCTTTAGTGGGAGATTTTAGGGATGTGAAAGTGATAGAAAAGGGAACATTACAAAAGTGTTGTTTCATACTTAATTCCTCACCAAAATCATTTAGTCGTGGCAAACACCATTTCCATAATTGATTTTATATTCTTATTAAAGAACTAGTTAGGAATACGAGAGCTGCTATATATATTTCTGACCTAGGCAACACTAAGTGTTGCCAGGTGCAATCTGACATTTCCATTGAAAAGTTTGACATTTTTTAGCATAACATCACTCAGAACGTTTAGTCATTTCATTCATCTCGGCCAAAAAATGGAATTAACTCGTGAACATTTTCGTGCGATCATTTTTCACAATTTTCGACGTGGATTATCGCGACAAGAGTGCATCGATGAACTAAAATCTTTGTATGGCTATGAAGCACCATCCTATAGCACTGTGTAAAACTGGTAGAACGAATTCAATCGTGGCCGACGCTCGCTCAAAGACGAATTCCGTGAAGGTCGTCCAAAAACAGCCGTTGTGCCAGAAAACATCGATGCCGTACGTGAACTGATAATGCAAGACCGTCATGTAACACACCTTCAGATAGAGGCATGCCTATGCATTTCTCCCACCAACATACATTCGATATTGCATGAACACCTGGCCGTAAAAAAAGGTTTGTTCTCGTTGGATGCCGCACAATTTGTCAATCGCTCAAAAAAGTGCTTCGAAAATTGGTTTGAGCGCATGCAAAAGTGTATAAATCTTGATGGAGAATATTTTGAAAAACAATAAAACCATTTTCGTTGATAAATATTCCTATTTTCATTATTAGGCCAGAAATATATATAGCAGCCCTCGTATATGTATATGAATGATGGTCTCAATAGGAAAATTTGGTTGCTCAGAAATTTTTGTGGAAGGTAATTTTTACGTAAAGATGAGAAATAGAGAAAAGACAATAATATAAAAGTGAGGTTTCAAAACTCATTTCCTTACTAATTGAGTATAGCTGACGCACACCATTACTATTACATACGATAAAATGTTATACATTTCAAACTAAACTCCCTATGTTCAAAGCATAAGCAATGGATGTTGTATTACTTTAAAACTAAAAAAAAAAAATTATTTATTCATATTTGTGAAAGGTTATTATGTTCGTGGACATCAGTACGGCAGATATGTTCAAATATCTGTTTTGTAGCCTTTTCACACAGGAGCTAATTGATCAATTAACCGGCCTCTGCTCGATTAAAATGCTGATTTAGATCTATGAAAACCTTTTTTTTTTGCATTAATTTTTAATGGAATTTTAATTGACTTGAAAATAAAATGCAACTCTGCGACAAAGACCGTATTTGTAATAATATATACGTTCTTTGTTTGCGAGTTGTTGTTCACCTTACTCGACGATAAATACCAACTTCTTATGAAAAGCAAAAACAAAAATGTGTAATAACTGATAGATTTTCGAGTAGCCAACGGTGTGAAGGGCAAAAACTGGTCTCTGAATTAAAATTCTAATTAATCAATTAATTTGCCTCTGCGAAAAGGCTGTAAGTCATATGAAGTGATATCTCTGAACTATCGGTTGGTGCTACAAGATTATACGATTTAATTATGTATTTTATTTTTTAAATTCCAAAAAGAAAATAGTTCCATAACAACTAAAAGATACACTCCAATTAAAACGTATCTATATAAATTTTTCGATTTTCAAGTACTAGTGGAATCTTTCTAGAAATTGAGCTAAGGCATTGAAACCTGTCCAAGAACACCCAGTTAGAGTAACATAAATTGATTTTCGTCTTAGGATTAGGAAAGTTATATCAGCAATATTCAGAACAGAAATCAAGGAAAAGGTAGTATATGTATACAGGTATGAATTTCTAAAGAAAAAATTTTAATATAACCCAACTTATAGTTTATATATATATATGTATATATATATATATATATACATATAAATATGTATATATTTTGTTATGTATAAGGAAGCATTTTTTTATATATTTACCTTAAAAGTAACTTTAACTTTACACTTATCTTATTTTAATACTTATCTACACGGAATTATTGGTTAATAAAATTAATTATTCTTAATAAATTAAATAATATCAACCATTTTATGTTTTTTTTATGATATTTGCTTCATTAATTTCTAATTCCTCCATATTTTCATAAGTTCCATAATTTTCACTTTCAATAAACCACCAATAAAATCCAAAAAAATTATTCAGTATATTTACACTTGCTTACCATTGCTAAACCCTTTTTAGTTTGCTCTACAATTTTAACTGCTGTAAGCGCCAAACGCTTAATACTTGAAACTCACACACTTGCAAAAATTCATTGCAATAATATTTACATGCAAGCACACATAAATCATAACCAGCCAACAGTAAATCTCTTTAGCCTTAACAGTTACTCATACGCCACCGCAACCACAGTGTCATCAGTGTATCAGCAGCTCAGCGCTCAGCAACTGTCAGACGTCAATCACTGCCGCAACTTTTCTGAACAGTAACAACATTGTGAACACCAGCACTGTTGTCACTGTCAATTTATGTTGTTGACAATGCGTTACAGTGGCAGCAGCTGAGTCGTAGTAACCATCCTCCAATTCGTTGCCAAGCATCATGTCTGTGGAGAGAGAAAAGAGGGAGAGTCAGAGTTTGTAAAAATATTAGAGAAAATATGCTTGAGATTTCAAAGTAGCGTTAAACTACTATTAAATGAAGCAGGCAATCTGAGTGATAATTCGATCACAAAGAGAGTTTAACTTCTCCATGTTCTAGTTGGTTGAGAACAAGTCAACTGCTGATATGTTTTCACAGCTGCTGTGATATTTGGAAATCGGAATTACTTCAATTTAGATCATTTAAGAAAGTTCGCCTTCTTAACTAAATCTGTTCGTCAGTCTTGAGTAACCTTGAGATACCTTAATGAAACTTGGTACACGTATTCCTTGGCACCATGAGAAGGATACATAGGTTTTTTGTATATATCTCCAAACTACTTAAGCTATATAAACCAAAATTACTGCATACATTTTCATTAAGGTTATGTTGAAAACTATTAATGAAATTTGTGTCATAATATTTTCTTGACACCAATGTATTACGTATGGAAAATGAGCGAAATCGGTTAACCATCCCGCCTATTTCTCATATAATTCAATCTGATTTTTTCGTGTTATAACTTTTCAAGGCCCCAGATATCGAATATGAAAACCTCATTGTCAATGAACAATTTCTTACCGAGAAAATTGTAAAACTCTCAGATATTTTAAAAAAATTCTTAGGGAATATTTTCTAATAATGCGCTTTTGTGCCAAAAATGTGAAAAATCGGGCAATTATTTCCTCTAGCTCCCATATGCCTAATTTAAGGATTTTCCAAACTAATAATGTAGTTGGGAGCGAAAATGAATGAAATCGCTGAATACTTCTTCAAATGTTGGTAAGCCTAAATCAAATTCTTTGCAAAAATTGACCAGATAGCAGCGTTTTCTGCTATAAGATTAAAAAAGGAAGGATTAATTTAGAATTTATTAAATTCTATTAACAGCAATGGATTTGTGACGTACTGACGCATGGAATTTTGATTTTATTGCAAAAAAGTATACAATTAAAATAAAAAATCCGTGTAAAAAAATAAAACCGTGTAAAAATGGTAACTGGGAAGTGTTCAAAAACACCGTGTAAAAAAAAACCGTGCAAAAAACAAAAACGTGTAAAAAGGAGATCAACTGTATAGACTTTTGGCTACCATAATGGGACATTGGCCATTCGGAAAACATGCTCTGAAAATGGGTTTGCACTATAACCATATTTGTCGTTCATGCAATTTGGAAGAGAATAAGGAAACGCTTCTGCACTTTCTCAGTAACTGCTCAGACCAGACATACCAGACATAGAACTCATGCGATGCATCAAGTACCAAATCTCGATTGGATGTCTACAAAAAGTATTACAGAAATAAGTAGTTTTATTGAAAGCACCAAATGGTTTGACGATGAAACGAGATAGCGAAATATAAAATATATATAAATGGCGCACCAAGTGTTAATTGAGCCAGTATGGCAGCACTCGCACCTACCTACCAAATGAGACAATGACATTGAAGAAAGTTGATATCTGGAAGTATCGATGAAATTGCTTATTTATGTTTAAGCCAGTCGAGTAAATCATGATAAAAAATTGGTATAAGACTACAAATCGAAGGCAAATGAAGAAAGATAATGATACTTCTCAGACAGTTTAATAAAGCAAATAAGCTTTGAAGATATCAAATAATTATTATATCAACAAGTCAATGTCTGCTGAGTCCTCAAATATAGAAAAAGATTAAAAAACACAATGAAATTCTGCAACATTCATTCATGTATATATATTCCGAAGATTGCACAATACGTTTCATTCCTCAACAAACAAGTCAATAAAAAATGAAAAAAAAAACTTTTCGCCGATCATTATCATTACATTACCTAACCAGCAATATCCCAAATGGGCATTAAATTGACCCATCAAAAAAAATCAACGCAGATTATTTACAAATCATTAAATGGTCATAAAAATTTGGTTTGGTAGGCGTAAAGGACAAACATTGTGAAAGAAGAATGAAAAAGAAGTGAACATTTATTGATATACAATTAGGGAGTTTGCGGTAGAAAAGCCAAACAAACGGTACTTCAAGTGCCGCAACCTGGTGGTGTTATTTGTATTAGCGTTTTTCTTTTTTTATTTGTAGAAATACTTCGTTTTCTTTCTTTCTCGCTAAGTCAAACAATATGGTGGAGGGTAAAAAACTTTGCACGGCTTATGTTTGAGAAAATAACAGATTTCTATTTCCTGCAGTGACCTGATATTTGTTCTGTGTTAGTGTGTGCATATATACAATTTTCGTATCCTTACAGTCTCAAGTGGCCGATAATTTTTGGAATAACTAATCCCACTTCCACAAAAAATACAATCTCGCTTATCCGCAAAGTAAGCGAAAAGTTCAGCGGTTCATATTTGCCAAGTTTAGGTTAAAGTAAGTAAGTGTATAAGTAAGTAAATAATCTTAATCTGCTCACCTTTTCGTTTGCCGGGATTCTCCATGTCCATGCTACTGCCATCGGTCACCTTCGACTGGTGGTAGAGTTCCGAGCTCTTGATGCGTTTTTTGTTGCTGCCTAAATGCCGTGCGCAATTGTGGCGCAAGCGTGAAAGAAAGTGGAAATGTAGTTGAGTGAAAAATAGCTAAATAAATTGCACTTTCGGTTGAGTAAGAAATGCTTTCAAAGCGTAAATTATACATTTCATATTGTGTATGCAAAGTAAGACGAGTAGTACGGGCGCACAGTGGGCTTAGTTGGGTATTATATGTGTTGTACATTTATTTATATTTGAATGCTTACAACTACTGAGTAGAGAACTTAAAACTTTTCTTTCATATTTTATAACTAACATAAGAGGGAATTAAGCTAAGGAAGAAACAATATTTCTTATTTTTTTTAATCCTTTCTTTAAGTTATTATGCTTTTGAAAAATAATTGCCATTCAGAAGAACGTGAGAGCCTATTTTTCCTTTTGCTGGCTTATCAATAATCGGTGAAGAAATTTAGACACTCTTGTAATTGTTTTGATTTGATGCACCAAAAGGAAATTAATAGTTTTTTTCGCAAAGCCAAATTAATTGGTCAATTAAAATTTTAATTGAGATAATCTATCAGCTGTTATCAATTTTTGTTTTTGCTTTTCATAAGAAGTTCAGCCAATTGCTATATTCTTATTTATTTCCTGCAGCGAGATCTACCGTAGTGTAGATAGTGCAATGCATTTTCAACTCGATCATAATTCGATTAAAAGTTAATGTAGAAAAATTAAATTTTTATTTTGTATTGTAAATCGATCTTAATCAGCGTTTTAATTGAGTAAAGGCCAGTTAATTGCCTATATCGCTAGTGTGCTTGGTATAATTAAGTGATTTTCCAAATATTTTTAAGACCACTGATTAATTAAATTAATTGTGTCTGATTCTTTTCAAAACTTGTATTGGTTGGATCGTTGGGAGCTGTGATATTTTCATCTC
This sequence comes from Zeugodacus tau, assembly GCA_031772095.1. Lineage (NCBI taxonomy): Eukaryota > Metazoa > Arthropoda > Insecta > Diptera > Tephritidae > Zeugodacus > Zeugodacus tau. The sequence continues at coordinate 18,432,393 of CM062651.1, forward strand.
AATGACTGAAGGCAAGACATTCGAAGAGAATGATTTTAGTGTTGTATTATTCTCAGCACATGCTCTGCATTCTATCGACTCCACCATACCATTTTGAAATGATGACTAAATATTTTTAGTGGTTCGAGGTATGAAGTGTTCCTAAGACATCAAGCAATGGGCAAACTTCGCCCACTTTCAAAAACCATATCTCAGTAACTATTTGACTGATTTCAATGAAATGTTGTACAGAATATTTTCTTGAACTTGGACTAATGAACGTATAAAATCAGCTAACAACCACGCCTACTTCCCATATAACAAAATTTTGAATTCAATCTGATTCTTTCACCTTACAATAGATAATTCAATAACCAACGAAGATACCGGAATCCAAGCTTGAGGTGTAGCACTTCATTTGAGGTGTGTTAAAAATTGTCGAAATCGGACTATAACTTTTCAAGGCCTCGTATATCGTACATGAAGACCTCTGTGCCAATGGATAATTTTTTACCAAAAATAACTGCAAATCTCTCAAATATTTTAAAGATCTCTAGAGGAATATAATAATTTGTATCTGTGTCAAAAATGGGTAAAATCGGAGCATAACTTCTCCAACACCCCAAATACCTAATTTTGGCTTATCAGACATCCGGTGGGCTTTATAACGTATACATCGGTTAATATGTGAGGTATTATAGAAAAATAGTATTGGATATAGTATGACATGGTATAAAATGTTCGGTAACACGTAAGCTTCTAGCTAACTACTTCTTTAACTATTAATTCTAAATTTAGACAAGAGAATAATTTTCTTTGCGACACACTGTGCACAACTGTCGAACTACGATTAATTTTACCTTCACCATTCGTCGCACTCACGATAGTTACTCAACACTGAGCACGCTGTCGTCGTTTGTCTGAATGCCTGCCTGCTGGCGATTAAATTTGTGCGCCTGAGGATTTGTTTGAAACCGAAAATAAATAATTTATTTGCCTCGCACTTTTTAAAGCAATGAAAAAAATCTATTCTCTCATACAAACATACAAATTTATGAACAAATATATGATTGTGGCACGTTCGCAATGTCACAAAAGCCGACGTGCACGTAAGGGGTGTCTAGTCTACACTTAGAGGCATTGCTACCACTGTGAAAGTACACCAACCTTTAGTTATGGTGCTTATGCCACATACATATTCATAAAAAAAATATGCGAGAAACAAAAAATTGTGAAAAATTATGCCGAGTGGCTATTACTGCCTGCCTCCGCGTTGGCGTTGAATTGTGTCTAGAACGCGGAATAGACATGAAACTACGTCGATTTGCATTTGCATAGTCTTGCCGCACTCACACATGCACACAAGTTAATCTATATAGACACACACACAACCATAAACCGAAAGCGCATAAAGAACTCACTATTGACAGGCGCTGTGGTCAGCGCTGACACTCACCTTTGTAACGTCCTTCGGAGTTCTCCACATAATTCACAGCATTCGGTGGTATTCCTGCGAAAATAATTGCGAAGAATGGAACAGTTTTTTATGGATTAGTCGAAAAAATCACGGCAATTGTACGCTGACGCTAGCAAAAAATTATAGAAATTATGCAAATGAAAAGCGAAAAAATGGAAAAATTAAAAATTTCGCAAAAAATTTACGCCAGTCATTCTTTTGGCGCATTCTAGAGCGCGAAATATGGCTATGAATGAAGTTCATTAAAATGCAGTACATCCCACGCACCGCACCGCTGACGTGAATACATGCAGGCGGGTTTGAAAATATTTAAATTCAATTACGTCCAAGTGCAGGTGTCTGCGTCCGTAGCCGACGCCAGCGAAGCGGTTAAATATCTCTGCCATAGTTAATTCACTAAAAGAAATGCGCCAAGCTAGTCGCGCTATTCAGTTTAGGGGTCGCATTCATTGCCGCAATCGCGCGGATTATTTTTAAGCTGATTTGATCTTGAATACAAATGTGTTTCGTTTTTTGTTTTTTTTTGTGCCTTTTAAAAAGTTTATACATACATATCATATTTCATAACGCTTTAAGCTTTCGAATAGTTCAGGGAATTAAAAGCATATTCTGCTTTATAATATTAGGTTGTCAAATATCTCCCTTCCGCCTATTTGTCTTTTGAATTTTTACGGCAATATCAATCGAAAACGGTCGTGGTCGAATGCCGGTGAATCGTCCCAAACAGTGGCCAAGCCGGGATTGACGGCCAGAAAGGTTTTGGTGTTTGGTGGGATTGGAAGGGAATCTATGAGCTGGTCCCATATGGCCAGACTCTTAATTCTACCATCTACTGCGAACAACTGGACCGCTTGAAGCATCCAGGCCAACAGGATGTGTGTAGTGTTCCATCAGGACAACGCCAGATCTTCTTCTTTGATGACTCGTTAGAAGCTACGAGAACTCGGATGGGTGGTTTTATCGCATCCACCATATTGCCCGGACATAGTGCCAAGTGATTACCACCTGTTCCTGTTTATGGCGAACGCCCTTGGTGGTGTACAAGAACTCAAAAGAGGCTTGTGAAATGTGGCTGTCCGAGTTCTTCGCAAATAAGGAGGGTTATTATGAAGTTGCCGTGGCTCAATAATATCAAAATGTCTACCAAGACAAAATCAAAAATTATGTAGAAATCTGCTTTCGGAAAAGAAAGTCAAACCAATGACTATACTTCTGTTGATAATATACATATATAGTAAAATAAAAACGGAGGCCGAAGCTATACGGTAGGTCTGGTTTTTTTTTAAATTTCTTTGAGGGAGCATCAACAAGATGGAATCAATATACTCTTTGACCTAACCTTCAAAAAGGAGGTGAATACATTTCACTACAGACGGGAAATTATAAGAGATTGCTGGTGATAAAATTATCAAAGCATTCTTTAAAAGGATCAAGTGAATGTGACACACCGTTCGTCTAAATTTGGATATTTAAAAGAACCGTGTCTAGTTAGTGCCGCTCGAACTCAGAACTTATCATTTTGCACTCTTTCAAATCATTGAAAATTATGAATGAAGATTCATATTATTTTCTCTTTGAAGCCAAATGAGATATATACAAAGATCTTGAGCGCCATCTAGTCGAAGCGGATTCTCAACAGCGGCCGAACATGTGTATTTTTATACTCTCGCAACAAAAGTTGCTAAAGAGAGTATTAAGTTTTGTTCACATAACGGTTGTAACACCTAAAACTAAAAGGGTTAGATATAGAGTCATATATACCAAAGTGATCAGGGTGACGAGTAGATTTGAAATCCGGATGTCTGTCCGTCTGTCCGTCCGTCCGTCTGTCCGTCTGTGCAAGCTGGAACTTGAGTAAAAATTAAGATATCTTGATGAAACTTGGCACAAATATTCCTTGGCACCATAAGAAGATCAAGTTCGAAAATGGGCAGAATCGGACCATTGCCACGCCCAATGGCGAAAACCAAAAACACATAAAGTATCATAACTAAGCCAAAAATGAAGATATAAAAGTAAAATTTGGAATAAAGGATCGCACTAGGACGGGGCATATTTGGGTGTAATTTTTTTGGGGAAGTAGCGTGGCCCCGCCCACAAATCGGTTATTTGTATTTAACTCGCAAACTAATAAAGCTATATAAACCAAACTTTCTGCAGTCGGTTCTCTTACATACCTCACCACACACCATGAAAATATTTGAAATCGGATAATAACCACGCCCACCTCCCATACAAAGGTTAGGTTGAAAATTACTAAAAGTGGGTTAACTAAGTAACGAAAAACGTCAGAAACACTAAATTTTGCAGAAAAAATAGCAGAAGGGAGTTGTACTCAGATTTTTTTACGAAATGGAAAATGGGCGTGGCATCGCCCACTTATGGGTCAAAAACCATATCTCAGGAACTACTCGACCGATTCGAATGAAATTCGGTATATAACATTTTCTTGGCACCCTGATAACACGGACAAAAAATGGGCGAAATCGGTTCACAACCACTACTACTTTCCTTATAAATCAATTTTGAAATCCATCTTATTCCTTCACTTTATAATGTAAACATAAGGAACCAATGAAGATAACGTAATAAAACTTTACGCAATTAGTGCATATCATCTCTGGCTTCACTTGTGGAAAAATTGTCGAAAACGGACCATAACTTTTCAAGGCCCCAGATACCGAACATGTTGAACTCAGCGCCTAAGGATAAATTTTAACCGAAAATATGGGTAAATCTCTCAGATATCTCAATTTAATTCAGAGGAAATTGTTTTCTTCTAATAGTGTGTCTCTGTTCAAAAAATTATTAAAATCGGGTCATAAAAGAGTATAAAATGTTCGGTTGCACCCGAACTTAGCCTTTCCTTACTTGTCATTAATTGGATAATGGAGTTTACGAGATATGGAAATTTATTATATGGTCTATCTAACAATTAAAATTTATAGTTACTCAAAAGTTATGCTGAATATTTTGACTTGAATTGGAATAAGTTTCATCGAACTTAACTCCTATTATTAACTTGAACTTAAACAAATGTAAATCTACTCAACTCAAATTTTTAAAAACACATTTTTTCTATAAAATCTTTTAAAATGAAAATAGTATATTATAAAGTATAGTATTAAAGCCTGTTAACAATAACGATTATTAACTTACGATATAACTTTATGGTGCCATCGGTGTCGCCTAGTGAATTCTTCGCCACACAACGATAAGCGCCGAATTCTGCTTGCGTCAAATCACTTATATGTAATTGCATTGCATTACGATATTCGCCAATTTCCGTTACACCCGATGTGTATTTGACACCTGCAATGAAAAGAGTACAAAATGTAAAGTAGAAATTAGTTTTGAATATAACATTTTTTAAATAAATTTGTATGTATAACCTAAGTGAGCATAAAAAAACATGAAAAAAAGTTCAAACATACATACTACGGGTCATATTCGTAGGTCAGAAGTTAAAAATCATATATACTTTATATACGTAAAAGGCTAATGCCCATTCATCCACACACATATATATAAGTGAGTTTTTCATTGTTGTTCTCTAAGTCTGCTTACATTTGCATGTAAGGACATTAGCACCAATTAAAAGTCGCTACAAAAATGCAAATTAAATTAATAGCATTTAAGCAGAGCTTTTTCAGCGTTTTTGCCTTGCTTGCTTCGCTTCTCTTACATAGATATGCATGAGTGTTTTCTTACTTGATGATCCATGGTCAAATGTACATGAGTGTTTACATTAAGAATAGTCTAACTCTAGATTGAACTAGGGAATTAGATTTTTAAATTAATTGAAAACCTTAGGAATAATGAATAAGTTGTACTGATTGCAAAAACCTGATAAATTGAGTACAAAAAAAAAGTGTTATTGAGTTGAAAACATTTTAGTTGACAAAATAAGTAAATTTGCGGATTAGAAAAATATGTCTATTGTGTATTGCCTTTTCACACAGCCAAATTAATTGTTCAATTAAAATTTTAGTTGAGAAACCAGTTTTTGCCCTTCACACTGCCGCCTACTCGATAATTGATCAGCTGTTACACATTTTTGCTTTTGCTTTTCATATGAAGTTGGTAGGTTTCAACAGCTGATAGCTATTTTATTATTTATTTCCAGCAGCTAAATCACCCGTCGTGTAGCGTGAACAACAACTTGCAAATACGGTCTTTGTCGCAGAGTTGTATATTCTGTATGGTAAATTAAACTAAATTTGCGTTTTAATCGAGCAGAGGCCGGTTAATTGATCAATCAATTAGCTCCTATGTGAAAAGGCTATAAAATTGATATTTAATTACTCGTATAAGCCGGATTTCAAATATTTTTTCTATATTCACATATCAATGAATACTTCAGAATATCAATAATAAAGAGTATTGAAAATTCTATAAACTGAACTTAACTCACTTTTGCAATAAACTCCACGTATCACTATGTATTAGCCCCTAAATGTATGCAATTATGTGTCAGCATTCTTATACTTGTATAGAAATAAATATTAGTGTACAGCCATTTTTTGCAGCAACCAAAGCAACCACAGAAATCCAGGCAAAAAAAACATAAAACTCACCACAGCAGTGATTATGCAAAAACGTAGACCAGTGAAATATGTAACACACACACAGTATATATATGCATATATACATATAGCAAAAGCATAGCAGGTATATATGTATGTAGATCAGCACAGCAGGCGCATTAGTGCAGCCACTGAAGTGCAGCCAGCGTAAGAGAGTTTCATAAACTGTAGTCATGTGGCCAGTTTGCAGCATTTCGGTTTGTGTGTGTTTTTGAGTGTCTCGCAAAAGTTTTGAGTTAAATCAGTTAATTAAAAAGTTAACTTGATGCTCATGCTGGGATACACTTTTTTGTCTATGGTCAACTAGTATTTGTGACAACACTTCAATTAGTTGTTGAAATGCTCGAATTTTTAAGGTTAGAATTGATGCGATAGAAAACCGGCATATAAAACGAGATACTGGCTTTATAACACCAATAAAAATTATTCATGTATTGACCGTTATTTAAATACAGCTTTGCAAGATCTCGGCAATACTTGGTTTTGGTTTCCACAAAAAAATAGGAGTGTTAAACAATTCCATTAAAAACTAAACTATAACCTAAAAATATTATCAAAATTGGAAAAGTAAGTAGAGTTCCATAAACTAGAAGCAAGGGTACTTGAATCAATGTGTTTTCCCCTGTGGTAGAGGATATAGAGAAATAACCAGCAAGTTATCAAAAAAAAAAAATTAAAAAGCTTGAGGAAAACGTATAAGGAGCTCCAAGAAATCGAAGAATAATTTGCTCCAATAGTAGTAAATACCTTAAATTATAGTATAAACACATAGAATTACAAAAAAAATATAAAAATTCATGGATCAAATGGCATATTAAACAACTAAAGGAAGGCTAAGTTCGGGTGCCACCGAACATTTTATAATCTCGAAATTTATTGTTGTAATTTTATAAAGATAACACAAAGTACAATACATAAAGTACAATAGAATAACGAAAATTATCATATATAGTATATGAGGGCAGAGGTAATTCCTAAACCGATTTTACTCATTTCACCAACAAGATATACGCATATTAAACAATTTATAAAGTCCATCGTATTTTTGAAAACCCTATAATCAGGAATATGGGATCTAGGAAAAGTTATGACCCGATTTTAACCATTTCTGGTACAGAGACACTCTATTGGAAGAAAACGATTTCCTCTGAATTAAATTGAGATATCTGAGAGATTTACCTATATTTTCGGTGAAAAATTACACTTATTCACTGAGATCTTCATGTTCCATATCCCGGGCCTTGAAAAGTTTTATTCCCCTATCTTCAATAATAGAATAAAAATAGAGTTATATGGGAAGTTGGGGTGCTTGTGAACCGATTTCGCGACAACGATGTTATCAGAGTGTCAAGAAAATAGTATATACCGAATTACATTGAAATCGGTCGAGTAGTTCCTGAGATATGGTTTTGACCCATAAGTGGGCGATGTCACGCCCTTTTTCCATTTTGTTAAAAAATCTGAGTGCAGCTTCTTTCTGCCATTTCTTCTGTCCGATTTCGGCCATTTCCCAAGTTTCATTAAGATATTTTAATTTTTACTCAAGTTATCGCTTGCAGACGGACGGACAGACCGGATTTCAACTTTACTCGTTATCCTGAACATTTTTAACCCCATGTCTAACTCTTTTATTTCTGGGTGATACCAACAACCGTTATGTGAACAAAACTATAATACTCTGTGCAACATGTTTCGAGAGTATATAAATATCAGAATAAGTAATGCTACCATATGCCACATGGAATATACCATGGTTATAGGTACACTAACATGATAATTACGTTAAAGATACCAGCAAGTACGCAGAGAGTGAGAATTATTTAGTCTTCTGACCTCATCTTCATTGAAAATCTAAGGACTGATATCAAAAAAGTGTTGCTTAACCGAAACCAACCAATCAGAATTGTCGTTGGTAATGAAATAGGTTTGGGAAGGACAACCATTTAATCATTTGGAGGATCTTATAGATTTTATGTCTCGGTGGGATGATGCTCTCTTAAAATATCGATCTATTTTACAAAGCTTTAAATGTATTTGAACTTAAAATTTAAACAAGTAAGGAAAGGCTAAGTTCGGGTGCAACCGAACATTTTATACTCTCGCAATTTATTGAAGAAATTTTATTAAGATAACACCCAAATTTATCTATAAATTCGGCACAATGTTTAATAGAATAACGAAAATCGTCCTATATAGTGTATGAGGGCTGAGGAAATTCCTGAACCGATTTCATTCATTTTCACCAGCAAGGTACACATATCCAAGACTATACACTCACTTAATTTCGCTAAGATATCTCACATATTAACCAATACATTTATGCAGATTAAGCGTCTTTTAGTCATTTTCAACCTAACCTTTGTATGGGAGGTGGGCGTGGTTATTATCCGATTTCTTTCATTTTTGGACTGTATAAGGAACTGCTAAAAGAAACGACTGTAGAAAGTTTGGTTTATATAGCTTTATTGGTTTGCGAGTTATATACAACAAACCTATTTGAGGGCGGGGTCATGCCCACTTTTCCAAAAAAAAGTACATCCAAATGTGCCCCTCCCTAATACATTCCATATTCCAAATTTAATTTTCATAATTTTATTTTTGGCTTAGTTATGACACTTTATAAGTTTTTGGTTTTCGTCATTTTGTGGGCGTGGCAATGGTCCGATTTTGCCCATTTTCGAAAGCAACCTCCTTAGGGTGCCAAGGGATACGTGTTCCAAGTTTCGTTAAGATATCTCAATTTTTACTCAAGTTATCCGTTGCACGGACAGACGGACGGACGGACGGATGGACGACGGACAGATAGACATTCGGAATTTCACTCGTTTTGTCACCTCATTTCTCGTCAATATTATTTTGATATATATAACCCTATATCTATCTCGTTTAGTTTTATGACTTACAAACAACCGGTGAACAAAACTATAATACTCTCTTAGCAACTTTTGTTGCAAGAGTATAAAAATGTTTTATATTATATCGAACACTTCTATTTTCTTGTGCAACAAGTTTTTGAGTTTATTTAACATAAGCCGAGATTTAAAATTATGTTTATAAATTTTTATTGTTCAAAATTTAAATATTCGTTTTGTTCGTGAGCTCACTCCTATTTTTTTGTGGACAACTGTATATGATGGTCACAGAAGAAATTTATTGGAATAACTTGGACAATATTTTTCTTATTCTGACAAGAATAATTTTTTGCCTGCTTCAGTGAAGGTTTAGTTGCCGGTTTATATAAATCTGAAAGAATTTGACAAATTTTAATACATTTATATGTGTATAGCAAGAAACAGAAATTCTTAAGAACCTCGATGTTCATTACATTAATTTCAGAATTACTCACATTTTTCATATTTACGGCCTAACTGTCACTGGTATACAAATTCAGCCTAAATGTAGGCAACATTTTACTTTTCTTGGTCAAAGAATGTTTTAAATTAAATTAAAAGAACTTTCGATTGTATTTTAAAGATTTCTTAGCCAAGATTTCTGCTTTAAATGAAAGTTAAATATAAAGAAGATTATATTATACATATTCCTGAGATTTTGACGCTCTCTTAATTGTATTCGCACATTTTATGAGTATATTTCACATAATCAATACATTTGGTGTATTGGAATGGACGCAGCGTCGACACGAACCGATTTGGATATATTTGTTCGTCTAAAATTCACAAGTTATGATGGATATCATATATAAGGCAACCGTGAGAGCGCAAAAATTATATTGGCTGTAATGGAAGTAGGACCACATGGACTACATTTTTGGTACACCTAGGAGTGTTAACTGTGAGTTTTCACAAGCCAGGAGGAGCCATTGTTCTCTAACATTAAAAGTTAAAACGAAATGTTTTAAGTGAGAATTATAGATCATTAATTGTTTCTGAGATATATGCCTTAAATCTATCAGAAAGCCCATTTTCTGAAAATCGCATTTGTCAATTTTTACTCAACATAAGAAGTTTCTGAGAATATTCAAAGCAGTAGACTCGCATTTACATTTCCCAGCAGGCAAAATTTCATTGTATTCGAAAATTTCTGTTGTGGCTTTCATGCATATGAAATACTGAACTGCTGCTGCATTGCTGCCAACACATATCTACTAATACAAATGCACGTGTGTATTGTACATTTTATGGAATGTGACAACCTTCTGAGGTTTTGTTAAGGTTATGCGGTTGCGCTGGTGATTTCATATGTAACTCTTTTTGTGTCAACAATTTTAATTATTCGTTGCATAGATCACACTATGTGTTCATATGTAGTTAAGTTTGTGTGAGTGTTTGTAGGTGTCCTGCATGTTTTGTTGAGGTGTCAACGTGTGGACATTTGCGGCTTGGCAGTTATGCATGAACTTTTCGCCACATTGTCTTGACAGTGATTTTAATTAGTTAAATCATTGCTGGCACATATTTTCCGAAATTGTTGAACGTATATGCACATGTGTGCATTTATGATTTTAATTAAGTTTGTAACTGAGTTGTGGCGTAGTTAATTGGCAGCATAAAATTTTTATAGTGAAAGGGCTGGCAGAAAAACAAAAAACAATATTCTATTGTATAAATATGAAATTAAAGAGATAATATTGTGGATAGTTAGGTGAAGTTGTATTTTAAAAAATATGTAAAAGTTTTTATTGGCTAATTAAAATATATTCAGTAATTTAATATATGCTTTTTATCTTATTATAATTAATTTAATTTAATTATGTCGTTAAATTTAGTGGTTCTATAAATTAATTAAGATATGTCTGAAAAATAAAATTGTTTTCTATATGGTAATTTAATTTTCGTTTAAAATTTTACCAAATTTGATTTTCATTCAATTTTAGCCCTTCATAAATAAAATATAAATTTCATATACATTCTCGTTCTTCGACAAGTGTATTGTTTTTTAGTGCTGTGAAAATAAAAAATCTTATTTCAACTCCTACCTGGTGGTACAATATCTCCTCGCTCTCTCGTCCAGTAATTAATTGACTTAGGAAAGGCTTCAGATTGGCATTCCAAAGTTACGTTTTTGTTTTCCACTGCACCGATTAGTTGATTTTGCACTGTTATCATTGGCGGGACTGGAAAAAATATTTAAAATATTGAATAATACTTTTTTAAAATAATTTAATTTTTAAAAACATTTTCATTCTACAACTCATATTTTATACGAAACTCGAATACATTTGGCAGTTAAATTCGAATTGCATAATTGTAAATATTCATAAGTCGGATTCACTATTCGAGAGTTGGATTGAAAATGCGAAAATAGAGTTACGAAATCCAAAAAATTCGAATTCGAGAAAATTTGTTTTAGAATCGAGTTACAGAGTAGGGCCCCAGTAAATCTTCTAGTTTCATCTATATATATATATAATTACATGTCACGTTGTTTGTCCGGGATTAACGCCTAAACCACAGAGCTGATTTTAATTAAATTTTACACACATGTGCAGTTGGATCCAACTTGAGAGATATAATATTTTATATTTCAAATATTAGTTGCAATATCCATCCGTCTGCCCAGTCGGCCAGTTAATCGAGCGATAACTTGATTTGAATATCCTATTTTAAATTGGCACACTTATTCCTTGACACTATGAGAAGGTTGGTAATGTGGATGGTCAAAATCGGACTACAGAGAGAGTAATATAGCAAAGGTTCAAATTAAGCTATCAAACATTTGATCAGGGTGCGGAAGGGCCTATGTGGTGACTTGATTTGTGGCTGAAAAAGGCGATTTTCAAAAAAAAAAATACGAAATTAATAATCTTAGTTCTTACTAGAGCCAAACATGTACTTTCAAATCCCGTTGGAATTTTTGGTTTCAGATGTTCCAGTGAGCGGAAATCACATGGGCCGCCGAAAAGAATTGTTGTTTGATCACAAAAAACAACAACAAAAAATTATTTTTTCTTCTTTTAAGTCTTCAAATAAATGTATGCAAAGTTACAACCTTAAAAAAATGTATGTTCATTTAACAGGCCATTGAAAAACGTCAAAATTTTAAATCGAGAGGGAAAATATTTGAAAATTTTGATCCAAATTGGGTGAAAAATATTATTTTGTTATTTTTATTTTACAATGGACGAAGTCGGCTATCACCTCCAATATAACATAATTGTAATATCTGTCAAGGCCAACGTAGGTATCAGAATAAAATATGGTAAAATAATTTTTTTACTGCCTGATGATTTCCGACAAACTTTATCTAAACAAGTTTGATGTTGACTATATTTTTAAATAATTAGTGTAGGAAGTCATTAAATTTTATGAACTAGTTAACTAGAATATAATTTAACGTACACCTTACCCACAGCAACGGGTGGCTTGACACTAGTATTTCATAAATAATTATAAAAAAGTCTATGTTCAACATATTATAATCTATTCCGAAATTAATTAGGATCCATATTAAGTTTTTACAATAGCACATTGTTCAAAATTTTCGCCAAGCTAAATGCTATTTGCATATGAGTGATTTTGACCACCGGTGCGTATGAGTAACTTCTCAACAAAGTTGAAAATTTATGATTTCTTTAATAAAAATTTATATTACTTGAAGTGGTTTAATAATGAGTTAACTAAAGTGCAGCATCCTCTTTTATGTTTTATTAAAATGTTGTTGTTATATCGAAAATATTTCATACTTGAGTTTAATACTTCATTTATATTTAAATTTACATTCGAAACCTATACCTCTCTGGCTCAATAGCTAAGAGGCTAATATAAAGTGTGGAAAACAGTTGATATTGGCACCTAAATATGAGTAACTTAGTGTGATGATGCAGTTTAAATAATTTGCAACAAATAATTTATGCAAGATTCTTTCGTGAATCCAGTAATCGAGTAGGGTCATCACTTTAACAAGGAAATTTTAATTTTTTTCTAATAGACTTGTCCTTCTATATTAATCTCTTGTATCAAAAAATCATATGAAATAATAAGTGTAAATTTATTTTGCTGTAAAATTTGGTTTCAGCTTTATGTGACAATTCTAGATTTTCATACACTCGTTTTCACTGAAAATCACTCATACGCAGCGGTGTTCTTTTTTTGTATTTAACAAATTATTCAAGGAACAAATAATATAATTTAAAATAAGATATTAGCTGGTAATTCATACTTACAATGCACTATCAATGTTATGCGTTTGCTCACAGATGGTGGCACACCATTCGATGCTATGCATAAGTACGCGCCCATATGTTGACGTTTCACTTGTGGTAAGTCCAAAGTGATACCTTCAACGCTCAACACTAAAATGAAAAGATAATAGATTAGTAAAAATAGGGGATTATTTTTAATATGGAGATTAAAATGTTCATATATTGATGTTTCGAAGTCTATCCTACAACAAGTTTAAAGCTGACTAATGTCCGGTGAATGACTTCGTATAACCAAGTGAATTATTCTCTATATAATTTAGTGAAGTAGTGTGGGTATCATGGAAATGTATCTGTTCGAAGAAAACATACACTTTTTATAATTATGTGGAAGTATTTATCCTGAAAATATTAAAAAAAAAAATGATAAAAGCGACATCTAGCGGATGGTTTTGTATACAATTTTCAGACAAATCATTTAGAAAATATCTTTACTGTAAACATTTGCATAAATAAATCATGTTAATTTTTATAAAGAAATACAAATAAATGGAAAAAACTAATTTTTGAGCCTAATTTTAATTTTTTTTTAATATAAATATAATTGGCACACCTTTTCAACCAACTCTACTATATGTCTAAATTGCAAAACCAATAAAAATTTATATATGCAAATATAATATTATAAACCAACCAAATTGTCTAAAATTTAGGTTGCTGTTGTCAGCTGTTAAGTTGCCATAAAATTCACATGCCGCAAGTCGACCTTTTCTATGTACGTTATTAAGCTTTTTATGAAATTTCTACAGCTGACAATAAAAACGGGCACCCAAACGACATTAGAGTACTTTATTGCAGTGAAGCATATACGCTTGCATACACCAATATGTAGATATATTAGTTAGTACCCACTTAATAGCAATGCTGTTTGTTGTTGTCAAATGAATTTGGAAAATATTATTTTTTTACTGCATAGCCACAGTGGGAGGGGGACGATAACTGAAAACTTAACAACAAGTGCATAATGGCTATAATAACAGTTGGCATAGTTTAGCCAAACAATAAATGCAAGTGCCTGTGTGTGTGTGTGTGTAAGTTAGCATTAGCATGTGTGCAGGCATACCACATACTCGACTCAAATACAAAACAAAACCATTGAAAGCCATTTGAATGGCTGCAATGAGTGGATTATGACTTGCTAACAAGCTGCCACACAACTGAATGTGCTTCATATATGTATATGGTATGTATGTACATATATATGGTATTTAGCATACTAAAACTGCAATTTTGTTGTTGTTTTTGTATGCTTTTGCTAGTTTTATTGCGACTAAAGCCAACGAACTTTGTAGAGCTTTGCGTTAAATGTTTGAGTGCATTGGATGAGACAAATTCGTATGAAAATTTTAATCGGTCTTATGGAATATGTGTCATCAAATATTATAAACATTATTCTATTGAAAATTGTTTAAGCGTGAGTGGTAATATATTAAGAGTACAATTTTTTTTTAATAAATGGATATAATATTTTAAATATCTTAGTTTTAATTTGAAAATATTTATTTCTTATTTAAACATTTATTTTTTATTTATATAAAAATACAAAATTGCAAGAAGCATATATTTTAGTAAAATACAATAAATAAAAAAAAATTAAAAAAAAGTAATATTATTATATTACAAAATAAAACAATTCGCAATTTCAACCATTCATTAACAATTTCATAGTACATATTTCTGATATTTTTTTTCGAAATACATTTGTGTTGCTTGCTTAGTAAACATGTTTTTCTTCAAATTCTCTCTATTTAACTCTAATTTCTTCTTTGTTACATCTATTACTCAAAGTGAACAATATGCTTTAGATCTAGTTCAACTAGTCCAATGTCACTACATTGTGAGCCTGTAGTATACATTTCCATGAACTTTTGGACATTTTCATACGCATCCATCATTTAAATTTGATAGTTCCTATAGACCACTGTAGAATTTTTACCAGAGTTATCATAATCTTGAAAAATGTGTAAACTTTCCCCTTACTTTTCACATTTGTGACTCCGAGTACTTTGATGAAGTATTCCTTTCTCCATTTTCTCTTACCTTAAAGAGGTATTCTGCATTTTAGACGCTATATCGGATAATGTTACAGTTTAAATACTAGTACTTCAGCTAAAGACTAGAATTTACTAAATCGATCAGGGAATATCTCTACGTGTGGATATAAATGAATTTTAATCAATTTTATTTTGATACAATACTATAAAATATTTCACCTTTTTTTTCGAGACGGAAACCTAACATGAAAATATTTATTGAAAATGAACTCAATGATGAGCAAATGTCAAATAGTTGTGTCTAAATGAGCACCAACCTCCCTCAGCATAAAACAAAAACACAACATTTCAACAACCCACTTTGGCAGACGAAATCATCCCAAACACACTACACAACACAACCAACTACCACACTCACCACACCCGAGGATACTACACCACAAACCATAGCCCAACAACTTTAATAAAAGGGACGACCAAAACGATCCGCTACTTCTTCGTTTTTTATTCTCTTACGAGTCAAGACCAAAAACACATATGCGCATGCTAAACGCAGCATCTTTGTTCTATGACCATCCTCGTTTTCGATCTTTTCCGTCGCCGATTGGTGTATACGATCTCTCGTAAAAGTTATACATAATAAAATAATAAAAAAAAATTATAAATAAAAACAAATTATAACTTTGTAAATAACACAAAAAATTCAGTTGCGTTTTCTTTAAAAAACAAGTAAGAAAAGGCTAAGTTCGGGTGCAACCGAACATTTTATACTCTCGTAATTTATTGAAGAAATTTTATTTACCTAACACACAAATTTACCTATAAATTCGGCATAAAGTTTAATAAAATAACCAAAATCGTCTTATATAGTGTATGAGGGCTGAGATAATTCCTGAACCGATTTCATTTTCACATATTAACCAATACATATATGCAGATTAAAGCCCACCGTATTTTTGAAAAACTTATAATAAGGTATATGGGAGCTAGGAGATGTTATTATCCGATTTTAATAATTTGTGGAACAGAGACATACTATTAGAAGAAAAAAAATTCCTCTGAATTACACTAAATTAGCTGAGAGATTTACCCATATTTTCGGTTAAAATTTACCCGTAAGTGCGGAGTTCAACATGTTCGATATCTGGGGCCTTGAAAAGTTATAGTCCGTTTTCGACAATTTTTTCTCAAGTGAAGCCAAAGATGATATGCACTATTTGTGTAAAGTTTTATTCCGCTATCTTCATTGGTTCCTTATGTATACATTATAAAGTGAAGGAATCAGATGGAATTCACAATTGTGTTAAATGGGAAGTTGTCGTGTCAAACGTGTCATCAGGGTGTCAAGAAGGTATTATGTACCGAATTTCATTGAAATCTGTCGAGTAGTTCCTGAGATATGGTTTTTGACCCATAAGTGGGCGATGATACGCTCATTTTCCATTTTGTAAAAAAATCTAAGTGCAGCTTCTTTCAGCTATTTCTTCTGTAAAATTTAGTGTTTCTGACTTTTTCGTTAGTGAGTTAACCCACTTTTAGTCATTTTCAACCTGACCTTTGTATGGGAGGTGGGCGTGGTTATCATCCGATTCCTTTCATTTTTGGACTGTGTAAGGAAACGGCTAAAAGAAACGACCGCAGAAAGTTTGGTTTATATAGCTTTATTGGTTTGCGAGTTCAATACAAAAAACATATTTGAGGGCGAAGTCACGCCCACTTTTCCAAAAAAATTACACCAAAATGTGCCCCTCCCTAATACAATCCTATGTTCTAAATTTTATTTTCATAACTTTCTTTATGGCTTAGTAATGACACTTTATAGGTTTTTGGTTTTCGCCATTTTGTAGGCGTGGAAATGGACCGATTTTGACCATTTTCGAAAGCAACCTCCTCAGGGTGCCGAGGAATACGTGTTCCAAGTTTCGTTAAGATATCTCAATTTTTACGCAAGTTATCTATCCGTTGCACGGACAGACAGACATCCGGATTTCAACTCGTCTCGTCATCCTGATCATTTTGATATTTATAACGGTCATTTATTTGACATTAACCAAAAATTAGAACATTTTTCATTCCTGAGCGGCGCCGTTCGGAAGCCGGTCATTGTGTAGGCACTTCAAAAGCATTTCTTATGTTTTAATCGTCGCTCAATGCGTGGCCGAGGTCTTATATATAAATAAAGTCGTAGTAGTAAGGCTAAGAGCCGAATTTTAAAAATATTATATAGCGTATAACTATTATAGAATGAAAAGTATTGTAGAGAAATAGTACTGCAAGAAAATTAAAATTTCATATGACAGACGTACATATTAAAAATTTTTGGTTAAGATATAAGAAGTCTACTTTTTTACAATTAATTTAAGAGAACCTACTAATCTAATTTAAATACTAATTATTTTTAAGAGTAAAGTACTGACCATTTCAGGTAGCTTTTCGCCTACCTCATATAGTTAGTATAGCAATATTTGACAAACTAACTAATTCTCCGGTTATATTTTCTGGAAGCTGTGGTTAACTATTAATCCCACGAAGAGAAATTAAAACCTTATAATAAGAACTAAGATTTATAGGTTGTAGCAACAAATAAATGTTAAATATATAGGATTTTAGTAGTTATAAAGAAGGATTTATCTGTAGAGGGAAAGATTTTTTCTACTTTATTTGTTGTTCAATTCAATATAATATAATTATTTAATGATAGTGGATACAACGGAAATACTAGAACTAGATCCTAACTGGTTGTATTCACCAAACAACTCAC
Organism: Zeugodacus tau; assembly: GCA_031772095.1. Lineage (NCBI taxonomy): Eukaryota > Metazoa > Arthropoda > Insecta > Diptera > Tephritidae > Zeugodacus > Zeugodacus tau. The sequence goes on from CM062651.1 coordinate 18,450,349, forward strand.
ATTTAAGATTTAAATAGTTTTTTAGGACGAGTGGAGATAAAATTAGAAAAATACTGACGGAGAATAAAAAATTTAAAATGCGACAGAAAGTATTCCCCAATTAATTTTGAGGTGGTCGAATTGGTCGCCTTTAGCCAGACAATAAAATCGGTTCTTTTTGATTATGTGTACCCGATAGACGGGAATGGCTTAATCATCAATCGCATCGTAAGGAGTTGACATTGGAACATTTCAAAGGTACTTAGATTAATGTAGGAATTGGACTTGGACTACTGTTTTGCATATTCCCTTTTAACCTTAGAGTTACCAGAATCGTGTACCGATTTCAGGCAAAAGCAGCCGCTTTTAATGACAATGAATGCATTTGCTATCATATTTTAATATTCCATATCTACAGTGTTTTATTTATGGGCTTATACCAGTGTAACCTATGAAAAATTAGGCGATTTTCGCGATTTTTTTTTTAAGAAAGTACTCAATCGATTGTTTCGAAGTGTTTTGCACATAATGAGGCATATTTTCAGCTATATTTAAATTTTTGTTTTTACAAAAATATTGCAAAATAACATAGTATCTTCGGAGGTGCCAAAAAAAGAGTTCACTAACTGCTAACATGATTCCGGTCGAATGAGTTGCTGAAACAAAAAACTTCAAAAAAGATATTAAAGTGAAATATATTTCCTATGCAATGACCTACGATTTTTTGAAAAATATCACAAATTGACAAAATGGTGGTTCTGAAAAAAAATAAAATTAAAAAAATGTTGTTTTCCGAATTGACAATTTTCAACCAATCAAAAAGATTGTTGGTCATTGTATAGTAAATATATTCAAGAATACTCAGTTTAAATTTGATCAATCGGTCAATTTTTCATTGAGTTATGATGTCAGCAGTTTTGAGAAAAGTCGTAAACTATTCAAGATACGACCTTACCGCTTTCACAGGGTATTTTTGAAAGTATATACTGTCGAATAAGCAAAAAATAATAAAATCGATTTTATGAAAATGTCATACTACACTACATACACTCGAAAAATCAGGTCATCCTACAATTGAAATTCGTAAAAACTCTGTTTGTGTATATTCGTTTTTAGTCACACATCCTTTCACCAAACAAAGTTGCAAAACACTAAAATAATTTCAACTAAAAACTCACGTATAATTTTCACTATAATTGCCAGCAAGTTCAATAAAACCGACATATTTTCCATAGAAACACTAAAAGTTTGATTTTACTTTTAATGACGTCGCCCACAATTGGCCAATCATTGCAGCACAAGCGCCGCGTGCGTGAACCGAACCAAATTTCAAATATTGTAAAAACTTTTTGTAACACCAATTTCAAACTAAATCGCGTAAGCCACAACACCCCAAACAACAACAACAAGTTTAATATCGGCCATAGTTGAAAAGAGTGCTAATAATAAAATAACTCCAAATGTATATACATACATGCGGTAAATAGTGAAAAAAAGTTGCCACAAAAGAAACGCTTAAAAAACGAAACGAAAAGCAATAATAATAACAAAAAGCGAACAACAACAATAATAATAATAACAACAGTAATACTGGTAATCACGACTAAACGAGTTTTGCAGACATTTTTAAGCCGCGAGGAAGGTCACTTGCCGCATTTCCCTGCTCGCCATTTGGCAGCGCTCAAAAGCAAAATAAATATCGACATGCATACAGCAATAAAAACAACAACAATTTCCATACATATATGCATGTCGGTGTGTGTGTGTGAGTTTAGGCGAAACCACTTTTGTAATCGCCACTGGCAGCCTTTACCATTCACCCAACCCTTGCTCCGCTCACTGGTAAGCGACTGTTGGCCACTTGGCCGCCGTTGCCAACACCGTTAGAGCTGCCTTCATCGTCTATTGCACTTTACTCCCGTAATACTTAAGTTTGCTGGTGAATTTTTCACATTCGATTTACAGCGTTACGTGTTGCGGTTCCGTTTCTGGCGCATTCTGTGTATGACTCACGAGTATTCTCTTTCTCTGGTTGTGTGTGCGCCTTCGACTATGTTCACCGCATTCGCTTTGCTTTCGGTCTTCATTTTTCTGTTACGACTCCTTTATACAAAAGTTCGCTGCCAAATGCCAATACCGTTAGCCACTCGGGTAATGGTCAGAAGCAAAAAAAAAAGTTTCACGCTTTTTGATTGTACTTCTACGCTGTTAGGACGGTACGAGCATGTTGCGCTTAGCCGTATACGAGTGCGGCAGTGGAAAAGCGCTCAGCTATGCGCACCAAATGCTTGGTACAACTGTGGTTCTTTTGACATGATGCCAGCAATGGTAAAGGGTGTTAGGCTATGTGCAGGAATATGATGTTTTTTTAGAGCGTTGTTATATATTTTTAGTTGTAAATGGAGTTAAACTGGCTAACTTTCTGGCTTATTAGGGTACTTCTGGGGAGCACCACCATGGGCCTAATGATGGACTAAGTGCGACCACGTGGGTTTAGGCTCACTTTGACTCCCTTTTCAACTAACCAACGAATTGTTTATTGTTCCGTTCCTATGAAGGTCGGATCTAATTTGCAAAAACAGATCTTGTTTATATTCGGCTAAGCACTGTGAGCTCGAGAGCTTAGTTTCACAAACTAACTCGGGTGATGTTTTAATGACAACAACAACAATATTTCTTTAAGTTATTTGAAATTATTTCATATAGAGAATTTTAACCACATACCTATCCCGTAATAGCGGGAATGTTTTAGTCTAACATTTTTAATATTATATGGGATCCTAATGGATCTTATGTGAATGGTGCTTTAATTATACTCTCGCAACAAAAGAATGCTAAGAGTGTATTATAGTTTTGTCCACATAACGGTTGTTTGTAAGTCCTAAAACTAAACGAGTTAGATATAAGGTTATATATACCAAAGTGATCAGGGTGACGAGTAAAGTTCAAATCCGGATGTCTGTCTGTCCGTCCGTCCGTCTGTCCGTCTGTCCGTCTGTCCGTCCGTGCAAGCTGTAACTTGAGTAAAAATTGAGATATCTTAATGAAACTTGGAACACGTGTTCCTTGGCACCTTAAGAAGGTTAAGTTCGAAGATGGGCGGAATCGGACCACTGCCACGCCCACAAAATGGCGATAACCAAAAACACATAAAGAGCTATAACTAAGCCATAAATAAAGTTATGAAAATAAAATTTGGAACATAGGATCGCATTAGGGAGGGGCACATTTGAATGTAATTTTTTTGGAAAAGTGGGCGTGACCCCGCCCCCAAATAGGTTTTTTTAATATATCTTGCAAACCAATAAAGCTATATAAACCAAACTTTCTGCAGTTGTGTCTTTTAGCCGTTTCCTTATACAGTCCAAAAATGAAAGAAATCGGATAATAACCACGCCCACCTCCCATACAAAGGTTAGGTTGAAAATTACTAAAAGTGGGTTAACTCACTAACGAAAAACGTCAGAAACACCAAATTTTACATAAGAAATGGCAGAAGGAAGCTGCACTGAGATTTTTTTACAAAATGGAAAATGGGCGTGGCGTCGCCCACTTATAGGTCAAAAACCATATCTCAAGAACTACTCGACAGATTTCAATGAAATTCGGTATATAATATTTTCTTGATACCCTGATGACACTGGTGGAATATGGGCGAAATCGGTTCACAACTACGCCTATATAACCCCATATAACTCAATTTTGTATCCTTCTGATTCGTTCACTTTATAATGTATACATAAGGAACCGATAAAGATAGCGAAATAAAACTTTACACAAATACTGTATTTGAGCTGTAACATCACTTGTGGAAAAATTGTCAAAATCGAACCATGACTTTTCAAGGCCCCTGATATCAAACATGAAGAACTCAGTGCCGAAGGGTAATTTTTCAACGAAAATATAGGTTGATCTCTAAATAAATTGCGAGAGTATAAAATGTTCGGTTGCACTCGAACTTAGCCTTTCCTTACTTGTTTTTAAAATCTTTCGTTATTTTGCCAGGTTACTGTACTGTATTCCCCTGCAAGACTGATGTTTTTCGTATTAGTTTAAATTTGCCTTTTAGATTTGTCTAAGGAGAGTATTGAATAATTTCTTTGAAGTAATGTCTTGATAACATCTCTCAATTAGTTGGTTGGTTGGTTGAAAAGGGAGGCGAAGAGAGCCTGACCGCAAGCGACCGCACTTAGACCATTGTGCTCTCCGAAGGTACCCTGATAAGCGTCAACTGAACAACTCGGTCGATTTAATGAAGCTTCTGAGTGTATTCCATCCCTGCTGCCTAATTTCTCTCAGATTAAAGTAATGGGAGCCTTGAAAGGTATATTTTCTTAACCGACAGAAGGCCGGACATTCGTTGAGATAATGCTCTAGTGTCACGTCATCTTCCTCGCACGCCCTGTATTCAGCCGATTCTACTATGCCAAGTCTCTGCAGGTGGCCTCTTAGAGGTAGGTGCCCCGTGATGACCCCTGTGACACAACTTAGTTCTCTTTTGCTTAAAGTAAGAAGAAGCGCTTGAGAGAACTGAAAGGTCTGGGGCAGTTTAAGGGAACTGTGTTGCCAGCTGCTCCTGAGCGAGCCAACTCATCTGCCTTTTCGTTTGCTTCTATACCTATATGGTCTAATGGTTTAAGTAGGGGCTAAGTTAATTTAGTTTAGTTCGATCTTAGCCCGATAGATCGTTTATTTTTCGGGTTCTTGGAGAGGAAAGCCAATGTAATAGAGAATTAATATATTGCTTGCTTTCAGCCGTTGGAACCATAAAATTGCCAGTGAAATATAATTGTCAAAAACTGTTATTGATCGTGGTGGACTATAGCTAAAGAAGAATGTTTTCTTTCAAGAGACAAATCAAAAACAACTTCCTAGAAATAGTTACCGAAATAAAATCCAAATTTGAATAAAACCCAAAACATCACCCTTTATACATTTCGGCAGCCAACTTTACTGCATTCGTCTACACGTGGGCAATTGAAACCACATGAACCTTGCAATATTTCAACGTAAAAAAAAGACTCACCCATTCAGTCATACAGTCATTCAACCCTACTGCCCAAGTACATTACACATCTACATCTGCATCATGCAGATATACCAAAGAGTATGGGTTGATTTGGTGGTAGTACTTACCCTCCGAGCCGTTGGCCAATTCAATGGGTACTCCATTTTCACGTCGCCATGTAATTGTCGGCTCTGGTGAGCCCGTTGCCGCACATTTGAGCGTCACATTACTACCCTCGCGTACAACCATATCCGTGCTGGTGGGATAATCGAGGATATCCGGCGGGACTGTTGAAGAGGTGCGCGAATGAGCGATAGAATAGCACACGAGGCAGGCCGGTGGACGGCAAGTGAAGTGTGGAGGAGACGCCAAAAACAAAAAAAAAAATGAAAAAAATTGCAGCAAAATGCAGTGAGACAAGCAAGCCGGAGATGATGAGCAGATAAGTGTTGGATGCATGGAAGTGCAGTGCAGTTGAAGTTCCGAATAACGGGATGTTACACGATTGTAGTTGGCATACGAACGTTAGTTTCAGTTTGTTGTTGGTTTTGTTTTTGGTACATTTGATTTTTAGTTTGTGTGTTTTCATGTGTTGTTGCCGTTGATAGCATGACGCGGCAGGTGTTTCACATTTGTAGCACATTTTTTTATATATTTCATATATGTTGTTGTTTTTGCCGTTATTCAAATGCCGAAATTGGTTATTTTGTAACGGTTTAGAGAATTTGTTGTTTTTTCACATGTGTGTTTCATTTCAATGCGTGCGTTGTTCGAGTAAAGCAGAGAATTTGTTTCAATGTTTTCACCATTTCGTTGCATATTTTGTGGCGCATGAAAGTTGTGTGTGTTATTTGTTGATTTTTTTTTATCATTTTATATATTTTTTTCATCATTCACGTATTTTTATATTATTTATTTTCGAGCGCACCGAATTCATTTAGTTGCGGTGGGTAATGTTGTTATTGCATGTTGTCCAACACAGATTGAAATTATATTTTTTCGTGATTTTTTTGTGTGTTGATTATTTTTTGGCAAAGCGATTGTTGTGATAGTCATCAGTAAATGTTGAAATGTTGATGGTGGCATGACATCGAATGTATACAAAAGGTGAGGGATGTGTTGTTAGTGTTGTTTACAGCGTGATATTGTGTTGTTTTTGTTGTTCCATATTTGCAGAAATTATTATTAATGGTCGTTTTGGTTTGTTGTGGGTAATTTTGTGATTTTTTTTATTAACCAGAAATTTTTGTTTGAAATAAATGTTGTTGTAAGAGTTATAAGCATTTGTACATTTTTTATATTTTTTAATTTTTGTATATTTTTTTTATTAAAATTAATTTTTTATTAAAAAAATTGTATTAATAAAAAAGTAATTTTGAATTTTTTAATATTTTTTAATTTAGTTTATAATATTTTTTATTTCAATAAAATTTTAGTATTAATTTTCCAGCGATTTATTTAAAGTTTATTTTTTTTTATAAATTTTTTTAAATTAATTAAATTTTAAATCAAATTTTAGTATTTATTTTTCAGCGATTTATTCAAAAAATAGTATTTATATATAAAAAATTATTTCAATATTTTCATGTATTATTACATTATTTTTTTTTATTTGAGAGTGATTTTTTTGTTATATTTTTTTATATTTTAAATTATTTAATTAAATTTTTTTATTATTATTTTTTTAATTATTTAATTTAATTTATTTGTTTTTAATTTTCATATTCATATTAAATATATTACATAAACATTTCGATTTTCATTCAATACATTTTTCACAGTTTCGTTCATTTATTTTTCCAATCCCAACAAAGTTCCACAACACAGTTATCAGCGTCGTCATCACCATCACACCATCATCATAAAATCATCACACCGTCAGCGAAATCACCATCAGCGGCAACATCATCATGGCCAGCATAATTGTTATGATTACGTTTGTGTGCGTCGTTAAAGTGGTTGGTTTTCAGCGGTGTTGTTTTTATTGTTATTGCGTTCGGCACCATGCAGCGATTGTCGACACCATTATTAATTTGTTATTATTGTTATTATTACATATATTGTTGTCGTGTTGTGGTTTGTGTGTTTTTTCCCGCAGATTGTTTCAATGTCATTAATTGCCAATTAATACAAGCGGAGAGTAAGTTGAGTTGTTTCGTTGGGTGTTTGCGGGTTGTCGTACCAGGAGAGCAGCAGATATGTAAAGAAAAATAAAATAAAGAAAGGTATTTTGTTAGTATGGTATTGAAGTATATATTTTTATTTTATTGCTCTAAGGATTATCATTATATGTTAGACGAATTGAATAATTATAGTGTCTATCTTCAAATTCCACAAAACTTAAAGCAAATATTATAACCGGTCTTCTGTCATTAAAATCTCGTCAAATAGTTTAAAAATCGTATGAAAAATATGAAACTGACAGTTCTTGCTTATATTTTTCTTCACATCTCTGGCTAGTAATCGATAATCTGGAGAAGTTATTTATTTTGAATCAATTCATTGACAGATTATTTTGTATGATTGGATCTATATTTCTTCTAATTACTTGAAGTAAAGATACGTGATATGTAATTTCTGGTAATTCAAGGAAAAGCATATATTCAGTAAATAGTGTAATTCGAGTCTTCTAGCTTTCTTAACTTCAGCACTTAGACATGTGCAATAAAATTATAAATTAACAATTTAATCAATATATTATGTCTACAACTTTGCTTCCGCCGTTTTATATCGATCTTGGACATTTGTGTCAACATTAACCCAACAAAATATTTGTAGAGATCTGTTTGCATCCCAAATTTATTCTCAACTTATAATTTCACTTTTCGAGCCGAATTCTCGACATTTGCGGGAAATTTTGATTTTCTTTTTTAATTCCAAAAAAAGTGCTGCTGAGGCTCAGCGAATGCTTTCGGATACGTACGGTGAGGCTGTCCTAAGTGAAAGAACAAGTAGAGAATGGTTTCAAGTTTAAGAATGGTGATTATGAAGTCGAAGTCATGGTGGTGGAAGGGAGAAGATTTTCGAAGATGCTGAATTGGAAGCATTACTCGACCAAGATGCGTTTCAAACCCAAGAGGAATTGGTCGAATCGTTGCAAGTGACACAAAACGTATCACAACGCCTCAAAGCCATGGGGATGATTCAGAAACAAGGAAACTGGGTTCCTTACTACTTGAAACCAATACAACCCAAATCTGTCACAATTTAACATAAAAATGAACTCGACAAACATTCTTTTAATACTTCAAGTGCCACGAAACTTTTTTTCTGACCTATTAGTATATTATTACAACGAATTTTAAATAAATTTTCCATAACTGTAAACACATGCTTTATGCATGAGCAGCTTACTGTATGCAGCGCGTGTTGTAACTTTTTCAATAATTTATAAACGAACTGCGTGTGCGCGCCACATAATCGCCATGTACAGTTGCATATATTCATAATGTGTTTTCAATCTTTATTTTCGTGGAAAATCGCACACACACATCAACACTCACATGAGAAATATAAGTATTATGCCACATTTTGGGTTGACACCTGCGGCCATGACTTTTGCCGCCATTAAAATAGCTGCTGAGCACATTGTTGCACTAATACAAATATAAACTCACACATCCGAATCCATACATACATGTGTGTCTTTTGTAATTTGTTGTACTTGTAATTTTTTTCCATGTCAACGGAAGGCGAACAGACCGTTGCGGCCGGAAGTTTGAGATCATGGCGACAAACAGCAAAAGGAACAACAAATAATACTACGGCGCGGCCAGCACAACAACAAGGATAACGCTGGTATTTTACAGTGAATCTGAAACGTACAACAAAAACTGTTGCCACAGCGGAGCACAACGGAAGTGGCGTCATTAATACAGCGAATTTGCCGTTTGGCCATTGTGCAGGAAGACAAGGGAGGCCAATTGTCGGCCTGGTGGCTGAAAATCAGTAGTCGCTCGGCTTGTGGAGTGTATAAAAGTTGCCGCAATTATGCAGTTAAATAGTGCAACCCGAAATTGCGGTGAGTGGCGAAAGTGCCGGCGCGGTGTGAGTGCAAGAGTGCGAGTTTGGCCGCACTGTATTTACACAGACACATTCATACTTTTTGGGTTATTTTAAGCTGTGCAAACGCGAAGAGATTATGATTGTAATATTTTCATTATGCGCCGCATATAAGCATATGTGGAGATTTTGTGCTTAAATAGTAATTGTACTCGCATTAGGGTGGGTCAGTTTTTGCTGGAAATTTAAATTTAACATTTTCAAATAATTTTTCCTTATTTCGTTGACAAATAAATCACGATTTTTGAAAAAGTAATTTTAATTAAAAGAATATTAAAAAAAAATATATTTTTATAAATTTTATATATTTTTTAAAACTAATGACATAAAAAATATTTACAAAAAATTATAAACAAATTAAGAAAAATAAAATCATTCAAAAATAATATTTCTCAAACAAATATTTTTTTAATTTTCATAAGTCCTATTAAAATTTCAATAATATTCATACACCCTAATATAGCACACATTTATATATAAATATATGTGTGACACTCGAGTGGCCTTCTCGCGCTGGCTTGTGGCAGTGTAAATTAAAAGCCGTTGTGTGCAAAATTAATTTATTGCCAGTTGAGGTAAATTAATTTTTTACTTTTCACATTTTCGTGTGATAAATTACAGCATGGGAATTTTTGTTGGTTGAAAATTTTCCAAAAAATAATACAGAAAATGGTATGTAAACGGACAAAGGTGGAGAGTAGAATGTGTATAAGATGATATGAGGACGGGTAGCGATATGTGATATGAAAAGTTATAAGACTGTTAACTGCATAGTGAAATAAAATTAATTTTGAGAAGAGGGATTGAATTGCGAAAAGAAAAATAAATCCTTTACATGACAAGACTGTATTGAATATATCGATTTTCTTGAGCATGGTAATAAATGAGATCTTCTTCATACCACTCAAAGGCTCTGAATACTTCGTAAGCATCGGCTATGGTAGTTCGAAGGAATCCTCTAGCTATCATCTTCATCTTGTTGGTCTCAATAGCACATAGCAAATTGGACTTTGCTCTAAGTCTATAAAATAATTAGGTTGTCTGTAGTTTTGGAGTCCAGTAATATAGACGCATATCGAAACAAAGCGGGACAGTTTGTATACGCGTGAATATGTTTACACACTATCAGAATGGTGTTGGAATAAATATTCAGTCTCGAAGTGTATTTTTCCAAATGTTTGGATAAGTATAGATCATAATTTATTCGGAGTTAAATTCTATTTATTAAAAACATATTTCCCGATTTATTCTAAGAATGAATATTGTACCCTGTCAGCCAGAAAATTTAAAAGATCTTCTGAAACGACCATATTTGATATACATAAGGCTCAATGATCTCGAGATTTCTGATGTCTACTACTTACAATCCATGTATATCACATTATACTAGAACGTTTATCTTTGTTTGGTAATAATAAACTCCTCTCACTGGATAAAGTTAAGAGTTTGAAATGTTTTCGTTAACATTTTATAGTATTTATGACAACCTGTACTTAAATTCTGCTTCGTGGTTATAGAAGTGTTTCGACGAAGAGACGAAGGGCTAACATAAGTGCATAATATCGAATGGGGACTATTATAGTGGTGACAACATAATTGAATAAATACTTTTCTAAAAACAGAACGAAAATTCCCGATACTTTTTGAACACACCTCGCATTTCGGTAGTGTCACGAATATTTTTGAATTTAGTTAAGAACAGTAATATCATATAAGAAAAGAAACTTTAGAATGGATTGAGATGCTAGCTGACCTGACCGAGAACTTTTGTCTAGTTTACAACGAATAAGTGGTCATAGAAAACCAAATAATAGTTGTTCAATAATACACCAGTTATCCATGAATTCACATGGAAATGTACTGATCTAGTTTATTGCAGTGTGTTCGAAAGAGATGAGTCTCTGAAGTTATATAAAGTAAAATAAGATGCCAGCACAAATGTCGGTTATTCGCATTCATAAACTTACCAAAATAAGAAAAAAATTTCCAGTATTTTTTAAAATATAAAGTTTATATTAAAAACAAATTCAAATTTGACTATGCCATATAAGTTTGAGCCACTAATTTTATATAATAGGAAGTGGCCATTGCGACACTTTCAAAAGATCTGTTTTTTATTAGGTTTATTTGATGGATTATACTTTCAAAAATATCCTGTGAAATCGGCACGCTCGTATCTTGAATAGTTTTTGAATGCCAACGTTCTAGAGAGAGTTTATACCTATAAATGACTATTTTTGAAACTTTAAACGCGTTATTCTCAAACGAAACTGACCGATCGACTTTAATGATCTACGATCTTTTCAATTGAAAATTGTCAATTTGGTATTAAAAAATCATTTTTCTTACAATATAGCTGAAATTATACCTTATTATGTCCAAAAAAAACAAAAAAAAATCACGAAAATCGCCTCATTTTTTCATGGGTGCCACTAGTATAGCCCCTTAAAACAGAGGAAAAGGTATATTATATTCGTACTTTTGATTCCTTAGAAAGTACATTCTGTAATTAATAATAGTGGTTATCTATCAGCCTATTATAACATTTTATTCGAAAAATGTAGAAGTTATCAAAAAAAAAAATGGTTTTCCAATACCGTTCTGAGTGTTGTACAGTGTAATTAGTTACTGTATAGACTTTTTCTAAAATAATAGATTTTTTGTCAAAAGTATGACTCAAATGTAAACCAAAACATATTTTTAAAAATGAAAGCTCTCCATGATAGTACTAAAGCGGTTAGCGCACCCGTGAACAAATTTATATTGATATTATTGGTGTTAAGGGGTTAGGGGTATTCAGGATTTTCAAAAAATTAAAGTTTTTTTTGCATTTTCGTTAAGTGTAATATCTTAAAAATATACTCTGAAAATTTGAAGTTTATCCGATAATTGCTTTTAGAGTTATTCGACAAATAACAACGAGCGCTCGGGCACTCCAACACGCTAGTGTGAAACTTTAAATGCTTTTTTCTCAAAACTATGTTTTTTGAACTGGTGACAACTGTAACTCGAAAACCGCTCGGTAGATTTTAATGAAATTTCTACAGCTTTTAGAATGCATAATAAACTCAGGCCTGAACCAAAGATTTTTTTTCAAAAATTTCGATTTTTTAAGACCAATTAACTGTTGATTTTTTCCCGAAAATCTAGAAAAAAATTTCTTGAGGCCGCCATTTTGTTAATTAAAAAAAAAATGTTTGGTTCAGACCCAGGATTATCTATTTATAAATCTAATTTTTTTATCCGATTGATTTTAGATGAATCTCCATAGACTTATGATTGTCTCCGCAAGGACCTTTTTATAAACTGGTTCAACACAGACAGCTATAACTTTGGAAATTATACTTTTTTTTTTGAAATTTTCGTGACTTCAAACCATCCATATTAATATTATAAATGCGAAAGTAACTCTGTCTGTCTGTTACTCTTTCACGCCTAAACGGCTGAACGGATTTTGATGAAATTTGGTATGGTGATAGATGATAACCTAGAAATGGTCATAGGCTATAAATAATCACAATATAATAACCATAAATGGCTGATTGAATGACCTATTTTGGTGGTAAAACACAAAGATGTCAATGATCTCAACATGACAATTTAGAATTTCGTTCCAGGAGAGTTGACACAGCTACAAACCAATATGACGTTGTCAATTCTCCCACAGACTATTTAAAATTGCCTGAACTCACTTTGCAATTAGAATTAGTGTGAGTTGTCATCATGCTTCGTAACATAAATTAACCTCGACTTTGCAATAGAACAAGACTGGCTGTGATTAAGGTAATCAATATCGTCATCGAAGCCAAGATTGAGCAAACTATGAAATTTGCTCATTTGTTACATACTCATTTCAATATACGATTAAAAAAAATTTAAGTTTAACAAACTATGATGATTTACGCTTAATACAGATCCACAATAATGTATATCAATCAATATACCGGCTATATCGTTTTCTTCTTTATGTGTAAGTTTTTTTTACTATATTGAAAAATTTACTAATTTAATATATACCTTAGCCACAAAAACGTGTGGTCGGGTCTGCTAGTTATATAATAAAACCATATTATTAATTTTGGAAAATAACATGATTTAATAGCAAAAAAAAAATATGGAAAATTCTCATTTTTTCGTGTCTCTGACTACCCCTAACTCCATCCATAGTATATGTTGAAAAATACTTATTTGTTAACGAAAGGTAAAAAAATTAATCTTGATGTCATCTTATGTGCAGACCTTACTTGCAGTGATTGTCCAACTTCTGGAACATGTTCCGAGTTTACCGTGTATGAAAGTAACGCGCTGAAAGGACTACAGTCCATTCAAAATATAGCTCATTCAACTATGTAAAAATATATCATATACACGTAACCTCATCATTCCATATAGAATTCTCACAAATAAGGGTTGTTGCATATTTGTTCGCTTTACTCATCTGTTTACTCAGTGCAAACTCTTTTGAAAATTCGATTGCTCCCCACAAATTAGTAATAATCACTACGGTGTGCGAGTCAATTTAGCGCGCACGTTTACTACAGCAAAGTATTGCCTTAATTAAATTTCCAATTTCCATGGAGAAGCGAAAGCCTTTACACACAAATGTGTGTGCAAAACGAACCATAAATGTCGCTACGTATGTGTGAATGTATATGTATACACATGAGCGTATGTTGACCACAAATAAGCACTTTAATGCCGCACAAAGCCCAGCTACAGCTGTTTGTGCCAGCACACACACATACATAGATATGGAAATTATCATATGTGAGTGTATGTGTGCCTGTGTGGCGCGTGTTTGCCGCTGCTTTCACTTACTAAGAGGGAGACAAACCACTGCATTAACGACAACATGCTTTAGCATATTTGCAAGCAAAATTCGTTGCAGGTATATTCGATTGTGCATATAGACAGGTTGGGTTGTGGCTGTGCAGTTATTGTTGTTGTTGTTCGAACAGCCGTTGCCATTTTACGCGAAATGGTGAGAGACTGGCAGCGTTTAACGTATTAAGCGGGAATATTTAATGCAAAATCAACAAGGCCGCTGTGGCGTGGCGCACGTTGAACATGTTGGAGCGCAATGCAACCACCACACAAACACAGCTATATATATATGACATACTCATACTACAGTTTAGACAACAACAACAATACAAAGTAGTGGTGGCAGCGCAGGCATTTAGTCCACACTGACCACCAATACTAATAGTCAACAATGCTGGGGGAGCGATATTGTCGTTAAGTACAGCAAATGAGGGACAACAATAGCAACAACAACAGCAGTCATACAGCCAACTAACCATGCCAAAGCACACGTAGCCATATGTACATATGTACGTATGCTTTAAAGTCGGCTATTAGTAAATGTTTGTTTGTATGACTGTCCGAGAGTTTTGGGAACAAAAGCATATGGTCAGCTAAGTCGCCATGCACCGCTAGTTAGGCAGGCATTGCTGTTGGTTGGTTGGACAAGTCAACTGAGCTTACATAACTGGTTAGTTTGAGAGTGGGGGTGAAAGTGGTGTGGGTTGTTGGCATCGTTATATATATGTAAGTACATCTACGCCATTGTTATGCACTCATAGCGGTTTTGTGTATTTTGGTGTAGACTACACGTTTTGCTAGCGCTTTAAGCATACCTTTATCTTTACTTTCTCTTCCTTTTACCCGCATACATCACAGAGCTGCTTGCAATTGACCTTGGATATGGTCAAAAGCAAACTCTGTCGTTATAGAAACGTAAGTGTGAAGATGTGGAGTGCTATTATACTATGGCTCATTATAATTTTTATAATTTTCGATTTTTAATTGAATATTTAATAAATTAACAATAAATATTTTTTTTATTTTATTTTAAATGAAGCATAATTTTATTTTTTTAAGTTCTAAATTTTGACATTTAATCCTCTTTTTCATATACATATTTCAAAAGATTAGATTGAGACCACAAATTTTAATCAAGTCAAAGCTGTTCCAAATCTATGCGGTCGTGGATGTTTCTAGTTCTATCGGGCGATCCAAGTAGAGGTACTTTTTACAATAGACTTCTTTTGAAAGATCTCGCGTGAGTCGTGTCAAGCTATCATGTTATTTTAGCTCAGTATTGTTTGGCATTTCATCATGGAAAGACTTACGCCTGAACAATGTTTAAGACCGAATAGACGACGTTCAGAAAGCAGTGAAGAAAATATAGCCGCCGTAGCTGAGAGTGTACTCGAAGATCGTGGAGAGTCGATTCGTTTTTAACCGTCAATGGCGACCGTTATCACGCCATGATAACCAACTATTAGATGACTGAAATTGAACCTTGTGATCTCGGTGACATTTGGTTTCAACAAGAATGTAATGGATTTATAGAGAGAACACATCGCAATATGAGCAGATAATTTCCAGTCGACAGTGATATCACAACGTTAGACTTTTTCCCGTGGGAATATATATATAGTCTAAAGTCTATGCCCACAATCCCGTTTCTATTCAGGTCTTAGAGATTACCTCACAGCCACAGCTGACGTACCTAGGGGTAATATTCGACTCAAAACTCAAATTCACAGAACACTTAGCGTATTCTTCAAGAAAAGCAAATAAGGCAAGGCTGCGTGCGTTCCAGCTGGAGATTTCTAATTGCAAAAGCAATGAGATGTAATCCTGTATGCGGTTCCGATATGGATCCAGGCGCTAGACATAAAAACATAAGCTAAGTCGATAAATGCAGTGCACAGACCCTCAGTAATAAGAGTAATAAGTGCTTTCCGAACAATATCCAGCAAAGCAGCTGAAGTATTAGCTAGTATGCCGCCCATAGACATCCAGGGAATAGAATTCGCGCGAATGCATGAATTGCCAGCGCTCCACTCATATACAAAAAAGTTAGAAGAGAGAAACAGGAGCATCACAAAATGGCAGCAACGGTGGGAAATCTCAACCAAAGGACGGTGGACCCACAGACTTATATCCAACATCCATTATTGAATGAGTATACTGCATGGGGACCTTGATTTCACCAGACCCAAATATTTAAAGGCCACGGTTGCTTTAGTAGCTACCTGTACTAATTCCGTCATGACACTAGTCCGTACTGTCCGATGTGTACAGAGTCCTTGGTGACTGTGAATCATTGCCCTCGATTTTTAAGTATAAGGGAAAAGCTGAGAAATACCTTAGGAGGTAGTTTAAGGGTGGTAAATTTGATTTCACTTATGTGTCAGTCCTCCGATAAATCGAAAGCTGTTATCGAAGCAGACAGAACAGAGACATTTACAACAGAGTAATAAAATCCGAAATAATACAAAATCCGATGGTTCTGTGGGAGAATCTTGAGTTGGTATTTGGTTAGGTTTAGCGGATTAAAGTTCCGCACTTCGACTTTGCTTCCTCCTACTATAAAAAGGCCTTAGAGCAAATCATCACGCGTGTCATTCGCCAGTCGAAATATCGAACGAGTCATCGACTGAACGGATGGACCATCTGAGACGTAGCCACGGTCAACATTTGAACGAAGTCAAGCGCCCATCTTTCAAATTAATCCATTAATTAATTTATGTGGTTTGATTTCCGGTTATTTTACAAGAAAAAAATTGGTTCCATAGCGGAAGCAATGAATGAAAATGAACTTAAAGGGAAAGCAGCTTTGATCTTGGTTACTTTCTGACTTCTTTTTATTTGATAAGTCTGTTTTCTTTGAACGACTCTCCTTTCCAGTTTATTACCTTCATTCAAAGTTACCATAACAATCCAAAGCTCCCTTTAAAAATGTCAGTAAAAGTGAAGGAACTCTAAATTGTTTTCATATTTTTTATGAACTCATACCCTATTGTCAAAATTCTATGAATATCGATATTCATATGACAATAATAATTGAATAAGTCCAATCGGATTTTAAAAATATAAAATTTTGACTATTGTATTATCATAACAAAACGCTGATTTCCATGTTTATCAAAGAAAATTTTGTTTGTGTATCAAAATTATTTCACTTAAAAATATCAATGTGAAATAATGTGATTTTTTATTTCCTTATTTCCATATCCAACGACTAGGTGGACTAAAATTTCGTAACTACCTTTACAGCAGCGATAAATTCACTTTAACCATGCCACAATATTGTAACGTATACCCTGCGCACTAACTGCATTCGCGCTTGCCCCCCACCCTGCGACCCGCGCTGTGTATAATTTCCCGCCACAATTTCAATCCCCACTCTGCCATATAATTCTTTTAACAATCGGTAATTTGTGGTTTTTGCGGTCGCATTTTCAGTTGTTTTCACTTGCTGTTTTATTTATAGCCAACGTTTTCGCGCACATTCGTGCAAACACAAATGTGTGCACAACCATTAAATGCTATTGTATTGGTAGCAAGTTGACCGCTATAGCCTTTTAATTGCATATATTAGGGCTTTTTCGCATGGTTGGCGCTGGCCCAATCGCCTGACTGACTGAGTGGCAACGAGTTGGCTCATTTTCTGCATGAAATTGCACCTGGCCAGTTTCTATTATTATTTGCCGTGTTGTGCTACTCATACTCATACTTTTATTTCGTGATTTCGTTTCGCCGGTGTTTATGGTTTTTTCACTTTCCGGTTACTTTTTCCGTCTTTAATTGTCGTTTGTTTTGTCAATCGCAAGCGATGTGTAAATGAGTTTTGCTTTGTGTACATTTTTTCATTGTTTGCCAATAAGGTAAAGTTATTTTTGTGAAAGTGAGTCGCTCAAGTTGTTTCAAAGTGAAAATGATTCAAAATGTTTTCTCTTTAATAATATACTATAAGTATTGACCAGCACTTACCTACCACATCCAGATAGCCCATTTGACTCTTCATTGGATCCGTATTTATTTGACACATATACCAGCCTTTATCGCTCTCTTTGATATCTTTGATTTTCATTGTCCACGTTTTGTGTTCTGAATTCGTTATGCCGATGCGTTGATTTTTTGTAATCACATGATTTTGTATGGTCAAAATTGTTTGTGTATCTACACGAAGCCACGCGACCTGAAAGAATGAGAAAGATAATTTTGGTAAAAAGTTGATAATAAGAAATACAAGATACAAGAAATATATTAGTTTAGAAAAAATTTTTAATATACATTATTATTTTAATATATTATGATTGGATGTGAGTACTATATTGGCTACTCATATGGAATGACAGGAATGACAAATTATATTCTGCTGCTTAATGCATTAAGCCTAATTTTACAAGACCAAACCAACCAATATTCATCAGTCACGTGATTTCACAACACATTGCATCCGATCACTCAGCGTTTCACATGTTATTTCAGATCACACGGAATCATATAATTTTACATCCCCAATATTAATCTTCTTTCCATATCTGTTTCCTTCCTCGTATCTAATCGTAGTGTTGATGCACATTTCCTCATAACATCACATCATTTCAAATTTAATCAACACTTCGCATTCCGCAGCTTTTCATCACGTCGGTCATTACTTCTACTTACATCACATCAAGGCATGTCATTTCAGCTCACATCATATTTGATGGCATCTCTTCCAACTGTATTTAATTTAATCGTTTCACAACCGATCTTGTTTTAAATACAAAACGACGCTATGCATGATTAGTTTGGATATGGCTTATAAAGTTAAAGGCAATCTGATAGGGAAACATTCCGTGAGATTAATGGTGTGTTGGGGGATGGTACTCTATCACTTCGAACTGCGGAGGAATGTTTTCGACGATTCAGAACAGATGAAAACGACACAATGGATAAGCCAGTCGGCGAAAGACCTGTGACGACGAATACCGATCAAATCATAGAAAACGTCGAGTTAGACCGGCATGTGGCATGACCCAGGAAATGGGTGTTAGTCACCAAACCATTTTAAACCATCTGCAGAAGGCTGGATATACAAAAAACTTGATATTTGGGTGCCTAATGATTTCTGGACCTAATCAACGCCTGCGATATGTTGCTGAAACCGAACGAACTCGACCCATTTTCGAAGCGGATGTTGACTGGCGACGAAAAAAGGATCACATACGACAATATCAAGCGAAAACGGTCGTGGTCGAGGGCAGGTGAATCGTCCCAAACAGTGGCCAAGCCGGGGTTTACGGCCAGGAAGGTTTTGCTGTGTGCATGATGGGATTGGAAGGGATTCATCCACTATGAGCTGCTCCCATTTGGCCAGATACTTAATTCTACCATCTACTGCGAACAACTGGACCGCTCGAAGCATACGATCGACCAGATTTGGCCAACAGGATAACTCCAGAACACACACTTCGTTGATGACTCGTCAGAAGCCACGGGAGCTCGGATGGGAGGTTTTACCGCATTCACCATATAGCCTGGACATAGCGCCAAGTGATTATCATATGATCCTGTTCATAGCGAACGCTCTTGGTGTTGTAAAGTTGAACTCCAAAGGGGCTTGTGAAAAGTGGTTGTCCGAGTTCTTCGCAAATAAGGAAGGGGGCTTCTACGAGGGGGTATTATGAAGTTAATGAACGAAGCGGCGCATATTTGAACTAAATCCGATCACTGTAACACTTTTTATAAAGCACTGAATAAAGAGCAAAAAAGCGGAGTGGAGATATTTTCCAACCTAATATTCCCTTAAACACGATGTTATCATCGCATCATATCACATCATACCATAATAAGATATTATCACAACCAAAGAAAGTCATATTGCATTCAAATCATATCTAGGTACATCATATCATATTCACATCATATCATATCGCATCAAAGCATGATGTAATACATTTGTGAATCATATAAAAAATAACAACATATCAAAACACATATCACCACACTTCAAAGCACATTGTATCACCTCATCTCGAAACACATCAAATCAAATCGTACCACTTCAAAACAAAACATATCACAGCCTGTCATATCATATTATATCACTTGGAAGCACATGCAATTCAAAGCAAAACATATCACATCCTGTTATATAATATCACATTATTTCAAAGTGATCCTTATCACAATCATACCAAAGCGTATCATAACACATCACTTCAATAATAATCATATGACATCTTCTCAAATCATATCACACAAAATCAAATAATTTCTTTTCCCAAAACTTTACATTATTTTATTATTGGATATTTTCTAGGGTTCAAAATTATAACTATATATGCTTTCCAATGAAGTAATGTAATCCTATTATCTACGCAGGAATTCTGTATAGATGTTTTAGAGTGATATGTTTTGAGGAAAAAATAAATATTTAAGTGACGAATTTATTAAGCAACAAGAAAAGAAGGGCTAATTTCGGGTGTAACCGAACATTTTATACTCTCGAAATTTATTTATTTAATTTTATTAAGATAACAAACAATTTGACCCACATATTCGGCATATACATATATGGTATAAAGTCCATTGAATGTTTGAAAATCCTAATATAAAGTATATGGGAGTTAGGTGAAGTTATGACCCGATTTCACGTATTTTAGGCACGGAGACATATTATTAGAAGAAAATATTCCCTCTGAATTTATTCAAAATATCTGAGAGATTCACGTATATTTTCGTTAAAAAATTTATTCGAAGCTTAAAGATTCTCATATTCGATGTATGAGGCCTTGAATACTTATGGTCCGATTTTGGCGATTTTTAGAAGAGCGATGCCACACTGCCAAATGCAGTATTTGTGCAAAGTTCTATTCCGATATCTGCACTTGTGCTTCCTTTATATATTGTAAAGTAAACGATTCAGATTGGCTTCAAAGTTCTGGTATATGGGAAGTAGGCGTGGTTGTGAACCGATTTGGCCTATTTTCACAACATATAATTGGGATGCAAGGGAAATATTACAAATCGAATTTCATTGAAATTGGTCGAGTAGTTTCGGAGATACGGTTTTTGATTCATAAGTGGGCGGAACCACACCCATTTAAAGTTTTGTTTACGATTTGAATCCAGCTCTTCTGTGCCTTCTTTTAAATGAAATTTAAGGCTTCTGTTGGTTTTCCTTACTGAATTAAAGCATTTTTAGTAGTTTTCAACATAACCTTTGTATGGGTGGGCGTGGTTATAATCCCATTTTTTCCATTTTTGGACTATATAAGGAAATGCCTGAGAAAAACGAGTCTTGAAAAAACAATCGTTTGTATCAAATTTTAAGTTCATAGCTTAATGGCTTAGTTATAGCTCTTTATGTGTTTTCGGTTATCTCCATTTTGTGGGAGTGGCAGACGTCCGATTCCGCCCATGCCAAGGAACACGTGTTCCAAGTTTCATCAAGATATCTCAATTTTTACTCAAGTTACAGCTTGCACGGACGGACAGACGGACGAACAGATTGACATCCGGATTTGAACTTTGCTCGTCACCCTGATCACTTTGGTATATATAACCTTATATCTAACTCGTTTAGTTTTATGACTTACAAACAACCGTTATTTGAACAAAACTATAATACTCTCTTAGCAACTTTTGTTGCGAGAGTATAAAAATGGAATATAGAAACTTAAAATATTATTGGAATGGCGGAGAAAAATAGTGATTACTGAGATCACTCTTCAATAAATTGAAAAATCGGCAGAATCCTTTGAATATAATATGTCAGAGTAGTTTTATTTTTAGTTACACTGAGTGAGTGATTAGCTAAAAATTTGTTCACACGAATAATATTAAATATTATACGCTAGAAACTGATTTTTATGGCCTTTGAAGGAGTTTAATAACAATAATGTCCATATCAACTAAAAATTTCGTTCATCATATATTCTTTAAAAATATCATTATTATGATTAAAGCAAACATGACGCGTCTAGACCATACCTGTAAACACACACATAGAAATAAAGAATCTTCCTACAAAGCGGCGACTTGCTGTCTCATATGCAAATAAGTAAATGAAGTGGAAAGAATCTGAGAAAATTGGACAGGTAATGAATAAATTTAAAAACAAATGGTGGAGGTAAAACAATGTATGCACAACAGCAAGCGGAAATTCAAAGAATGCAGTCAATTACTTAAAATAAGCGTAGTAGAGCAGGAAGTTGTGATAAAAGAAAAATAATTTTTGAAGAAAAGAGGAGTTGGGAATGTTCAAAAGCACAATAATAACAATGTGTTGTGGTGAGTGCAAAGGAAAGGTGTATATGAATAGGTGATATGGAGGCAGAATGAAATGAGAGACAATCGCTTTGTGATGAAAAAAATTAAAACGACAAAAACAATAATATAAACAAATGATTAACTGTACTTTTAAATTATGAGGGATAAGAGTAGAGATTACTTGCTTTGAAGCAGAATAATTCAGTATGATGAGTTTTGGCGATGAGTAAACCAGATGAGTCAAGTACTTTTATACAAAAACGAACAACAAAATACCCATTCATGTGTTACAAAAACATAAAAAATGCACTGATAGCATTCATGAGCTATTCAAGAATGAAGATCCACCTGTTTTAAGTAGCAATGAGTTGAGTTTCAAAAAGCATCTCAAGTGGAATTCTCTATTATGAATTGAACAAATGAAGCATATGACTATAATAAGCAACAAAAACGACATGTTCTTGTAGTGATTGAAAGAAACCACAATTCTTTCTACACAATAAAAAACAAAAAATAAAACAGCGGAAGCAAAACGCAGCGACAACAGGAAGTTTATTAATTGTGCGGGTGAGAGAGAAATTAATGAAACAAAAACAACAATTATAATACATCAAAGCATACAAATGAAGAGCAAGTAAATATAATAACCACAATAAATAAATACACAACACAATAACAAAAGCAACAAGCGAGTATTAAAAAAATGAAAAAAAAAAACACGAAGAAAGTAGAAGGAAGAAAAACCGGGAGCAGAAGTGAAGCGTCATTGGTTAGCCCACCAGCAGGGTGGCGGCACTTATGCGGTAGTGATTATGTGGCATGAATGAAATATGAAAAAGCATAAAATAATAATGACAAACAAAAGCAACAACTACAACAATAAGGAACAACCACCTCAAGCATAACAAACACTCAATAAACAATAAAAACTCAACACACACACACATACATATATAAACATCCAAGGAAAACACAATATTTTCTCCATCAACCGTTATATGAAACACTACCGTTATACTTGATATAAAACGCTCATTGTTTTGCTTGTGGCTGAGACAGACACATCGTTCGCCTGTACACCGTTAAGCACCATAAAATAAGTAATTATACCCATGAGCCTGCTCGATTATCTTTTTAAGGCTTAATTGGAGAAAATCATTTATGAAAACAAAATAACAACAACATGCCGACTTACAAATATGGCGTAGCCCTACGAAATGTTGTGTCTTCACTGGTAAGCATAACAATTTGTATTTACACGAGTACTACACTCGAGTATATTCACTGATTATTACTTATTTAATTTTGTTGTTGCTACACAAGCCGAAATTTAATGGTTTTGTGGACAAGTGTACTAGTGGTGTTGGTAAATTGAATGTGCTATGAGACTGTTAGTGGTGTGTAAGGGTCGAGTGGATATGAGTGTATGTGTAATATGAGAGTAGTGGAGTATGTGTTGTTTATATATGTGTGAATATTTATATGTAATTAATTGAACGGCAACCCAACAGGAATATTTGAAGTTATATCAGGCAACTGTAGAATCTCTTCACGGTTTTTGTAATTGCAAATATTAAAATTTAAGGCGATCAGTACATTGCAATTTGTAATAAATAACCCAAGAAAAACTCAGTGTACTTATCGCCTATAACTACTCTCATAAAATCTTGGCATATAGCTCTAGCTCCGTTGTAAAAATGAAAAACATTGGTTTAAACCTTCCAACTCTATATTGAGTAAATATACTGACTTCATATCTACTGGTCAAATAAGACATCTATATAAAGGTCGTTACGCTTAGACAATCCCCATCCTCTCTTCAATTTTACTTTTCATATAAAGTCTTTTGTAAAACAATAGCTTATTCCCCACCAATTCTCGTCAGCGATTCGATCGATTATTTTATGAGGAGCGGTAGCTCCTTTGTGAATGGGATTCTATGTTGGTATTGTGCTAGGCTCAGGTGGTGTGTGAAGTGAAGGTCGGGAGTAGCAATGCCTCAAGTGTCTTCATTATTGGAGAAAGGAGAGTTATCGGACGATAAGATTCCCCTAGGTTGGCTGGCTTCTCTGGTTTCTATGGTGGGACCCCTCTTCCAGTTTTCCACGACTCAGGTATTTTAAGAGTGGTCATCGACAGATTGAGGACCTTGGTGGATAGTTTACTAGCGAGCTCCGTGTCTGCATTTGATGGTAATTTGACACCATGGACGCAATTCACTGGGAGGGAGTCATTGAAGATGATAGCTACTCTCTTAATTGTGTACAATGCTAATATGAAGTACTACAAACTTGCGATTTGTGTATATTGTTGTGTCTCCGTAGCTTGATCATAATCATGTTTCCTGATCTAACATGAATCAATTCTCAACTGAGAAACCGAGCTTATTTTTGTCAGGCATAAGTGATAAAAACTGGTTCGATCGATTATTTTGTGAGGAGCAGCATAATCTGCGTCGTGGCACTTTTCAATTCCATTCCAGGTTGTGATGTGGATTCTTCGAAAGTCTTGACACATTTTCATTCTACAGTTGGCGGACTTGGGTTGGAGGGTCTAATGACCTGAATTTAATGATCCGACTGGATGGAGTATTCTTTTTATAGACTGCTACGAGCCTTGCATAGGGATACACAGTCTAATACTTGTCTAGGCCAAGTCATCATGGCATTCTAAATATGTGTATGCAAGTGGCAGACCCTGATTGTTTACGCATTTCCTTTCCCTTCTGCTTGGTAAGCACAATCTGGTTATTTTGCCTCTCGGTTGCCGCTGATATTCTTGCCTTTCTGGAGCTAGGGTTAGCTGCAAGACCAGTAGGGGTGCTTGCCTTTTTTGAGTTTAGCTCTTTTTTTTCATTATCCGTCCTAGAGCTTGTCCTGTTTTCGAAATAACTGGTTCCTTTGGGCTTTTTTGAAGGACAGCTGGACATTTCGAGGGGTCCAGTTAGGTGGCTCATCGGCATATGTCGCATGACACCTTCCTTTATCCAGCCTTTTTCTACCCGCTACCATTGTAAAACTATATCTTGAAACCCGTGCTATTGAGGAACAGCGAACACCTAACGACGGAGCTAGCTTATCTAGAAACCTGGCGATTTTTTCAGAAGGCTGGATTATTCATTTTATAAATTTCTCTTCTTAATATAACCTCTTTAAAAATCAGTAAAAACTATTCCTACTGGGTCTTTGACAGCCATTGTGAAAATTTCAAGGAATATAAGATTCATAAAAGCATGTGTATGTGTCTGCATATGAGGCTATACATGTCTGCTGAATGGGTTGGCAAGTTGTTGTATCGCATTTGTTCAACACTAAGTGTGTTCACTTATAGCATTTTGGGGAACATTTATGCCCATTAGACTATGATACTACCTCAAAACATATACACACAGTCAAATAAACAGACACATACATACAAAGGAGCGCACTGCCGTCATTTGTGTCCGCATATATGAATGACAAAATGTTGGCTGTAAGCGTCATAAGTAGTTGATTATGGTTAATGTGCTGTTAAAGTGTTACCGTTGTGCGTAAATAGCAGCAAATCGACACAGCAACAATGCCAGTGTGGAATTGTTAATGAGGCAGACAAATTGTTTTGATTCGTTCACAGACATAAAGGCTGATGATGTGAGATAAGCAATGAAAGTCTAAGTATCATATAAGCAGTATCATTATATTATGAAAAGTGATTGCTTATGCCAAGGTAAGTGTCTAATTTTGGGTTAAACGTTTCATCGATAAAGCGCTTATGAAATTAACACATAGTTGGTGGTTTAGTGCGTGAAAATATATTAAATGTCAGTCTATAAATACCGACAAATAGCTAGCTTCATTAAAACTGAATGTTATTGCCCCAATCACATACTAAATCAGTAGCACGGTACATATATTGTGCTATATCTGTGTGACCACCTACAAGACCTCAATTGTGGCTTTCACAGCTTTGATTACGTTCTGCCCCATCTATTTAATGTGACTCATAATTCAATTACTTTTTATGAGCTTTCATTGTTTCATTGTTATTGCTTATTATATGGTAGCTGTGACTTTTATGTTTATTACTCACACCTTTATTGCAGTATAGTTATGTGATTTTAAGTTAAGTGATTTAAGTTCAAGTTGATGGTGGTAGTTTGTGATTTGATAAAATTGAGTACTTGTGTTTTGAAGAGGTGGTGGTTTGTGGAATATGATTTGCATATTAGAGTGAAAGCTTTAAGCTCAAATTTCGCAAGTGAAATTAACTTTCGTTATAGAGTGAAAGCTTAAGGCTCAAACTTTTAAAGTAATATTAGCTTTCATTAGAGAAAGCTCTAATTTTTAGTGTTAAATTTTGTTAATTAGAAGAGTGAAAGCGAAAAGCTCATATGCTGCTATGAGATTGGCTTTGGCGTATTATATAAAAGACCTGGAAAACTATAATTTTTAAAACTTTAACTAAGTTTATATTGAATTTGTTGGAAAAGCTTTCTAAGTACTTTGAAATTTTTGAAAAGCTATAATTTTTAATTTAAAATATTTCCGGATTATATGATATTGGGTAATTCGTAATCATTATTCGTATTTTTAAATGCTCACCTTAAATGATCCCAAATCCTGTACAACACAAGTGAGAAAGGCTTCACGGCCTACCGACGCTGTGACATTTACAATTGGAAAACTGAATTTAGGATCGGCTGAAAGAATGAAAAGAAGATTTTGAGAATAAATATTTGACATAATTAAGATTTCTTCAGAATATAAAATATATAATATAGGATAACACAGACACACAAAGACATTTTTTTGTCATGACCTGGGGAACTTACATACACTATATGGTTTTGGGGGTACGAATCCGAAGTAGATTCAACCCCATCAGACCAGGGTTTTGACATACCCCTAGAAAACCAACATTGCGGATAGCGATTTCTAAATTAATTGGATTCAATTGAAACTCGCTACTTGGAGATTTTAGAGGTCGTTGATTACGAATCCGGAGAACCGACACCGGATTCTGTAATCATAACTATGGTAAAGTAATAAGAAAGATGAGGAGATTCATACTGACATCAAAAGTAGTGAGAGAGTTCCATTTCTTTAAGGGATATGTGAAAAAAATGAAGATTGTGTTTTCAAATAACAGGACCACGCATTAATGTATTGAGCGATGGATGCTCAGCGGCAGTGCTCAGATCACTAATAGCGATTTCAAATCGGACTTAACTTTGGTAGTTCGGAAAATATATTGTACATGATATAGGCTACGGATAATGGCGAAATATGCAAGTTTAGTTGAAGACTCATGATTTGAGAAAATATATTCGAACATTATTTAAGTAATCAAAAATCAAATTATTTTGAAGAACCTGATTCATGGTCTAAAGTTGTTAAACCTTATGAAAAATGTCGGCGTTATAACTAAGCCATTAAAGACTGTCTTTAAATATTAAAACTATTAGAAATAATAATACGATTAATAAGAGGCTTCTAAAATCTTTTCATTATTGCGGTTGAAAGTCGAAGACTGTTGTTTTAAGTGCATTAGGTGTATTTTTATAAAAATATTAAATTTTTATTTTTTTTTATGTTAAGAATCAATGAACTTTTACACTTATATAATAATTATGCATTTTATCTTTTGTTAGTATAATTTCTATAAATAAAGCTTGTATTACTTACTTATCACATCGGCTGCAGTTTCAATTAAACTGAAATCAGTTTTATGGCACATAAATATCAAAACGAATAATAAGCTGCCCGCTGGCTGCCTCAATAGCTTTGTGAAATGTGTTGCGCGTATTGACGGCATTGCATTTATTTGTCCTTATCGCGTATATTTATTTACAAGTAATCGCATTGAGTGCGTTGAGCGTGTGGCATTTTATAAAGCGCTGCTTTAATGCTTTTGATTCATTTTTATGAAATTGTTGTTGTATTTATACACTTCGCAGGAAATTCATTATAATAAGTAGTAGTTGCTGTAATGGAATAAAGAAATGCAGGGAATTATTATTTAAATAATTGTTGTTAGCAGAAAATTTGTGCATAAAATTGCAAATATTTTTTTTATTTTAAACAATTAATTATTTTATTATAGATCTCACTATCCATCATATATTATTATTTTAATAGTTAACTTATGGTTTAAAGATTTTTTAACCTTTAAAGATAAATAAGGCAAATCTTCTAAATCTTCTTTAGAGTTGAAGAAAAATTAAATTTTTATTAATTTTATTTCCTTTTGTCTACTTTCGGCGGTGGCTATTGTGAGATTGGTTGCCTCCAATATCAATGTAAAGTTTAACCCATTAACAGCAAGCGGGTTTAAATGACATACATAGGGCTAGTTTGATAGTTCTGAGTGGGTATCAATAGTGCCTAAATTTATATCAGACATGTTCCTGATTTGCACAATATATGTTTGGGAATTTTCTAATCAATCCGGATATTACAAGTTTCTCAGTGGTAAGGCTAAATAAAATTTTTGAAGTAGATTGATTGGTTGAAAGTAGAGGTTAAAAAAGGCCTTACTGCAAGGTTTTAAGCCATTATTAAGTCCATTGTATTACAAAGGTTTTATAGAATATGTATATATGTATATATGTTCTACGTTTTTAAATTCCCCTTTATCAAGTTTCTGAAGTTTAGATTCACGGTGATCTAATATTCATATTTCCATATTTCACAATTCTCTCTTTCCTATGGGTCATTAATTTATATGCTTTCTCTATATATCCAAAAAAAAGTTGGGTATGTGCTCTGTTTTAGTTTTATTCCATGACCACAAGTATTCCTTAAATTCTATTGCTCCAAGCAGCCATTAAAGGAACTGTAAGATTTAGGTATCGTTCGCTATTCCAATATTCCAATTCATGTTATACTTAATTTTGTGTGAGCTTCTGTGAAATAGTTAAACTCTTTAAATTAATTCCTGCTCTTAGTCACTGTAGCTAAGGGTTTCTGTGCTTCTGATACTCTATAGCGCTTTGAGTACATGGATATAACGTTTTAAAAGACTTTTCGATGTCTAACATTTCCTCTTCTAAAATACTGCAAACTTAAGTAGAAGGTAGAGAAGCAGTTACTTCTAATGAAAATGAGGTCGCTCAATTTGAGGTCAAAAGCCATATCACAGGAACTCCTCCACCGATTTCAATGAGATTTTGTTGCTACCCTGATATTATCGATGGACAATTGGTCGAAATCAGTTAACAGCGACATTTCGTTCCGTTCGTTTCTCTGTGAAATCGGCCCGAGAATTATCACAACCCTCAGTTACTATATATACAGAACATATATACGGAACAGTCAGGCCTTTGAGGCTTTATTGAAAAGCAACTCGCTGCACTGGTACACTGATGGTTCCAATACGTCTGATGGCATATGTGCGGGAATAACAGACCCTCGCACTAAACTCTCTGTGTCACTGGATGCTTTTCCTAGCATTTTCCAGGCAGAAGTTTATGCAATACACCGGTGCGCTGTAATAAAAATTCAGCGTAGGTATCATAACGAGAGAATTGCCATCATGAGCGATAGCCAAGCGGCACTAAAAGCGCTTTCCTCATACGAAACGAAGTCCCGCCTGGTTAGAGAGTGCATGGATAGGCTAAATTATCTATCAGCGTGCAACAAAGTTCACCTCATCTGGGTGCCGGGACATAAAAGGATAGAAGGGAACGAAATTGTAGACGAGCTTGCTCGTACAGCTGCTGCAACTATACCGACTGGGCCAGAACACTTTCTGGCAGTGGGCCTCCGAGATATGTTCCGGGCAGAGGAAAATAGAGTTAGGGAGGAACATTGGCGCCATTCAGCTGGATTGCGTCAGTCAAAAGGCCTATTGGGAGGTTATAACACCAAAAGATTCAAGTGCTTAATAAACCTCCCAAGGTGCAAACTAAGGGTATTGGTGGGTATATACACGGGCCACTGTAAGCTCAGGACACATCTTAATAATCTGGGCTTGGTCTCGTCGCGGACCTGTCGCTTCTGTGACATGGAGGACGAAACTCTCCTGCACTTACTGATGGAATGCGCAGCGCTTCACAGAAGCAGGAGCAAAGTTTTAAGATATACCATCCCAACAGAAGGGCGCTTCGTCTCCCTTAGTCCTAATACTATCCTGAAAATTTTCAGGGTACTGGGTCTTATGGAGTCGCTGTATACTTGGAGAGGGCACAATAGACCACTGGTCGTGGTGCTTTCCTCAAAATCAATATCTATCTATCTATCTACTATACATAATAGTTTTCGTTATTTTAGTGGAATTTAGTGGAATTTATGCCGAATATATGACAACGTTAAGAAAAAAATGTTAAGTTACATTCGAACTTACTTTCCATTCTTACTTATTTTATCATAATCAATAATAAATAAATACTTTAGTGTTAACTTTCTAGGATCTTGACACATTCATTGCGATTCCAACAGTTTAGTCTGCCTGCTGTTGAATGCAGTAAGTGAACCCAGTTTGCTTATATATATTTCTGAGGAAACCGGTCTCAGTGATACACTAATAGCTTCTGGTCCATATTATTTACTATCACCTCTGTACTGCTTTCAGCTTCTCCAACCTTCAAACAAACACTTTTAATTTTTACAGTAATTATAAGCTTTCTACTGAAATGAAGCCATAACTCCTTTGACCTTCAAAGCATTATGCAACTTTTGCATAAAAAAGTAATTCTTTTATATAACTTCCCGCAGCAATGGAAGTAAATTTGTTGCTTAAATAATTGTACAGCCACTTGAAATAAAGTTAGCAGACAATTGAGCGCTAATAAGTTGGTAAATAAGAGCAGCGAAGAAATCAACAGCCCGCGAGACAAACATAGACGCCAGCGTAAACTAAAAAAAAAAAACAATAAAAAGTAAACAGGAAAATAGTAAGGCGTGCCGAATGCCAAGTTGGTAAGGCAGGAGGCGTTGAAATTGCGAAAGTTTCAAGTTTAAAGCGAAGGCTTTTGCGAAGTGATACAGCAAAGTTTGGAGAGTGAGATACAGGAAAGAGTTGCAAAAACAAAGAAAGTTGAGAAAAGCGGAAAATTGTTAAACAGCTGCATGCATTGCAAAGGGAGTTAATGTAATGCACGCTTTTTGTTTGGTAATGTATTTTTTATTGTTGTTGTTTTTATTTTTTATTTTTACTTTATTGTAGCCACACATTATAGGAAAGCTGTTTTGCAGCACGCTTTTGCTGCCAATTTGCGTGTTTAAGTTGTGTAAATTTCACAATGCTGTAAATATGTAATTGTATATATATAGGTATATATTTATATATATTTGTTGTTACTATATAGCATATGTATTTGTTGTTGTTATATATATATATATTATTGTCTTGATGTTTGCCTGTATTCACTTTGCGCCAAGTTGTTGCTTGCCCGCAAAGCTTTCAAGACTTCAAGGCTACCGTAGCGTTTAACTGCTTACTGAGTTGTTGCTGTTACAGTTGCTGCCTTCGTTAATGTAGTTTGGTTTTTATGCCACTGCAATGGCATCAAAATGTGGTGTTAAAATTACTAGTGCAATGCAGTCGCCGCCACCACCAACAAACAACCACGAATTTGTGAGCGTAAATTTTTTACCGTTAGCTAACTTGAGTGCAAAGCAACAACCTACATTTTATGGGGTAAAAACAAAAGTGCAAGAAATAAAATATTGCGAAAAAAAAGTTAAAAGGAAATTGTTAACCGGCGTCAAAGTTGAAAGACGGCAGAGATGTGAGCGAGTGAAAGGTGAGCGCCACACGTGTGTGCAAACCGACACCTGAGACCTGAGAGTATATGCTTGCATACAAGCGAACGTATGTGGGTGTAAGCCAAAGGAATATACACCGTTGTGTTACACATTTACTGAAATACATATCTATATGATGGCGTTTAAGTAATGGCTGTACAGTTTATATGGTGTAATGCCAATACCTGTGGGGCATCCAAAGGACACAAAGTGCACGCCAAGGCAACACCAGAGGCCTCATATGCCTGTACACTTAAGAAATGCGCCAACAAACGTGTGCGTTCGTTTCCATTTGCATTCACTTTTCTCTCACACATACACTCGTTCATACTTTGAACGATATGTGCATATGCTATATCTACGCTACTCATGTCTACTTTTAACCGAAAAACTGATTACGAAAACGGAAATGAAAAACTATTGCTTTCCTTTCGTAAATTAAACCTAAGTTTGTTGCTGTTTGTTGTTGTGCTATTGCGGTGCCGGTAGATGTGGCTCCAATAAGAGAGTGTTGCTTTTGAAACACTATTTGACTTGGTCAATAAAGAATTGAGGATATAATTCTGAGAATATAAAGTGTTTTATAATAAGAGCGCTATAAAAGGTTCAAGATATCAATGAAATTCTTTATTCCTGTGAAAGTACCATTATGTATGGAACTCGATTTGTTTTTCATGGTCACGACCAACATGCTTGCAGAAATCCAGACGCTGAACCCAACTTTCGACGGTTTTCGAGAATAAATCGGCCGATACTGCTGCAATTTTACGTTAGATATTCGTACGAAGTTCATCAATCGTAGCTGGCTTGTTGGCATAGACCATTGACTTGACGTAGCCACACAGGTAATAGTCTAACGGCGTCAAATCGCACGACCGAGGCGGCCGATTGACTGTGCCATTTCGTGAGAAAACACGTTCACCAAACTTGGTTTTCAATAAATCGATTGTGACATTCGCTGTGTGGCTTGTGGCACCGTCCTGTTGGAACCGTATATTGTTCAAGTCCATAACATCCAATTCGGGCAAAAAATGTTCGGTTATCATTTAACGAAAAAATTATTTATAATGTGTTTGAAGACAGTTTTGTAGTTTTCTGTAGTCTCCAAACTTCGTTTCCATTATACTTTTCCCACAAAGTTTGGCCTATTTAATATACACTACTGTGAGATAAAAATTACCATAAATATGATATTTTGTATTCACACTGAGGAAAATCAAGTATTCTCTGTGAAAGGTCAACAAAGCTCACACGACTCAAGCAAAAAGTCTATAATCAATTTGTTTCAGAAAGTAAAATTACGTTTTTGTGGTCAAGCTGTTATTGCATCGTCAGTTTGATCTTGTAAGGATTTAGGCCAAGAGGAATGACACAAGAACCCTTGTAGCGGTGTTAACGGGACACTGTCTGATTGGAAGATGCGCCAGCAGACTGGGGTTACCTTTTAATGATTACTGAAGAAGCTATCAAGAAGAAGAAGAGGAAGAAACGATTACATACCTTCTATGTGGATGTAAGGCTATGTATAGGAAAGAAGAAAGACTATTGGATGCGGTTTTCTCGATGATGTGGGCGAAGTTGCTCATATCAAATTGTGTGACTTAATAATGTGAGGGATCACAGTCCCAGTGGTGTCATAATGGGTCTCCCAAAGATCTAGGTGCGTCGTTTGACAACCACTTAACCTAATCAACCGTAGCCAATTATTTTATTTCGCACAGGGATTTAAAAATTCGCCACTATGACGTCAAAAAAATGCCTAACACTTAATAAGAACATTTTAGAGACTGATGTTGGTCATTTTCACGGCACTAGGCGTGGATTGATCGCGCCAGAGACAGCAAGTGCATGTCTCGACACTACGGGCACTTTTGTCTCAGCTGACATGGGAACATTTCTGTACTATGCCCAAAAAAACTGTGGCCGTTCAATTGTTGATCAGTGACAATTATAAAGACGAATAAATCTGCTGGCGAGCCGTTGCGCTCTTAAAGTTGAGTCCACTGACCCTGAATTTCGATAGTAAATTTTAATAATTTCGACTCGCTGTTGGATCATATATCATGATGGAATGGCAAACCTTACTGAAGAGAAATGTCAAAAGAGCGGTAAAAAATATGGCGTCGTTTGCTGTCCCTATGTCTTATGTAGCGTCCCTAAAATTTAAATTTTTGTGCCAGAAAACATCGGTCACCATGAAGCCAGACGATAATGCAATTTATAAATACTCAATAGGAAATAAGTATATCTGCGCTTTCAACTAATGCTCTATATAACAAATATACGAATTCTATATTTTTTTTCCTAGAAATTTGTGTAATTTTTTATAATTTCTGTAGGATTCAAGATTGGGAAGCGATGCAACAGAGATATATAGCGCTTTCCTGTAGAAACGGAAATGTTCTGCATAGAGAATACACATCATTTAATTCTTAATGTCACTGGGAACGTGTCTACCAATTTTGAGCCCAGAATAAACACATTAAATATAATTCCAGAATGCCTTTATATATTGGAAATCAATGGTCCAAAATTTATTCTGTACGGCAATGTCGAGCAAGCAACTTCGGGATAGACCTCACTTCCATGAGGTAATTGTAATGCTTAATATGAATGTACTGGTATCTGTAATTGCTTTAGTAAACTAAAATATTTTGATATAATGCGTTGGTAATGGTGATTGTAATGGTAATGAAAAATATGAAGATATTGGTATTAAGAATTTTATTGGCAATTATTGCAATTAAGTAAATTATACGAAGGCTGCTATATATATTTCTGGCCTAGGCAACACAATCTGACATTTCCATTGGAAAGTTTGACATTTTTTAGTATAACATCACGTTAGGACGTTTTTTCATTTCATCGTGAATTGTTTTATTTACAGGGATTTAAAAAATTCATCTCGGCCAAAAAATGGAATTAACCCGTGAACATTTTCGTGTGATCATTTTTCACAACTTTCGACGTGGATTATCGCGACAAGAGTGCATCGATGATTTTTGTATGGCTATGAAGCACCACTCCCATAGCAATATGTCCGTACAACGAATTCAATCGTAATGACGCTCGCTCAAAGACGAATTCCGAGAAGGTCGTCCAAAACAGCCGTTGTGCCAGAAAACACGCCGTACGTGAACTAATAATGCAAGACCGTCATGTAACACACCAGATGGAGGCATACCTATGCATTTCTCCCACCAGCATACATTCGATATTGCATGAACACCTGGCCGTAAAAAAGGTTTGTTCTCGTTGGATCCCGCACAATTTCTCAATCGCTCAAAAAAAGTGCTTCGAAAATTGGTTTGAGCGCATGCAAAAGTGTATAAATCTTGATGGAGAATATTTTGAAAAACAATAAAACCATTTTCGTTGATAAATATTCCTATTTTCATTATTAGGCCAAAAATATATGTAGCAGCCCTCGTATAAATATATATATAGATATACTAATGGTAATCTATTAAAAAAATATTTCTAAAGTAAAAAAGCTGTCCATAAAATTCAACAGCAGTTCTGACTTGGTCAACCTATGAATGTATGTACTTATAGTCTCCATTTACTGTTGATTTTAACTTCATAGCATATATAAGGAAGGTTGGTCAAGTAATTTTGAGCCACAGTGAACTAAAACAGCATTGAACTCTCTCAGAAGCATAAGATCCATAAGTGAATGCTGCTGCTTATTAGTGTAGTACGACTATATGCCCGTCAGTAGCTACAAAAGGAAGCCATTGAACAGGTGGACAACCAAATTACCTACTAATTCCATTATAGATCACGCTTATGCTGATTGCGGCATATTGATGAATTGAAGTAAAATTAATTTTAAATTAAATTTGATGTACAGTAAGATATGCAGAGGGAAAAGTGAGTAAAAGTGAATTGAAATAAAGCAAAGACTTCGCATGACAAGAGCTTTTAATAGCTAATCGGTTTTGATGTAGCAATATTGAAGCCCTAGGGTATTGCAAATTAAATATTACATTAATTTATGTGCAGTTAATAGCTAGTGAGCCGTTAATATGAATGATTATTAAATTGTAGCAAGCGTTTTAAATGTACTCCGCTATAAGGAGTATGTGTGCTTGTGTGTGTGGATCACTAAATTGTGCACGCACAATATAATTATGAAATATTAATTTGTTTTGTGTCGTCAATTGAGGCAAACTAATTTACTAATTACACGCGCAATACAATCAAATGCTTACAAAATAAACTGCTGATTAAGTCAACGCTGATGTGAATTTCAACACTTAATATGTCAACTTGACTTAAGGTGCGCTAAGCGTAACCGCATGACACGCTGATTTCGGTGGAAACGTTTTTAAAAATCGACGCGCTTGCGCGTAAAAATAAATAGGCGCGAAAAAATAATCAATAAGTAATTTTATATAAATATTATATATGTATGTATGCTTCAATAAAATATTTAAATATCCGCACACGCATACCGTAGTCTGTATGGCGCTCTAAAACGTTGTGATTTTCGTTCTGTGCACCAGACACGCATAATTGCACGAATATATCCCTATACATGCACACACTCAATTTGAAGTATGAAGCTAATAATATAGCACTCGTTAAATAATTCCTTCCATAGCCTACTTTTATGCGTTTTGTCATGCAAAGCCTTGTGTGTGACGTTAAAGAGACAGGTCACAATGTAAATTACCGCAAATACCTTGAAATTTGTATATTAGCAGCTATACTTATACCAAGTTAAGCCAAGTTTGTTCGCTTTGCGCAAGTAATAGTTGTGTGCCTCAAAATGGCTTCGTGTTTAAATTGAGTGAAAATGGTTGGTTATGTGCTTTTTAAGAAGGTCAGTGGACAGTCTAGCATTTAAATATGATTATATAAAGTAAAGATTTAAACAGGAAATTAGGAATCGCTTTATAGTTGAGTTCTAATAATAACCAAGAGAGCAAATGAAAATAATAATTGTAATTGTAATTGTAATTATAATGGTATTGATAGCAGTACTGGTAATAGTAATCCTAATTATTATTGAATTACAATATATTATTGTAAAGAATTTTTATGAAAAAAAAGTATTGGTAATTGTGATTCCAATGTTAAGTTATACTTGAAAGCAAATTATAGTAGTAATTTTAATGTAATGGTAATTATAATGGATTTGATATTGGTAATGGTAATATTACTATTATATTAATCGCAACTACTATTGCTGCAATTAATATAACACTACCAAAACAATTTATAGGATTGTGTTATATTAATTGGTATTTATAATGGAATTTATATAGGTAATGGGCCTAGTAATATTAATAGCAAGTACTATTGCTAAGGTGGTAATAATTCTTAGCACACAAAGACATTAGTTCGCATTAAAGTAGAATTCTAATAAGTAATAAAAAATAGAAAAAATAATTAGAATAATTGTAATTGTAATTATAATGGTATTTATAGCAGTATTGGTAATAGTATTTCTAATTATTATTGTATTACAATATATTATAACAATTTTTATGAAAAAATTATTGTTAATGGTAATTCCAATGTTAAGTAGGTGAAAGCAAATGATAGTAGTAATTTTAATGTAATGGTAATGGTAATGGTAATTGTAATGATACTGGTAATGGTAATGGTAATGGTAATGTTTGCAATAGTAATATTAATTCCACTTACTATTGTATTCACCGTAACAATCTTTAGGCTATAGTGTATTGGTAATGGTGATTGTAATTGTATTGCTATATATAATGGTAATTGGTAAAGGAACACATTTTTAAAACTGTTATAATACGGGGAAAAGCAGTGAAGATAGTAATTGCAGTAGTTAAATATTTGAAATGATAGTAAAGGTTTCAATAATGCTAATAAGATTTCTGCAAATCCTTAGATATATTAGCCATATTTTTTACCGATATTTTAAAATTTCTCTTTAGTAAGGTTTGCCATTTCATCATGGAAAGATATACGATTAAATAACGATTTGAAATTATTAAAATTTACTACCGAAATTCGGAGTCAGTGGCCTCAACTTTAAGAGCGCTACATCCAATTTATGGTCGTCATAATCGTCCTGTCAGATCAACAATTGAGCGTCTAGTGGAAAAATTTGAATCCAGGGCACAGTACAAAATGTTCCCGTGGCAGTGAGGCAAAGAAGTTCCCATAGTGTGAAGAATATTGCTGCCGCTAGCGCATTAATTGAGGAAAACACAAATCAATGTCTCTTACGTCGTTCTCAAGCGTTGGGCATCTCTGTGATGTGGTTGTGATGAATTTTGCAAAAAGATCTTGGCCTATATCCTTAAAAGAATAAATTGACGCAAGAACTGAAGCCGCTTGACCACCGGAATCGTCCGGGGCTTGAATTGGGCTTATGAAAAATTATTTATAGCGATGAGGGTTATTTCATTTAATGTCTTCGCCAATAAGCAAAATATGCGTTATCCATCCATGAGTCAACATTGCATCCCGAAAAAATTACGGTTTGGTGCAGTTTATGGGCCGGCGACGTCATTGGGCCGTACTTCTTCCGTGATTATTAAGACCGGTACGTTACTGTGAGCGGGAATCGCTACCACTCAACGATAACAGAATATTTTTTGCCCGAATTGGATGATATGGACTCGGACAATATGTGATCCCAACAGGACGGCGCCACAAGCCCCACAGCGAATGTCGATCGAACATCGATTCATTGAGTTTGGTGAACGACTTCTCACGACTTCCGTTCGACTATTTCCTGTGGGGCTACGTCAAGTCTATGGTCTATGCCAACAAGCCAGAGTCGATTGATGAACACTCTTAGAATTATTTACAGCATAGTATATCTCACGGTATGGTATGGAATGGTATATAGCGTAAACGAAGATATACAACTTGAAATGGTAATGGGAATAGTTATGAAAATGAGTTAATTGTAATGAGTACGCTGTAAGCTTTGTAACACATACCTTTATAAGTATATAGGAAATTACAAATATGTAATTACAAGTACAGTAATGAATATCAAGAAGTAATGGTAATGATTATTTCAGTGGTAAATTTTAAACTATGATATACAATTAATTATAGTAGTAATGGTTGCAGTTATGATAATTAATTACTTATGGTAACAGTAATGTAATGTAATCACTTTTGAATATAAATATTTATTGTAATGTTAGTTATCAAGCAATAGTTGGATGAAATACTGTTTTATTATGAAGGATGTATAAGCCATCTTAGATTGAATTACCAACTTTATATGCAAATATTGTTGGGCAGGACTTCAATACTTGATAATGTATTATATATTATACCATTTAATAATACGAAAAAACAGCACTTGTTATAGCACTGTGGATAGCATTTCATCATTTCACGTGTCATCATTACCGTCTCTTGTTGCACCCCCCCCCCCCCCACGTGTGTGCCTTGCAGGCATGTTGAATGCGACTTAGAACAAGTTGATTATTATCGCTTGTAATTAACAACGGTGCCAACAGCAAAAACTGCAAAAACAATATAAGCAAAAACAAAAAAATTATGGTTTTCTCATGCGAAATACGAATGGCAATATGGCGCGCTACAACAGCCAACGCTAGCAGCTGCTGACCAACGTATATATCAATGTATGTTTGTGTTTATATATGTGTGTGTATGTATATTTGTGCTCATAGGCCAACCGTTGAGTTGTGAAATGCCTAGCTAGACACTTGACAGATTACCAAATGTCGGACAATGACCAAAACAAATGAAGCGAAATATCGGGCGAACCGATGAACCAGCGCGCTGGCTTGCCAACCGCACAAGCAAACAGCCACATGCACACACTCATACGCAAGTAAGCGGCTTGCTGCATACCGTTGGATAACTGTCCAGCTGTCGGTCAGTTAAGTTTACATTCATTGTCTTTACCTCTATCTGCAATGCCATAGCGGTTGTGTGCGGACGTATGCGCTGACTTGCGGGATTGACGTTTTCATATTTTCAGTATTTTGTGCACATCAATTGGCGCACACGGTATGCCTATGAACTGTAGTTTCTTCTACTGGCATTTGTGTAGCCGCGTAATTCGAGTGGAGTTAATTTTAAAATAATTCTACGTTCATTTATGAACTTGTCGTGCACGCGCACGCTTGTTGTGTTGTTGTTGTGCATTACATAGTACTATCGATTATTTTTAAATGGCATTAAAAATTAAACGATTGTAATCACGGTGAAACCGATTACACAGACAATTTTATAATTATCTTTTAGCCGCTGAACGCATGCCGTTACGGATACCGTTAAGCAAGCTTACAAACATATACGAGTATACCATAAGTATGTATGTATATATTGCGTTTACTGATACCTTCATGCTTTATAGTACACAATGCTTGTTATAAAGCTTATGATTCTTCTGTGCAGCAGTTTATAATTATGTATGTCAATAACGATATATTGTCTATGGTCGTGGAAATGTTAACAATTGTTTTAAATTTTGTAAAATATACGCTATTTCCGACCACATAATTGACTACTGCAGGCAGTCATATCAATGACCTAATTTATTAATATTTGTGAGTTAAGCTTACTGAAGTGCAGGTATGAAATGAGTGTACTGCTTTTTCCTTCATATTTTTTAATATGTAGATCCACATATATAATTTGAAAATTCATGGTTATCGTAGAAGATATATTTTATAGTATCGTAAGCAAATAGTATCCATATAAACAGAAAATAAATTTAGACATTTATAGAAAAATATGAACTCCTCTATAGTAAGGCGTCTTCGATTCAGTTCGTTATATTGAATTATTTTAGACTATACGACATAGAAGATTTTCAAGGGGAGATCTAATAAATGTTAAACAATGAAACGAATGATTGCTTGGTGGCGTCCACTTGTGGTCAGTAACTCTCACTTGTTACTGTGATGAAATAGCAGTCATAGTTTCGTTCGAATCAATATTCTCCAACTACTCTATTATAAATTCATACAATCAGATATCTTTTAGAAAAAAATTTACAATTTACAAAATAAAAATAAGTAAAAATGAATAACTGATTCCCCTGAGATTCCCCTATGGGACTCTGTAAGTAATAACAATGTTGTAATTTAAAAATTACATAATTTATTTCAACTGGTATTGTAAACAGGTGGTGTTAAGAATCAATGAAAATATATATATTCAAATAAAGCAATTAAGTTGGCAAAATAAATTGTTTCAATTAGAATTTTCTAATATTTCGTTCCAATACTACAGGTTGCATTAACGTTATTTTTGAAATATAAATAATTATTTTACATTATACAGTACTATGCGTGGCGCAGGAGCCTACTGAATAATTATCCATGCCTAACCTAACCTATACAATCTACTGAAGTCATTAAAAATAACTCAATTAGTTGAGATAATTAAGCTGTTGATTGAGTCGCAGTATTTGCGGTTCATACAGACTCAATTATGCTTGAAAAATGAGTATCGAAAATTCAGAAACTCTTCGCTACTTCATTGGATAGTATTGTAAATTGATTGTAAGTTGTCAATTGATTAGCAATATTTGGTATTTCTTAGGATTGTTCATTGACATTTAAAACTGAAATAATGCTTATATGTTATTCTCAAGAAGAATAAGTTAAACATCTATCACAAAATTTGGTATTCTTAGCCGATTCTTTCTACTTCTTATGAATTACACTTACACTTTTTACTTTCTTGACTTTTTAAAAGCCCAAAATATTAAGTCTTCTTTTCACCTTATAAAACACAGTTCGATTCATATTTGCCTAAACCAAACAAACCTCACGATGATAATATTAATTCTAGAATAAAGAACTTCATTATTATACTCTCGCAACAAAGTTGCTAAGATAATATAAGAGGTTTGTTCACATAACGGTTATTTGTAACACCTAAAACTAAAAGAGTAAGATATATCAGGTCTACAACTTTGCTTCCGCCGTGTTTTTTGTAAATTTAAATTTTTTTTTGTAAAAACGATTTACAAATGTCGATGAGCCTCAACCACAAATGTCGAGAATTCAGCTCAAAAAGTGATATTTTCAGTTGAGAATAAGTTTGGGATGCAAACAGATCTCTACAAATATTTTGTTGGGTTAATGTTTACACAAATGTCCAAGATCGATATAAAAAAAATCGATTTAATCGACCAGTGCTTGACCTTAGAGACATCTATTGGAAAACGGAGAAACAGAGTTGTAGACCTAATAGTGTCATAACTAAGCCATATATTAAAAATATATAAAAGCCATTGAAGTAAAATTTGGTATGAAGGATCGCACTATGAATGGGCATATGAGAATGTATTTTTTTCGAGTCGTTTCTTTTAGGTACTACCTTATACAGTGCAAAAATGGTGGAAATCGGATTATAACCACGCCCACCTCCCATATAAAGTTATGGTGAAAACTACTAAAAATGCTTAAATTCATTAAGGAAAACCACAAGAAACCTTAAATTTCATTATAAAGAAGTACTGTACTCAAAATTGTATGTTTTGAAGACCCGATGTATCTAGATTTCTCTTGAGACAAATTTTCATTCATTTCGCCAAAGACAGGAACGAAATCTGTCATTTGGTACGTTGGACTATGAGTCTTGTATATGAGCGTCCCAACAAGTTCTTTTTGAAGTAACAAAGAAAATATTACAACTTGTTTTGAGAAAGAAAAACTTATATCTATCTGCTGTATTATAAAAATAAATTATTTTAATTTTGAATATTAATTCAATTAATAAATAACTTCTTATATATATGTATATGAACTTATTTTTTACTTATTTTGTGATGTTATTTGTTTTTGTTTTTCTTTTGTTACAATACTGGTTTACTAAATAAATTTCTTCATGAAAGAATCGGTATCGGCATCTACTTTGTTAGAAAGCGTATAGTTTTCACCAATCAAGGAGTTTGATAAAACTCTATATGAGGTTTTGCCAATATAAACCACCTTAGTTATATATGAGGTGTTTTCGTGCACAGGCAACAAAGACAGACGTTAATCAAGTTCATGATTCTTAAAATTATCAGATACAGACCATCCTTCGATTGTAAGTATATAAATTAGGCCAAAAATTTTGAAACCTAAAGCATAATGAACTTTAAGACTGTTATGAGCTTATAACCAATACTATAACCCTAAGAGAAATGGGGCAGCTGGGATAAGAAAAAAAAACTTAGAAGTTTTGTCAAATCGACCGAGTTGTTGGTGACGCTCATCTGCAATTATATCCACTCTGACACCCTTTTCAACCAACTAATGAAATAATAATAATTTTACTCTAACTTTACTTTATTACCGAACGTGACCTTGGTAGTCTTTTTTCATTGAATATATGTCCTGCGGAAGCTATCCTCTATTATCGGAATGATTACATAAGAGAATATAGGTTATTTAAAACCTTGTTTTCTGGATGACCTTCAATTTACAACTGCGAAATTTTCAAGGTTTAAATCAAGTAAGTATTCATTTTTAGGAGGTCTTAGATTTTTTCGGTTAGAAAAAGGAAAAGTTTGTAATGAGCGATAGTACTAATTTCTTCGATATAAATATAAAACCGATTTATATTGCCGCTTTGAAAGAACACGAGTTTGTGACGTAATTTTATAGACAATTCCTTCTATTAAGGTTCAGTCCTTCCTTTGAAGTGCTTTCATCAATAAGTGTTTTCACGAATGAAAAAAAAGTATAGACCATAATTCTAAGGTTTCAAGAGCAAATATTTTTTAGAGCATTTAAAATGTGATGATAAAGAAGGTCTCTTAGGTAATCATTCAACTATACTGTAGTATTATTTACAACAATAAAGGCGTACTTATTTTTGGCGTGAAATAAATTTCATTATTAAGGAAAGTGGATACAATTGTAGAATATTCCGCCATAGGTAGGGTATTCAAATAATTGATAG
The DNA here is from genome assembly GCA_031772095.1 of Zeugodacus tau. Taxonomy (NCBI): domain Eukaryota; kingdom Metazoa; phylum Arthropoda; class Insecta; order Diptera; family Tephritidae; genus Zeugodacus; species Zeugodacus tau. The sequence goes on from CM062651.1 coordinate 18,494,062, forward strand.
GAGTAGGTAAAGGCGTTCTATTTTTTAAGCAGTTATGGAATTCCGGTTTAAAGCTTTTGTAGATATTTTTGAACAAGAAAAAAGTACAACATTTTTCAACAATGAGGAATTAGGGAACTAATATATACTATAAATAAATATAAAAGAATAAATAAAAATATGAAACAATAAAATAAAATACTCATTACAATCAAGTATGCATAAATAATATTATAGGCCTAATATAATATTTTTTCACCTCACCATTTTCCACAGTGTATTAAACACACAAGCACTTAACGGTATTTAGGCTACTTGTTTTCATATTTATGAAATCCAACAAAAAATAAAACCAAGTAAAGGCAAAAATAACGCACGGAAATCGCTATAAATACGTGCAGATATGCTGAGCGCCTAAAAGTATGCAACATTACTGTATGCAAACAAAAAGAACGGCAACAAAGCGCGCAGGATCATTTCACAATTATTCCATAAATAAAAGGTTAATACACACGCAAAGCGCCACAACCAGCGCATGCACGCACGCACAGACATTTTACAGCAGCAAATACTAGTGCAGCATGAATGTAGGCACATACTCGACTAAACAGCTATTCTTGAACGAACAATGTGCTTATTAGAATGCACGGAATTAGTTAGGCGCAAAATTGGCAGTTACTGTCCGTAGCGGTTCAGAGAACAACTGAAGTGAACGCCAGTCACGGGGCCAAATAACGGAATTTGCCATATGGCCATGAGGTCAAAGCGCGTCGCCAGTCGCAACAGTGATTTCAGGCAAAATGTAATGGCGCCAAACAGCGGCAGCGAAACAACACACTCTTCCATACATATAAGTAGGCAGCAGTACGCGTCGTGCTGCAATGCGCATTTTTGTCATAATTACAAAAATCACGAATTCACCATTAGCCGCTCGGCAGGCCGTTTAAGCGCATTTGCCAGTCAGCTTCACTGCCGGTGCGCGCGCCCTCGTAATTATCCACACACTATCACTTATTCATGCGCCGCTTGTGTGTTTGTGTGCGTGCTGCTACAGATTCGCGTTTGCCAACAATTGTTGTTTGGACCAAACGTCCGCACTGGCATTATAACAAATAATAGCGCATGCCAAGAGCAACACGGTGTAATAACAACATTAGCGGCACACAACAAAAGGCTGCCTGGGTTATTTAGCCAGTCCATAGTCTAGGCCTATACGCTGTATTTTTGCTGCCAACACGCGAATTCGGTTCAAGCTAGCGGCATTCCGTACTGTTTATTTATATATGCTTATATGTATAATTTGTTTATATATTTTTCGCATTTTTATTCATTGCCATAATTTGCTGGATAATTATTTTTTCTTTCCACTTATTGTGTGTGATAATTAACACAAGTATTGGCACTTCCGTCAAACTGATTATTTTAATTATTTTTGTCGTCTACACGTTGCGTAGTTTTTCGGTTGTTGGTGTAATAATATGATAGCTTGTTTTAGAAGAGAAAATATATTGCTACGACATGAATTTTAAAAGTGGAAGGACTCAAGGCTGTATATAATCGTTTAAAAATTTTTGTAACTCGGTCAAAATAGGAAGCTGAGAAAGCTATTGCAAATACATTCGAAGAAAAAATTTTTTTAATTTGGTTGCCAATTAACCAAATATTTGTATTTCCGTACAATTAACACTTTCATGCACAATGTTGCCTATAGGTAGTATCGTTTATTTATAATAATTTGAATGTTGCCCGCCGATAACATCCTGCCCAGGACAGAAAAGGACTTTGAAGAATTTTTATCACTTCATATATGAGTTAAGACTAATCTATATTTGTACTATAAGAAATGTTACCTCCGCCCATTTTTATTAGGGCATGAGAGGGTTAATTGGTTTGATTCCAAGAATGATTGGACGAATTTAAGCAATCATTAAGTTCATTGGATTTTACAAATTTTTACGTATAAATAACAATAATTTTTTTTCCATGATTTTCTTCACCAATGAAGATAAGCAATATTCAAAAAATGTATATTATATATGAATAAATGTAATTTTTATTTTTTCATTGTCGGTGTTCAGCAAAGGTTAGAACAAATAAGGAGAGGTGTACCAAACTGCTCTAATTTTATTAATTTAATTTTATTATGATAACATGGTATTTGCCCGAAATATTTGGCATAAAGTACACTACAATAACTAAAGCCTTTATATATACACATATGCATATGAGAACTGGGTTGATTTCTAGATTGATTTCACTAATTTTCAATCACCAATACCATTTTCTCTAATATTATTCATTCGTTTTATTTTGCTAAAGATATCTAAGTCACTGAAAGTTCAGTAATGCATTTTGGTAGATATTTGAGGGCTGGATCAAGTGATTAGCCCATTTTATTCACACAGTGACACACTATAAGGGTAACATTCACTCTAAATTTCTGTAAAATATCGAGCAGATTTACTTCGCCACCGGCACTGATGTCCCTTATGTATCTGGGGTATTTCGACAAATGGGCATTGCCACCATCCATAGCAATAGTTTGTGCAAAAGATTTATACCGATATCTTCCTTTATTGTTGATTTTATATATTATAAAATGAACTGAATTAAGATGGTATTTAAAATTGTGTTATATAGGAAGTAGGTGGGATTGTGAACTGAACCCTTATCTCGTAAACTGGCAAAAAAATGTTACGAACCTAATTGGTCGAGTAGTTCCTGAGATATCATTTTTGACACATAATTGTACGGCGTCACTCCATTTTTTATATAGATACAGAGTACAGCGGTTCTTTACTTTTTCTATAAAAATAAGTGCTTTTCGTGTTTTTCATTAGTGAGCTAACGCACGTTTAGCAGTTTTCAATATACCATCTGCGGTGTGGGCGTAATTATTATCTGGTTTCTCCCATTTTCATACTTATAATAAGGATACCACGCTCACTTTTCAAGAAAAATTTCCATCCGAATATTCCATTTGTTAGTATGATCCTCAAGTTTTTGCTTTATCTTCATTTATGGTTAGCGCCAGCAGCTGCTATAACTACTTATAACTTTTGGGACTACATTTCGTCCATCTGCTAACTGTCTTTATAGTACAGTATTACATGTATTATTAAAAGTTTCAACCTATAGACATGTTAACAGCAAACCCTCAGCGTATTTTGAAAGAAAGTATACTTTTAAACTTTCAATTCTTTCCCAACCATTTTGTTGAAATAGAGCAACCTGTCTGCACGAGACTATAATGGATTTTTGTTCATAACGGTTGTTTGTGTCACCAAGCGAAATATAAGAGTTAGATATAGGGTTATATATACATAAATGATCAGGATGACGAGTAGATTTGAAATCGGATGTCTGTCCGTCCATCTGTCCGTCCGTCCGTCTGTCCGTCTGTCCATTGCAAGCGATAACTTGAGTAAAAATTAAGATATCTTAATGAAACTTGGAACACATGTTCCTTGGCACCTGAGGAGGTTGCTTTCGAAAATGAAGAAGGTATTCTCATAACTAAGCCATAAATAAAGTTATGAAAATGAAATTTGGAACATAGGATCCCATTAGGGAGGGGCACATTTGGATGTAATTTTTTGGAAAGATGGGCGTGATTGCTCCCAGATGGGTTTTTGTACATATAACTCGCAAAACAATAAAGCTATATAAGCCCGAGCTTTCTGCAGTCGTTTCTTTTAGCCATTTCGCCCGCCCCAGTCCAAAAATGAAAGAAATCGGATAATATACGCCCACCTCCCATACAAAGGTTGGAGTTGAAAATTACTAAAAGTGGGTTAACTCCCTAACTGAAAAACGTCAGAAACACCAAATTTTACATAAGAAATGGCAGAAGGAAGCTGCACTGAGATTTTGCGCAAAATGGAAAATGGGCATGGCGTATCCCACTTAACGCGGGTCAAAAACCATATCTCAGGAGCTTCTACGACCGATTTCAATGAAATTCGGTATATAACACTATCTTGTACCCTGATGACACGGGTGGAATAGAGACGAAATCGGTTCACAACTACGTCTACTTCCCATATAACTCAATTTTGAATTCCATCTGATTCGTTCACTTTATAATGTATTCATGGGAACAAATGAAGATAGCGGAATAAAACTTTACACAAATATTGTATTTGAGCTGTGACATCAGTTGTGGAAATATTGTCAAAATCGGACCATGCCGTTTCAAGGCCACTGATATAGAACATGAAGAACTCAGTGACTAAGGGTAATTTTTCACCGAAAATATTGATAAATCCCTCAGATATTTTAATGTAATTCATTCCCTCTGAATTTTTTCTTATAACAGTTTCTCTCTGTACCTGAAATGGTAAAAAATCGGGTCATAACTTTGATCCCATATACACCTAATTATAAGTAATGCGTCAGTGGAAGCGTAACGATAGTCTTCGATACACGTTTTATCTTAGTGGTGAAAACGAGTGAAATCGGTGTAGGAATTACCTCAGTCCCCATATACTATTTATGATGATTTTCGTTATTCTATTGAACTTTATACCAAATATATGGGGTCGACTTGTGTTATCTTTATAAAATTACATCAATAAATTGCGAGAGTATAAAATGTTCCGGTTATACCCGAACTTAGCCCTTCCTTACTTGTTTCATATAGGTATTGAAATAGAAAATCCCACCTGCCACAAAGTGAGTTCGAACTTCTTAATCCATTATTGAATATAAAATGGTTTAATTATTTCAAATGTAAACTGAAATCTCGATTTCTCTATTTTATATAAATTGTTTTATGAAATAACCGAAGATATACATTGGTTGCCAAATTTTCGTGGCCGAAACTTCTATTTGGTGATTCCAATTAAATGTTTGTTTTACTTTTTATTTGTAAATTTATTGCGAAAGCTAGTTAGCTTAAATGCCACAAAATTACGGCAAATTTCACTAGGAATCAAATAATTCCATTCCATTGTCGAATTTATAAATAATTTTAGCCCATATTGGTAAAATATTGACAACCACGATAGCATTCGGTCAATAGATAAAAAAGCGTTTAAATCTATACTGCTCAGAAATCTCCTAAAGATTGCATACATATTTAAATTCATTGAAAATTCTAAAAAATATGTGTCTAATCACATTATACATATGTATAGTGTTACGAATATGTAGCAACTCTTTTCATATATTTTCCATGAAGTTACTATATATGATAAATGAAATTTGTAGCCCCAAAGAAGACTAAATTCCAGAGTGTTAAAAGTGAAATTCTTTAAAAGGTTTGGAACATGAGTCGTTAAAGGCTTTTTCCTTATATTTTAAAAAACAGCGATAGTTTGTATGAAATGTACAGCGTTGAGGAAATCAACCAAGGTCTTTTCTATCTTTAAGAAATTAATCTTAAACTATCTATAAATAATGTTCTGGAAAATTTAAAGAAATTAAGGATTTAAATTTGTCCAGAAATTTTTGGGTAGATTGAATTTACATTAGACTAGTTAATCAAGGAAGAGTTCCAAGGTAGTATTGCGACATCATTAATAATAAATTGGCACCCCTATTGCTAGTGTCGGCTGGCATTAGAATGAACTCCAGTCAATTAGATTTTCATTAGCTATTGTGTGACATGATCGATACAAAACTTAAAAATGTTTACCGATCGAAAAATTCTTGTCAACAAATTAGTAATTGAAGAGCATTAACAGTCGATAGTTGGGCGACTAGTCGAAATTTCTAAAATTAACATTTCTAAATACTCGTCCATTTCCATCAACGAATCCCGCCACGGGATTGTTCAGAACGTTTGAAGCTTAGGCTGTATATTAAGTACTTTGTGGTGAGCAAATAATAGTTCTAAAATTTAAGAAATAAAAATAAAGTTGATTATAAGTCACTGAATTAGTTTTGAGAAATCACTTGTGCAACTTAAACAACAACAAAACAAACTTTAATATTTTTACACACAATCGTATTTAATTTACATTTACATATTTGCTTTTGTTTGGAAGTATAATATTAGCACTTGTTTTTCTTAAGATGACCAACACAACAGCACACTCAAAATTGTAACTCTACTCAACACAACTCCATGCTATTTACTTTTTGGCATATAACACTTGCCCACACTTCACTGCGGTAGCAGTTCACCGGTTGCCTTTAATTTGGCATAAGTATTTAAGTATATAATTATTATGCTACAAATAATTTTTTAACACACACGTTTTCGATTGCGCGCCATAAAATAGTACCGCTACCCAACTATACAACACAACCGCTCGCAAACGATGCCATTAAACGGCTGATTCGCGTAGGTCCGGTTTCATTTTGCGGAAGCCTTGGCGAAGTGTGGCCACAGCGTGTCGTATGAGTGACTGAACGACGAACTAATGCTCGTCACCGCACACACACGAATTGGGAGACAAAAACAAAACACACACACACCCACAGACACACTAATGTATGTATGTTGTTGCACGTTGTATGCGAAAGACAATGAATACAACGACAAACGTTGCTTTCGTCTTTACCGTTACCAACAGTAATAACGCCGTCGACAATGCAGACGAATCACAACGAATCAGACAACCGTGATTTTGTTTTTGTAGTCGTTTTCTTTTCCTTTGCCCGCTGTCGGTAGTTGGCATTACTTTGCGTTGTGTTTTCTTTTTTTTGGTTTGCTTTTTATTTGTTTTTGCTTTTGGTTTTACTTTGTTTATGCGCGTACTCATATTTTTGTTGGTGTATTAGAATGTGCTCCATTGCTTATTTTTTACTCTTTTGTGTGTTTATTTCGCATTGCCCCTCTTTTGGTTTGGTATTTATTGAAGTGTGGTGGGTTTATTTCTCTAAAGGTGGTGGATATATTACAGAGTGTCATTCTCCTCTATTAACAGTCTCCTTTAGGTTAGTACATAGTGCATACTCTGCCATGTTTAAATGTTTCAAAAAATTCCCTCTGTACAACTTTCTATGAATGAAGTTGACATTTTTTTGCTAACAATGGACTGTAGTTTGAAATAGATTCTTCTCTTTACCTTATAAACACAGTTGGATTCATAAATAAATATTAACAGTCCCATTCTGTACACTTGACATAATAAAAAAATGAAAAATCATTCAGATTTATATCAAGTAAAAAATTTTTTGTATTGTGGGACAATCTTTTAAAATAGAAAGTTGTAGTGTGGGGAGAAAATGCAATGCTCCGAATCTATGTATTTTTCATGCCATAGGGCGTTATTTTTAAGGTGTGTTTGTTTTTAACCGAGTATTTTTTAATTGTGGCTTCTGTTGGACCAAGTTTGGTTTAAAAAATTGATCAGTTATCAGTATATCTATAAATTCTGGTTTGGTTTTTATAAAGATGATATTTACTCATTGTAGACAGAAGATAATATCATAAAACCACAATGAGGGCTTCTCATTGTTTTTGGCAAAATAATATAAGGTCCTGTTTTTTAAGTTTCTCTTCAATAATTTTTCACAATCAATACATATAATTAATATAATGCGACGATTCTACACTGAGCGCACTTTCATAACGCGAAGTACAACTGTTCAAAGATGTCTCTTTCTTACCTAAACCTTTGACCTTTCTGGAACTACTAATTTCAGAAAAATCGGCTTTAAAGCTCTATTTGTCCTTGAAGGAAAAATTTTATAATATTCTATATTCCATTTTATCTACATATGTATATAAAATAACTGACAAGTTATTTAGTTTTGAATTTTAGTGTATTAATAAACACTTTCATGTTTAAAAATTAACTAATTTTTTATTTATTTTGTGATGTTATTTGCTCTTGTTTTTCTTGTGTTACTTTACCAGTTTACTAAATAAATTTGATAATGAAAGAAAAGAAAAAATGGTCATTTTACTTCACACCTTCACATTTTTTCTAGTATTGACCAGCAGAAACCCTCTGTTTGGAAACGCTTTGTCCACAGCTGAACTCGTTTTGTTGTAAAATATGTGACGAATTTTAGTGATTCCAAGTAGTTCGTTACATCGTGCAAACAGTATATTTTTGTTAAAATACCCTGATGTTTATATTTTTAAAATTTCATATAAATTCCTTTAACCCATTAAATCCCAATAATCCCAAATCAGCGATTGAGCGATTGTTAAAGTGGTAAGGATCAGGCGGGAACAAACCTTTTTACAGCTAGGTCTTCATGCAATATCGAATATGTGCTTTGATAGGAGAAATGTATAGGCATGACTCTATCAAATGTATGTTACATGACGGTCTTGCATTATCAGTTCACGTACGGCATCGATGTTTTCTGGCACAACGGCTGTTTTTGGACGACCTTCACGGAATTCGTCGTTGAGCGAGCGTCGGCCACGATTGAATTCAAGTTTGTACCAGGTTTTTCTGGTGCTATAGGATGGTGCTTCATATATACAAAGATTTTAGTTCATCGATGCACTCTTGTCGCGATATTGCACGTCGAAAGTTATGGCGGTGATCGCACGAAAATGTTCACGAGTTAATTCCATTATTTAGCCGAGATGAATTTTTTAATTCCCTGTAAATAAAACCATTCTGATTAAATGACAAAAACGTTCTGAGTGATGTTATGCTAAAAATGTCAAACTTTCCAATGGAAATGTCAGATTGCACCTAGCAACACTTAATTGTTGCATAGGCGAGAAATACTATATAGCAACCCTCGTATTTGGCCCCTCTTAAAAAAATAATAAAATTTCAAGAAGTGTCCATTTAAAAAATTTGATTGATTCGTTGATGACAATTAGTATGATATTTTTGAAACATTCTCGCTCGACGCATAGTACTTTCATATTAAGTAGCTCACAAACCCACAAAATGCTTTGGTGACAATCTTTAAACCTGAGCTGGTTCGTCATTCGTTTTGATGCGAAAAGAGCCACCATTT
>CM062651.1:18503423-18642638 GCA_031772095.1 Zeugodacus tau
TGCGCGCGCCCTCGTAAATTATCCACACACTATCACTTATTCATGCGCCGCTTGTGTGTTTGTGTGGCGTGGCTCACTGCTGCAGATTCGCGTTTGCCAACAATTGTTGTTTTGAATAAACAATCACACTGGCACATTAACAAATAATAGCGCATACTAAGAGCAACACGGTCATAATAACAACATTAGCGGCACACAACAAAAGGCTGCCTGGGTTATTTAGCCAGTCCATAGTCTAGGCCATACACAACGCATATTTGCTGCCAACACGCAAATTCGGTTCAAGCTGGCGGCATTCCATGCTGTTTATTTATATATGCTTACTTATGTATAATTTGTTTATATATTTTTCGCATTTTTATTCATTGCCATAATTTGCTGGATAATTATTTTTTTCTTTCCACTTATTGTGTGTGATAATTAACACAAGTATTGGCACTTCCGTCAAGCTGATTATTTTAATTATTTTTGTCGTCTACACGATGCGTAGTTTTTCGGTTGTTAGTGTAATAATATGATAGCTTGTTTTAGAAGAGAAAATATATTGCTACGACATGAATTTTAAAAGTGGAAGGACTCGGGCTGTATATAATCGTTTAAAAATTTTTGTAACTCGGTCAAAATAGGAAGCTGAGAAAGCTATTATAAATACATTCGAAGAAAAAAATTTTTTTAATTTGGTTACCAATTAACCAAATATTTGTATTTAGTACAATTAACCCTTTCATGCACAATGTTGCCTATAGGTAGTATCGTTTATTTATAATAATTTAGATGTTGCCCATAGATAACATCCTGCCCAGGACAGAAAGGACTTTGAAATTTTTATCACTTCATATATGAGTTAAGACTAATCTATATTTGTACTATAAGAAATGTTACCTCCGCCCATTTTTATTAGGGCATGAGAGGGTTAATTGGTTGATTCCAAGAATGATTGGACGAATTTAAGCAATCATTAAGTTCATTGGATTTTATGAAATTTTTACGTATAAATAACAATAATTTTTTTTCCATGATTTTCTTCGCAATGAAGATAAGCAATGTTCAAAAATGTATATTATATATGAATAAATGTAATTTTTATTTTTTCATTGTCGGTGTTCAGCAAAGGTTAGAACAAATAAGGAAGGGTGTACCAAACTGTCTAATTTTATTAATTTAATTTTATTATGATAACATGGTATTTGCCCGAAATATTTGGCATAAAGTACACTACAATAACTAAAGCCTTTATATATACGCATATGAGAACTGGGTTGATCGATTTCACTAATTTTCGTCACCAATACCATTTTCTCTAATATTATTCATTCGTTTTATTTTGCTAAGATATCTAAGTCACTGAAAGTTCGATAATCATTTTAGTAGATATTTGAGGGCTGGATCAAGTGATTAGCCCATTTTATTCACACAGTGACACACTATAAGGAACACATTCACTCTAAATTTCTGTAGAATATCGAGCAGATTTACTTCGCCACCGGCACTGATGTCCTTATGTATCTGGTATTTCGACAAATGGGCATTGCCTGCCATCCATAGCAATATTTGTGCAAAGATTTATACCGATATCTTCACTGTTGTTGATTTATATATTATAAAATGAACGAATTAGATGGTATTTAAAATTGTGTTATATAGGAAGTAGGTGGGATTGTGAACTGAACCCTTATCTCGTAAACTGGCAAAAAAATGTTACGAACCTAATTGGTCGAGTAGTTCCTGAGATATCATTTTTGACACATAATTGTACGGCGTCACTCCATTTTTTATATAAATCTGAGTACAACGGTTCTTTACTTTTTTCTATAAAAATAAGTGCTTTTCGTGTTTTTCATTAGTGAGCTAACGCACGTTTAGCAGTTTTCAATATACCATCTGTGGTGTGGGCGTAATTATTATCTGGTTTCTCCCATTTTCATACTTATAATAAGATGCCACGCTCACTTTTCAGAAAAAATTCCATCCGAATATTCCATTTGTTAGTATGATCCTCAAGTTTTGCTTTTATATCTTCATTTATGGTTAGCGCCAGCAAGCACTTTATAACTACTTATAACTTTAAGGACTACATTTCGTCCATCTGCTAACTTTCTTTATAGTACAAAGTATTACCATGTATTATTAAAAGTTTCAACCTATAGACATGTTAACAGCAAACCCTCAAGCGTATTTGCGAAAAGAAAGCATACTTCAAACTTTCAGATGCTTCCAACCATTTGTTGAAATAGAGCAACCTGTTGCACAGACTATAATAGTTTTGTTCACATAACGGTTGTTTGTGTCACCAAGAAATATAAGAGTTAGATATGGGGTTATATATACATAAATGATCAGGATGACGAGTAGATTTGAAATCCGGATGTCTGTCCGTCCGTCTGTCCGTCCGTCCGTCTGTCCGTCTGTCCGTGCAAGCGATAACTTGAGTAAAAATTAAGATATCTTAATGAAACTTGGAACACATGTTCCTTGGCACCCTGAGGAGGTTGCTTTCGAAAATGGTGTCATAACTAAGCCATAAATAAAGTTATGAAAATGAAATTTGGAACATAGGATCCCATTAGGGAGGGGCACATTTGGATGTAATTTTTTGGAAAAGTGGGCGTGACCCCGCCCCCGAATAGGGTTTTTGTATATAACTCGCAAAACAATAAAGCTATATAAGCCAAACTTTCTGCAGTCGTTTCTTTTAGCCATTTCCTTATACAGTCCAAAAATGAAAGAAATCGGATAATAACCACGCCCACCTCCCATACAAAGGTTAGGTTGAAAATTACTAAAAGTGAGTTAACTCCCTAACGAAAAACGTCAGAAACACCAAATTTTACATAAGAAATGGCAGAAGGAAGCTGCACTGAGATTTTGCCAAAATGGAAAATGGGCGTGGCGTCGCCCACTTATGGGTCAAAAACCATATCTCAGGAACTACTACGACCGATTTCAATGAAATTCGGTATATAACACTTTCTTGACACCCTGATGACACGGGTGGAATAAGGGCGAAATCGGTTCACAACTACGTCTACTTCCCATATAACTCAATTTTGAATTCCATCTGATTCGTTCACTTTATAATGTATTCATAAGGAACCAATGAAGCTAGCGGAATAAAACTTTACACAAATACTGTATTTGAGCTGTGACATCACTTGTGGAAAAATTGTCAAAATCGGACCATGACTTTCCATGACATGAAGAACTCAGTGCCTAAGGTTAATTTTTCACCGAAAATATAGATAAATCCCTCAGATATTTTAATGTAATTCATTCCCTCTGAATTTTTTTCTTATAACAGTTTCTCTCTGTACCTGAAATGGTAAAAATCGGGTCATAACTTCCCCCAGATCCCATATACCTAATTATAAGTAATATTAAATTAAGTGAGCGTATAGTCTTCGATACGTTGTATCTTGGTGGTGAAAACGAGTGAAATCGGTGTAGGAATTACCTCAGTCCCCATATACTATTTATGATGATTTTCGTTATTCTATTGAACTTTATACCAAATATATGGGTCGACTTGTGTTATCTTTATAAAATTACATCAATAAATTGCGAGAGTATAAAATGTTCGGTTATACCCGAACTTAGCCCTTCCTTACTTGTTTCATATAGGTATTGAAATAAGAAATCACACCTGCCACAAAGTGAGTTCGAACTTCTTAATCCATTATTGAATATAAAATGGTTTAATTATTTCAAATGTAAACTGAAATCTCGATTTCTCTATTTATATAAATTGTTTTATGAAATAACCGAAGATATACATTGGTTGCCAAATTTTCGTGGCCGAAACTGCTATTTGGTGATTCCAATTAAATGTTTGTTTTACTTTTTATTTGTAAAATTTATTGCGAAAGCTAGTTAGCTTAAATGCCACAAAATTGGCAAATTTCACTAGGAATCAAATAATTCCATTCCATTGTCGAATTTATAAATAATTTTAGCCCATAAGTAAAATATTGACAACCACAATCATTCGGTCAATAGATAAAAAAACATTTAAGTCTACCACTCGAAATCTCTAAAGATTGCATACATATTTAAATTCATTGAAAATTCTAAAAAATAATATTGTCTAATCACATTATACATATGTATGAGTATTTGAATATATGACAACTCTTTTCATATATTTTCCAAACAAGTTGCTATATATGATAAATGAAGTGTAGCCCCAAGAAGACTAAATTCCAGAGTGTTAAAGTGAAATTCTTCAAAAGGTTTGGAACATGAGTCGTTAAGGCTTTCATATATTTAAAAAACGTGATAGTTTATGAAATGTGCAGCATTGAGGAAATCAACAGGTCTTTTAACTCGTCTTTTAAGAAATTAATCTTAAACTATCTATAAATAATGTTCTGTAAAATTTAAAGAAATTAAGAGTTTAAATTTGTCCAGAAATTTTTGGGTAGATTTAGTTACATTAGACTAGTTAATCAAAGGAAGAGTTCCAAGAGTAGTATTCGACATCAAATAATAAATATGCACCCCTATTGCTAGTGTCGGCTGGCATTAGAATAGACTCCAGTCAATTAGATTTTCATTAGCTATTGTGTGACATGATCGACAAAACTTAAAAATGTTTACCGATCGAAAAATTCTTGTCAACAAATTAGTAATTGAAGAGCATTAACAGTCGATAGTTGGGCGACTAGTCGAAATTTCTAAAGTAACATTTCTAAATACTCGTCCATTTCCATCAACGAATCCCGCCACGGGATTGTTCAGAACGTTTGAAGCTTAGGCTGTATATTAAGTACTGTGAGCCAAGCAAATAATAATTCTAAAATTTAGAAATAAAAATAAAGTTGATTATAAGTCACTGAATTAGTTTTGAGAAATCACTTATTTTTAACTTAAACAACAACAAAATGAAACTTACAATATTTTTACACACAATCGTATTTAATTTACATTTACATATTTCTTTTTATTTGGAAAATATATAATATTAGCACTTGTTTTTCTTAAGATGACCAACACAACAGCACACTCAAAATTGTAACTCTGCTCAACACAACTCCATGCTACTTCTTTTGGCATATAACACTTGCCCACACTTCACTGCGGTAGCAGTTCACCGGTTGCCTTTATTTGGCATAAGTATTTAAGTATATAATTATTATGCTACAAATAATTTTTTAACACACACGTTTTCGATTGCGCGCCATAAAATAGTACCGCTACCCAACTATACAACACAACCGCTCGCAAACGATGCCGACAAACAACTGATTCGCAATAGGTCGGTTTCATTTGCCGGAAGCCTTGGCGAAGTGTGGCCACAGCGTGTCGTATGAGTGACCCGAACGACGAACTAATGCTCGTCACCGCACACACACGAATTGGGAGACAAAAACAAAACACACACACCCACACAGACACACTCATGTATGTATGTTGTTGCAGTTGTATGTAGAAAGACAATAGATACAACGACAAACGTTGCTTTCGTCTTTACCGTTACCAACAGTAATAGCGCCGTCGACAATGCAGACGAATCACAACGAATCAGACAACTGTGATTTTGTTTTTGTAGTCGTTTTCTTTTCCTTTGCCCGCTGTCAGTAGTTGGCATTACTTTGCGTTGTGTTTTCTTTTTTTTTTTGGTTGCTTTTTATTTGTTTTTGCTTTTGGTTTTACTTTATTTATGCGCGTACTCATATTTTTGTTGGTGTATTAGAATGTGCTCCATTGCTTATTTTTTTACTCTTTTGTGTGTTTATTTCGCATTGCCCCTCTTTTGGTTTGGTATTTATTGAAGTGTGGTGGGTTTATTTCTCTAAAGGTGGTGAATATATTACAGAGTGTCATTCTCCTCTATTAACAGTCTCTTTAGGTTATTTTAGTGCATACTCTTTATGTTTAAATGTTTCAAAAAATTCCCTCTGTACAACTTTCTATGAATGAAGTTGACATTTTTTTGCTAACCGTGGACTGTAGTTTGAAATGAATTCTTCTATTTACCTTATAAACACAGTTGGATTCATAAATAAATATTAACAGTCCCATTCTGTACACTTGACATAATAAAAAAATGAAAAATCATTCAGATTTATATCAAGTAAAAAAATTTTTTTGTATTGTGGGACAATCTTTTTAAAATAGAAAGTTGTAGTGTGGGAAAATGCAATGCTCCGAATCTAGCCTTATTTTTCATGCCATAGGGCGTTATTTTTTTGAGTGTGTTTGTTTTAACCGAGTATTTTTTATTGTGGCTTCGTGGATAAGTTTGGTTTAAAATTGATCGGTTATCAGTATATCTACCCGATTCTGGTTTGGTTTTTATAAAGATGATATTTACTCGGTAGACAGAAGATAATATCATAAAACCACAATGAGAGCTTCTCATTGTTTTTGGCAAAATAATATAAGATTATATTTTTTTAAGTTTCTCTTCAATAATTTTTCACAATCAATACATATAATTAATATAATGCGACGGTTATACACCGAGCGCACTTTCATAACGCGAAATACAACTGGCTAAAGATATCTCTTTCTTACCTAAACCTTTGACCTTTCTAGACCTACTAATTTCGAAAATCGGCTTTAAAGCTCTATTTGTCCTTAAAGGAAAAATTTTATAATATTCTATATTCCATTTTATCTACATATGTATATAAAATAATAATAAGTTATTTAGTTTTGAATTTTAATTATATTAATAAACACTTTCATATTCAAAAATTAACTGATTTTTTATTTATTTTGTGATGTTATTTGCTCTTGTTTTTCTTGTGTTACTTTACCAGTTTACTAAATAAATTTGATAATGAAAGAAAGAAAAATGGTCATTTTACTTCACACCTTCACATTTTTTCTAGTATTAACCCGAAACCCTCTGTTTGGAAACGCTTTGTCACATTTGAACTCGTTTTGTTGTAAAATACGACGAATTTTATTAGTTAGTAGTTCGTTACATCGTGCAAACAGTATATTTTTGTTAAAATACCCTGATGTTTATATTTTTAAAATTTCATATAAATTCCTTTAACCCATTAAATCCCAATAATCCCAAATCAGCGATTGAGCGATTGTTAAATTGTGCGGGATCGAACGAGAACAAACCTTTTTTACGGCTAGGTGTTCATGCAATATCGAATATGTGCTGGTAGGAGAAATGTATAGGCATGACTCTATCTGAATGTATGTTACATGACGGTCTTGCATTATCAGTTCACGTACGGCATCGATGTTTTCTGGCACAACGGCTGTTTTTGGACGACCTTCACGGAATTCGTCGTTGAGCGAGCGTCGGCCACGATTGAATTCGTTGTACCAGTTTTTCACAGTGCTATAGGATGGTGCTTCATAGCCATACAAAGATTTTAGTTCATCGATGCACTCTTGTCGCGATAATGCACGTCGAAAGTTGTGAAAAATGATCGCACGAAAATGTTCACGAGTTAATTCCATTTTTTGGCCGAGATGAATTTTTTAATTCCCTGTAAATAAAACCATTCACGATTAAATGACAAAACGTTCTGAGTGATGTTATGCTAAAAAATGTCAAACTTTCCAATGGAAATGTCAGATTGCACCTGGCAACACTTAGTGTTGCATAGGCCAGAAATATATATAGCAGCCCTCGTATTTGGCCCCTCTTAAAAAAATAATAAAATTTCAAGAAGTGTCCATTTAAAAAATTTGATTGATTCGTTGATGACAATTAGTATGATATTTTTGAAACATTCTCGCTCGACGCAAAGTGCTATATTAAGTAGCTCACAAACCCACCAAAGTCTTTGGTGACAATCTTTAAACCTGAGCTGGTTCGTCATTCGTTTTGATGCGAAAAGAGCCACCATTTTTTCCCCCGAAACTCTATACCATAAGCATGAATAAATATACGCACGTAATAATCCTATTGTACCCATACGAGTACACTAAAATCTAAGCTTACCGAAAAACATTTTTTCACACTTTTTATTTATGTGTGCTATTCATTCTCAAAACTAGAAGAGTTTTAAATGTTTTATTACTAAAGTTCCGCAATAATACCTACAGTCTTAGCTGTACGAGAGTTATATGCTAACTGAGCCACGAAAAAAAAATTCAAAAGGAAGCGCTAAGATAAGCGAATAGCGGATAACGGCACCACGAAAGTGTACACCGGAAATTATATATTCATTCATGAATCGCTGTAATATAAGCTGGCGCGTGCTTTCGAGATTATGCTCCCGTTTGATCCTAACAGCGTTTCAAAGAAGGATTTTTTTCTGTACTCAAGCGAGTTCATTGGTATGGAATGGGTTAGTATCAATTATACAAGGATTTCTACAATCTCTTTGAAAAATGTAAGTGATTTCTTCTAATGCGAAATCAAAGGTCTCCCAGGTTGTCCATGATATCGAATGAATGGATATTATTTGCTAAAATGTCGAAATTGGTTTAATATACACTATATCGTATAGACAATTTAAAACGGTCACGCTGTACTATCCTCTAACTATCTCCTTTCAAAGAAAAGTGTGTGATATTCCCATTTCATCGAGCATTTAACATTTCCGAAATGTTTTCAAAGCAACGGCAATATTTTTCGTTAGTATAATCTGGTAATACAAAATATATGCGATACATTCGGTATCGATCATAAAATTGAGAAAAATTTGACTTCAACCTGAACCCTGACGAAGGATTTTCGATGTACTAAAGTCTTGAAGAATATATTGTTGATCTAAATCTATGACAGAAATGTGGATTTATTCTTTTGTCTTTCGGATGTGGATGTCCTTTCAATACTTATAAAATTAATACTTTATTTGATATGAAATATAAAATAAGCCTATAAAATAAGCCACCCTCAAATTGTATATAAATAAATTAATTCCGCTGAATTTCAAGGTCCGTACCAAGTCATAAATAAAATTACATATTCTGAATGAATAAAGCGCACCGATCAACCGTTAATCGAGTGCCATAAACTTTTATTTAATACCTATTAAGCCCCAGTCACATTTCACTTCACAACAAAAGTCTGTAAATAACTTTACCAAACAACTGGCAAACTAAATTGTCTGTCAATTAAAAAATTGCGCAATGCTTTCGCGGAAAATCACTTAAAATATTACAACAAAAGCAGGGCAGGAATGCAGAAAAAACTCACACTTCCGAAATGGAGGGTTATAACGCGCGAGTCATAAAACGCTAATAAACCTGTTGTTGAAAAGCAACAACAACAGCAAATGCTATGTGCAACAATAACAACAGACACAATGTCCGTAATACTTTGTTGTTGTATTTCCATTTTTACAAAAAAAAAAACAGGAAAAAAAGAAATCACGCCTGCCAGTTTTATACAATCGGCTCGGCGGTTTGTTATTGTGCGAGCGCTCGCATTGAATTCATTACGACACGCGAAGCGAGCGAAGTACGAGGCGCGGTTCGTTGGTTGTGCGCTGTGTGTGTGTGCCATAAGGATAGTGGACTGAGCGGGTTGGCGAGCAAGCTTGTATTTGTTGCGGTGGCCGATAGTACTTTTAACTTCGCGTATTTGAAGTGCTTTACGTTTTTGTGCGCAACAACAACAATGTTACAGGTATTGGGGGGAGAGTTGCGGCGCGTTTACTTCATGCGGGAAATAGGAAGTTTTAAATTTGGTACCAATTTGCCGGCGAATAAAAGCACGACATGAGATGATTGAACTGTGCGCCGGTATTCTGTTCTCCGGCAAGAGCACACATTGCATGTGAGGTGGGTTATTATAACACAATTTAGTCGAAATATTATTAAAAATAATTTTAATAACATAAATATTAATAATAATATTTAATTGTTTTTAATGTTTCAATTTTGAAATATAGCACTAGACTATATCGAATAAATATCTGATCGAACACCCGTTAAAATTTCAAATTAATATTAAAAAAAAATAATAATTTAAATTTTTTATTGTCTTAAAGATACACATTTAATAAGGGAATAATATACAGAGATAGTCAAAAGTATTTACACACCGCGATTTAGCCTTTATTCATGGATTTGGTTTAAGCAAGAGTAGTGATTGGCTTCTTGATGGAATACTGCTTACAATGTTATTAAAAAGAAGGAGACGAACAATTGCAATTTAAAGAGAACTGGGCAGAAACCTGTGATAACTCAAAGAGAATGCAAAAGATTAGTAGGAACTGTCATACAAAATCCCATAATTAGTCCTGTTAATATTGCAGCAGCTTCGTATCAGCATATTGCATGAACAGTCAATGATGCTACACTGCTCAGGACATTAAAAAAAGTTAACATAAATACCAACGTTGTGCATAAAGTGATCAATATTTCCGAAACCATAAAAGCGATATTCTTCTTATTTGCCTTAAATTGCATCCTAAAGCCTGTAGTGGGCAAATAAATTATTAATTATTAGTTCCAGGACTTCTTTAGTAAACGCTTTATTCATTTACCACGTGAGAATAAGAATAATGCAGTTTAGACGCTAAATAGAGTCGGAGGTGGCATGTTGATTTTTTTGGGAAATTTTCCTTACTTAAGCTTTGGAGATTTGCTACTAATTTAGGGACCCTAAATCATCCGGATATATCAGAATTCACATGACCATGCCATTGTTGTGGTTAGTCGGCCTTTCCCAACTATTTATTACATTTTACAACAGGACAATGTTAGATTTTATGAAGGATCATTACCTACACAAGTTTTAAGTGAAGCAATTCAAGTTGACCTCCGCACAGCCCTGATCAAAACTTTTGTCAAAATGTTTGGTCTTTCGTTAAAAATCAGAGGACAAGTGATATAATAACCGAAACGCCGAAGTTATCGTCATTTGGTCTAAATTAACTGTTAACTTAGCGCTCAATTGGGTTGAATCAATTCGGACCATAAAGCAGGCTGTTATTGATGTCAATGGTAATGTAACCAATTATGAATTGATCGCCTTAAAATAGGAACTTATACTGAACATTAAAATTTTAAAGTTATCATTAAATAAGATCAGGATAATAGAGTTCAAGTTGTGTGTAAATACTTTTGACTACTGCGAGTCTTTAGTTCATTTGCGTATATCACCGCCATATTTCTAGCTATTCTAGCCAAAATGACTTCATTCGCTCAGGAATATATCAAGGTTTACAACAACGTAGCAGTTTGTTACCCTGCGACAACAGCAACAACAACAAGCGAATGCATTTTGTGTGACACTTGTAAAAAATCGTCCGATGTGTAAATAATTTTGATTACCTCTGTATTTTTGAAGAAAACTGTTAAGAAATTCTGCTATTGTGACATCGTTTCCGGAGAGCTCACTGGAATATGTCCAATTTTCACCTAGAACGATATTCTATAGTTGTTGTAGAATTTAATAGGACAATAAAATATTTTTTTTTATATCTGTGAAACTCATTATATTAAATTTTCAATATTTACATTTTAATGACATCTTTTTTTTTAATATTTTACTTTGACCTAATTAGAAGTCCATTATATTCTGCAGTTTATAGTAGGTCTGAGATATTATTGCCTTAACCCATTCGATCCCTTTGTACTCACTTGGGTACAGAAAATAATGCTTCTTTGAAACGCTGTCAGGAGCAGACGCGGACATGGTCTTGTAAGCACGCGCCAGTATAATTATAAAATACAGCGAGATGTCATGAATGAATATCTATATATTTTCTGGTGTACACATAAGAGGTCCAGTTATCCGCTATTCGCTTATCACAGCGCTCACTTTTGTAAATAAATTTTTTTTATGGGTTAGTTAGCATTTAACTCTCGGACAGTTAAGTCTGTGGGTATTATTGAGAAAGTTTGGTAATAAAACATATAAAACTCGTCTAGTTTTGCGAATAAATAACACACATAAGACAAAAAGTGTGAAAAAGTGGTTTCGGTAAGCTTGAATGTTAGTGTACTCGTATGGGGACTATGTTGATCTAGCGATCGTGGTTATTCCGATTGATACAAATTAGCCGTTGCATACGTTCAAACGATGGTAAGACGGGAAGGACGTAAGGGGAATGTCCATAAAGCAAAGTTAATCGCCGAATACAACTCGGGTATGGGTAGAGTCGGTTTCCACTATCAAGCTTTGAATGCTTACCGTTTACCGTCGGGCTAATCTTTCGAGGCTAATTTTTTCGAGCTAATTTATGCCGAAAATTTGACCAAAAAAGTGAGTTTTTTGGTAAAAATTCTGTCAAAAATTCATATTTCAATATTTTCTCCTTTCCTTCGTTCATTAACTAGATCCATTTACTATGGAACTATTTTTTTGTTTTTAGATTAACCAATCATGAGTTATGATGTCCACCGCAAAACCTTTTTTTTTGGACACGTCATGAGAAATTAGGCGCCAAAGCCTAAGTTTTTGGAATTTTTAAATATATCAGTCGGCGATAATACTAACTACTTGAAAAAATTAAGAGATCAAAAATAAATTCGAAATTTTTGGGCAAATTTCAACAGGCCGTAACTTCGAAAGAAATAGTCTTACAAGAAATCGATAAAGAAGGAAATTATAGCTCCAAGTGTCTAGTTTTTGGATTAGAACTAAAAAAAACTTTAACCTCTGCGGTTTTTGAGTAATCGTAGAAAAACCAGCAACAAAAAAATTTTCAAAATTTTTATAGTTCTTTTTTAGCTTAACCACTATAAGGATCGGATACTTTGTTCATTTAGCTTTAATTTAGTTTTTTGAACACCTCGATACGTCCACTTCTCGCCGAGATATCGGTCTTCAAATGGAAAAGGATCTTTTTGTCTTTGATTATCGATATCTCAGCAACCAATGATCGCACTGAAAGTTAAAGGTGGGTTTCAGGAAGTTGAATGAATTCTCATTAACGGCTAGCCATTGCTTTTCCGAAAATTTTTTTTTTTTATTGTCACATGAATTTGAAAATGTAACCAAAAAAGGGCTTTTGGTGGTTTTTTGGAAAATCGAGCGCTAGATCGAAAATATTGAGGAAACCACTAATGTTAAGTGTGCCTTTTACAGTTCAGTATGTCCACAAAAACAAAAAAATCAAATTAATGCAGCCAGCCGTTTTTTTGTTTCACTCGATCAAATTTTTGAAAAAATTAAAGGATCACGTTTGCTCTGAAAAACTCATAATTTAAAAAAATGAGAAAAAAATCGTTTTTCCTAGCTTTTCCACATTTTTGCTCAAGAAAAAGCTTAAAACAAAAAAAAAATATGAAAGGAACAAGTTGTCTTTCCACGCCCGTAGACCAAAAAAAAAAACTAAAAAAATTTTGAAAATTTTTTGTTGCTGGTTTTTCTACGATTACTCAAAAACCGCAGAGGTTAAAATTTTTTAAAGTTCTAATCCAAAAACTAGACACTTGGAGCTATAATTTCCTTATTCATCGATTTCTTGTACGACAATTTCTTTCGAAGTTACGGCCTGTTGAAATTTGCCCAAAAATTTAGAATTTATTTTTGATCCCTTAATTTTTTCCAGTAGTGTAGTTGTGTTGGTTTCACTTTAATCTTATCTACTAAACTACTCACGATAATTATGGTATTACTCCTACTACTACTTTACTACTTATATGTATTTTGTTAAGAAAATTGAGAAAAGTTTATATATATGAATATAGAAAGTACTTTACTAGAAAGGTCGAACTCGTTTTTTTATTTTGTTTCAAACAGGTTATGAATTCGGAACTCGTGTCCTCGAAAATCGCCGTGGTGCCTCGAGGCCTTCTTTGTAGAAATAATTCTGAAGACAAATCAACCTAGTAACAGGTTGAGCCAACTGTTGCTACTTTTTTATTCTTACTGGTCACAGCCTAGTAATGGCACACGCCTATAATATGGGAGCTGTCAGATCGGCAGGCATGTAGGAAGTGTCAATGACAGGGCACCAAAGAAACAGTGGATCATCTATTGTGCGTTTGTTCTGCGTTAGAAAGATATTTAGGGGTTCCACAAAACGATACGTCGCAGGTCATTAACTCTTAAAATTCATGTCAATTGTAGTTATCGTTTAGGGACTACTAATCAGGGAATACGTGATGGATCATAACTGGTCTATGCGTGGCATGCAGGACCAAACCAACCTAACCTTTTAAAGTGACAACACTAATGAGGGCATTTCTCAACATTTCCAGATTCAGATACAGATTAGTAATTATGTATTCTTAAAAACTGTGTAAATCTGATACCTATTCTGACGGAGTCATAAATTTTAATGTCTTCAAAACGATGCCTTAGTATGGAAGTTGTATTCTGGCGGTATCTTCAGAGAAGACGATATCATATCGAAACATTTGTCAGCAAGATGACATTATTTTCACCATATTAGAAGGTTATAGTGAATATTACTGCGGCATAAAAATTTTTGATGTTTCATATTGATATCACTAATTTAAAGATAAAGTGTACTTAGCAAAATTCGTTTAAAAATAATATTAAGTTTAAAAAAATATATATATATATTTGCAAGCGCTTTAACCGCGAACTGTACCTCGCAAACTCATAGATATAGGTCTCACATACTTAAAACTGAATTATTTAATATATTTGCTTGATAAATTAATATTTTTCTACTCTATCAAAAAATATTTACGCCTGAATCATGGTTGTTGTGGCGAAATTCCAGCAAACAAAATTACCACTTCGCATGTTGTTGAGTGTTTTCGATTTGATACACGCTATACTGTAATTGTTGTTGTTGTTGCCAACGCATTTGGGGTCAAAATACTTGAGTGAACAAACAGCTAGCAAAATTTCGAAGTACTTATATGATTTTTCTTATTGAATTTTTGATGTTTCCTGCAGCTAATTTGATTACGCGAGCACATGCCATGGCGTATGAGCAACATACAACGTATGTGCATGCAACGGATGGCTTTATAGGCAAATATGCAAAAGGTGTTAACAAGCTAATTTTTGCTAAATATTTGTGCATGTGTGTGAAATTTTAATATATTTAATACCACATAATTAGCAATATGTGTCATTGTAAAATTGTGGCTCAAATCGATTTTGCCGCAATTAATTTGGTCAGTAACGGAGCAATGTGCTCGTTAACTAGTCAAGTCAGCTGACTATGAAATACATTTAAATAAATTAGTAAGCATAGCCAAATTTGTCAATTTGATGGCGCAGTAATGTTTACTTGGTATGCATTAAAAACAACAATAATAACAACAACATGTCCAACCAACTAATATGAATAACAATAATTTACTTATGCAACCATAAAATATGCAAGCAGCAATCATAACTTGAGCATAACTAACTTACGCACTCACTTACTTACTCACTCACAATTTCATGCAGGCCTCGAGTTCAATGCACAGTGTGGTTGTGAAGTGTTGAGTGTGTCTTGCAGGCGTCTGTAGTCACATTACTTGGCCACAAATCTGCAACTGTGGTGCACCGAAATTCTGCATATTAATCATGTATCATGTGTGCTGACTAGAAAATAACAAAAACAACACAAAAGTGCATATATGCAAGTGCAACAAGAGCCACTTTTGAAATATGTAGGTATGTGCAACGCTTGCATAACAATCATCATGAATTATGCCAGAAATTATCAAATGCTCGGCTGGCACATTGAACACATATTGGCTGGCTGCAAAGTTCACTTTGGTAAATTTATGCATGAGAAAATCTCAAATGGCACGACTGTTAAGTGTGCAGTGCGGATTATGTTGCCAATGCGAGTATACATATATGTTTGTATGTAGGTGTATATGCACATATTCATTTATTTATAAGCATATTTATTTGATCGGCTTTTAGAGTGTGTGCATGCGCATCAGTGTCTGTATGTGTTGTGTTGTTTTAGTGTTTTAATTAAGTAAGCATTGAGTTTCAAAGTATTGTTGATGACTAATAACTTCCTGCTGTGCAATTTAATGTTGTTGTAGGCATACTAAGTTGTTTACTCAATTGCATGCTTATCAATTTTTTTAATATTGGGGAATATTTGAGTTTAAATATGTATTTGAAATTAAAACCCATTTAAGCTTAGAATGAAGTATAAGGAAATAATTTAAAAATTTAAACAAGTAAGGAAAGGCTAAGTTAGGGTGCAACCGAACATTTTATACTCTTGCAATTTGTTGCTTTATTTTTTTTAAAACAATACACAATTTGACCCATATAGTCGACATAAAGTCCAATAGAATAACGAAAATCCTCATATATAGTATATGAGAGCTGAGATAATTCCTGAACCTATATCCAAGACTACACGCTCACTTAAATTTGCTTAGATATATCACATATTAACCAATACATATATGCGGAATAAAGCCCACCGTATTTTTAAAAAACCTATAATTAGTATATTATGACCCGATTTTAACAATTTTTGGAATTTGGAACAGAGACACATTATCGGAAGAAAACAATTTCCTCTGAATTACGTTAAATTATCTGAGAGATTTACCCTTATTTTCGGTTAAAATTTACGCTTAGGCGCTGAGTTCAACATGTTCGATATCTGGGGCCTTGAAAAGTTATAGTCCGTTTTTTCCAATATAGTCCAATTTTTTCACAAGTGATGCCACAGACGATATACACTATTTGTGCCAGCTTCTTTTTGCTGTTTCTGATGTAAAATTTAGTGTTTCTGACGTTTTTCTTTAGGGAGTTAACTTACTTTTAGTAATTTTCAACCTAACCTTTGTTTGGGAGGTGGGCGTGGTTATTATACAATTTTCATCGGATTTCAACTCGTCTCGTCTCATTTTGATATAGATTATATAACCCTATATCTAACTCGTTTAGTTTTATGACTTGCAAACAACCGTTATGTGAACAAAACTATAATACTTTCTTAGCAACTTTTGTTGCGAGAGTATAAATATTAATTGGTACTGAGTTTCTCATATTCGAAAAATCATCCAAATGTCTCCCTCCCTGGTACGGATTTTCAGTATTAAATTTCTCTTTTATGTGTACCACTTACGAAGTTTTTTGGTTTTAGTTTAAGGGGTTAGGTGGGTATCAGAGACTAAAAACAATCATATATTCAAAGATACATGTCATCTGCCATGACGTGTCCAAAAAAAGGTCTTGCGGTGGACATTGATTCGCCTAAACAATAAACCAAAAATATTTCGATATTCCATGGATAGATCTAGTTAATGAACGAAGGAAAAAATAAAATATTGAAATTTGAATTTTTGTCAGAGTTTTAAAAAGCAATTTTTGGTAAAATTTTCTGCATTGATTGGCTCGAAAAAAAATAACAATATAAAAAAATTCTTCGTTCATTACCTAGATAATGTCTTTCCAAAGATGTGTGGAAAATTTGAACAAAATCGCTTCATAACTTTTTGAGTTATCGTGTTCACCGACTTGAAAAAATGAGTTTTGGGATGAATGCTTTTAACATTCGTACTGACGTGGCTTGATTGACGTCACTTCCAAAGCGTGTATCTTTTGGAATATTACTCGGATTGATTTAATATTTTTGGATAATATTTTGAACGTATTACATTATTTAATAATTTTTTTTTTCAAAATTTGAAATTTTGAAACCCACCTAACCCCTTATCTATCTATCTGTCTTGGGTTTGAATCTTAGTCGAAATGATTAGATTTGGGAATTCCTTTCCTTGTTTGGAACTCAGACTACATACTAAATACTTCCAGCGAAGTGTGTTGCGTTAATCGATAAAAGAAAGAAATATTACAAAATTTTTATATTTTATTTCCATAACACAAATTGTATATTTTTAGTTTTAACATATTATTTTATTATAACATAAACAGCTTTTTTCCTCTTACTTCTGTAAGGAGCATGACTATATGTTCATAGAAAACTCTAAATCGAATAATGGTAGCATTGAAGCGAGCGGTTATACCACGGGATGGTACAAAGTGTGGGCATAGGGCATAACAATGGACACAAATTTACGTTACCTTAGTTATGCTTTATAAACCCCTTTCTCTCTATTGCTTAGTCATTCTTATCCTGCCAATGACGCGCTGAGTGTTCTTTTCAGTTGATCAGTCGTTACTAGTGCATTAGCCTATAACTTGAACTTAACTTTTCAAATTGACGTGGGGTACTAAAAGTCGCTAATTATTTGCTTGCTTGTAGCTTCCGCCATTAACGATTTCCTTCATCTTCAGTTTGAAAAAAGATAATTTAGCGATATGACAGCTCATCTTTTGCTTATTCTACAACTTCGAAACTCCTATTGATACTTAATTATTTTTGCATACGGTTATGTAATTTAATTCTTCACGTGTCAAACAAAAGACCGCAGAATATATGTATATGCGTCTACCGATATGATACATTTTCCCTTCAGCTGTCGATGAGTTATTACATAACGACACTAATTCATTACATAATCACCCACGATGGCATGCAGATACACCAGCGGGTTCGAAGCAATTGTAAACATGATAATTAGCACGACAGATACGCAAGTGTTGACGTTTGGTTGAATCCAATTCAATTGTTACAAATCAATGTTGCTGTTGTTGTTGTGAAGGCTAATGATTTTGTTGTAATTGATGTTGTTTGGACGACATTGTTGTGACCAACAGTTGTTGTAATTGTGGTTGTTGCTCTCAACGGAAATATGATATCATGTGGAGGGTGCTTACTGGCTCATGGCACTTTGGGTACAATGGGATAGATTTAAAGCGATTTTGTACATACTAAGGGAAGATACACAGGTCTAAAATCTATATTAATATACCAATCATTGCAGAGAATTAGTGTGAAGTTTATTGAATTTACTTAAGGATCGTTCATGAGATGTCCGGGAAACATTTCCACATTGTGAATCCGAAATTGAATGTTTCGGTATGCGTTAAGCTTTAATTTATCAAAATATGGAGAGATCGAACATTCACGAAATCATAGTCGAAGTAATTACCTTCCTCAAACTTTTACGTATCTGAATTTAATTAGTAGAGTATGCTGAGGTAATTGAGTAACAGCTGATCGATAATCGAGTAGCTGGCAGTGCGAAGGCAAAAACTGGATTCTTAATTAAAATTTTAATTGAACAATTAATTTGGCTGAGCGAAAAGGCCATTACATATTATCTTATAATTGTAGTAAGTGGAAGCAATAATATTATTTTTATACTCTCGCAACAAAAGTTGCTAAAGAGAGTATTATAGTTTTGTTCACCTAACGGTTGTTTGTAAGTCATAAAATTAAACGAGTTAGATATAGGGTTATATATATCAAAATGATCAGGGTGACGAGACGAGTCAAAATCCGAATGTCTGTCTGTCCGTCCGTCCGTGCAACGGATAACTTGAGTAAAAATTGAGATATCTTGATGAAACTTGGAACACACGTTCCTTGGGACCGTGAGAGGGTTGCTTTCGAAAATGGGCAAAATCGGACCACTGCCACGCCCACAAAATGGCGAAAACCGAAAACACATAAAGTGTCATAACTAAGCCATAAATAAAGTTATAAAAGTAAAATTTGGAATAGAGGTTCGCACTAGGAAGGGGCATATTTGGAAAGTGGGCGTGGCCCCGCCCCCAAATCGGTTATTTGTATATAACTCGCAAACCAATAAAGCTATATAAACCAAATTTTCTGCAGTCAGTTCTCTTACGTACCCCATCACACACCATGAAAATAGTTGAAATCGGATAATAACCACGCCCACCTCTCATACAAAGGTTAGGTTGGAACTTACTAAAAGTGAGTTAATTCAGTAACGAAAAACGCCAGAAACACTAAATTTCACATAAGAAATGGCAGACAGAAACTGCACTCAGATTTTTTTACAAAATGGGCGTGGCATCGCCGACTTATGGGTCAAAAACCATATCTCAGGAACTACTCGACCGATTTCGATGATACTTGGTTTGTAATAGTTTTCTTACATCCCCATGATATGTTGTGAGAATAGACCAAATCGCTTCACAACCACGCCAACTTCCTATATACCAGAACTATAACTTTACAATATATAAAGGAAGCACTAGTGAATATATCGATGCAGAACTTTGCACAAATACTACCTTTATAGTGTGGAAGCCCCATTCTAAAAATCGCCGAAATCGGACCATAGGTTTTCAAGGCCCCATGTACCGAACATGAGGACCTCGGTGCTTCTAACCTAATATTAGGGTTTCCAACTTTCAATGGACTTTATACAATATATATGATGAATATGTGGGTCAAATTGTGTATTATATAATATAAATAAAGTTAAATAAATAAATTGCGAGAGTATAAAATGTTCGGTTACACCCGAACTTAGCCTTTCCTTACTTGTTCTATATTAACATCGGTAATTCTCGACTTCTGCACACTGTAACCCTAACGCACCCGATAACTACAACTTGTGGCAATAATCTACAAGCCATAGTAGGTACGTACTCACCTAACCAGACATTGAAACCGAAACCCAAAAGCCGACACCGAAACCAACGGCAACACCACAAAAATATTTACAACTTCAATTGGCCAACAGTGGTGCAACCAACATACACCACACCGCTGTTGCCGTTACTGAAGGCATCAACACCACATCTGAGCTGGCATTGATTTATGCATACGATGAATGAGTAAGTACACCTATCTCAATATACATGAGTGTGAGAGTGAGGGTATGTGTATTGCCTACAATCCACTGAACTGCTGCAGAGAAGTTGGCAGGAGATTCATTGAGAGAATTGGTGTGTGGGGAGTTTGAAACATAAGTGAAGATGAGTTTGTCAATATTTAAGCAGCTCTGAGGTTTTGTTAAGTATATGCTTGCCATTCTATGTACATATGTAGACTCTGTGTATGAGAACATTTGTCAATTTAGATTGGCGGCAAGTGAGGTGTTTGCATGAATTTTGATGAAATTTACACTGTGGTTGCATCAATACACATAGGAATTAAAAAAATAGTAAGGGTATAAGAGACAATATCTGATGAGATCTATTGAATTATGTGTGTATATAGGTGACACTTGTATGAGTAACAATACTAATTTGACTTGCTGTCTTATTGGTTTGTCGCATTGGACTTTAACTAATAATAGAATCAACAGGAAACGTTCATGTTGTTATTGCACTGTATTTATTCAGACATATATACATATACTCGTATACAAGATGAGTATGCGCTTCAATAAATAATCAGTGCCCATCAGTTAATGCCCACCAGCGGCACATGTTGTCCATAACCTGTCGCTCCAACCACATGATGTCAGCAATTGTTGTTGTTGTTCGGGGCAACCACAAGTTTGTAATTTATTTCTCGCATGCACATTGTATCGCAAGTACTGATATACCTACGACAACTCATATTCGTGCGATAGTAGTCGCATTCATTACACCAAATGCGATAGTTTGCTTGGCAACCTGAGTTGCCAATATAAACCCTACGAACATAATTTTAATGCGGTGAGTTGAAGCTTATGTTGCAATTGTGAGCAAGGTAACAGCAACACTTGCAGCGATACTCCTGTTGAGTCCTGTTGTAGTTCTACTGATAGCTCGCATTAATTATTAACATATTCAATAATTAGGAAAATATATCTGAAAGGCAATGTATCGTTTATGAGCAAATATACACATACACGTATATGATTAAATGACGACGTAACTTCAATCGTCGTATCATATTCGGATGCATATAGAGTGGGATCAGGGTGAATAGTGGAGTTCAAATCCGAATGTCTGTCTGTCCGTCCATCCAACAGTGCAAGCTGTAACTTGAGTAAAAATTAAGATATCTTGATGAAACTTGGCACACTTATTTCTTGGCACCATAGGAAGGTTGCTTTCGAAAATTAGCAAAATCGGACTTTTTTGTACATATCTCGGAAACCAATAGAGCTATATAAACCAAACTTTCTGCAGTCGTTTTCTTAGACACTTCCTAATACAGTCCAAAAATGAAAGATATCGGATCATAACCACGCCCACCTCCCATACAAAAGTTAGGTTGAAAATTACTAAAAGTGGGTTAACTCACTAACGAAAATCGTCAGAAACACTAAATTTCACATAAGAAATGGCAGATGACAGCTGCACTCAGATTTTTTTACAAAATGGAAAATGGGTCACCCACTTATGGGTCAAAAACCATATCTCAGGAATTACTTGACCGATTTCAATGAAACTTGGTTTGTAATAGTTTCCTTACATCCCAATGATATGTTGTGAAAATAGGCCAAATCGCTTCATAACCACGCCTACTTCCTATATACCAGAACTTTGAAGACAATCTGAATCGTTTACTTTACAATATATAAAGTAAGCACTAGTGAAGATATCGGTGCAGAACTTTGCACAAATACTATGTTAATAGTGTGGCAGCCCTATTCTAAAAATCGCCGAAATCGAACCATATGTTTTTAAGGTCCCATATATCGAACACGAGGACCTCGGTGCTTCTAACCTAATATTATGGTTTCCAACTTTCAATGGACTTTATACAATATACATATATGACGAATATGTGGGGCAAATTGTGTATTATATAAGATAAATAAAGTTAAATAAATAAATTACGAGAGTATAAAATGTTCGGTTACACCCTAACTTAGCCCTTCCTTACTAGTTTATAATGTTTTTATGATTATTATTTTCATGTAATATTCTAGATCTGAAGCATTTTCATTGAGTTTCTGTCATATATATACGAGGGCTGCTATATATATCTGTGGCCTAGGCAACACTAAGTGTTGCCAGGTGCAATCTGACATTTCCATTGGAAAGTTTGACATTTTTTAGCATAACATCACTCAGAACGTTTTGTCATTTAATCGTGAATTGTTTTATTTACAGGGAATTAAAAAATTCATCTCGGCCAAAAAATGGAATTAACTCGTGAATTTTCGTGCGATCATTTTTCACAACTTTCGACGTGGATTATCGCGACAAGAGTGCATCGATGAACTAAAATCTTTGTATGGCTATGAAGCACCATCCTATAGCACTGTGAAAAACTGGTACAACGAATTCAATCGTGGCCGACGCTCGCTCAAAGACGAATTCCGTGAAGGTCGTCCAAAACAGCCGTTGTGCCAGAAAACATCGATGCCGTACGTGAACTGATAATGCAAGACCGTCATGTAACATGCCTTCAGATAGAGGCATGCCTATGCATTTCTCCCACCAGCATATATTCGATATTGCATGAACACCTGGTCGTAAAAAAGGTTTGTCCTCGTTGGATCCCGCACAATTTGACAATCGCTCAAAAAAGGCTCAAAAAAAGTCC
This sequence comes from Zeugodacus tau, assembly GCA_031772095.1. Lineage (NCBI taxonomy): Eukaryota > Metazoa > Arthropoda > Insecta > Diptera > Tephritidae > Zeugodacus > Zeugodacus tau. Next base: position 18,526,562 of record CM062651.1, read on the forward strand.
TTCGAAAATTGGTTTGAGCGCATGCAAAAGTGTATAAATCTTGATGGAGAATATTTTGAAAAACAATAAAACCATTTTCGTTGATAAATATTCCTATTTTCATTATTAGGCCAGAAATATATATAGCAGCCCTCGTATTATTTTTTCTCTCTCTTTCTTCTGGTAAAATCTAGTAAAATGTAAACCCACTGTTCAGGTGATCGACGGTTTTGTTAATGTAGAAGTTCACGCAAGTGAGGCAAGGAATTGACTGAAATTTAATTGGGACTAGCCAGAACCGATTCTTTTGCATATGACACAAGCAGCTCACGACTTCTGGTTTTAGATCAAGTATTCTCTAGATAGCCAACAAAGTAAATACCGCTTCTAGGGTTGTGTGTACAGTTTCAAACAGATCCTCGTAGCAGAAACTCCACCTTTGATGTTGACCCCTGCAAACGTTTTAACGATAACTTGATGGCATGCACTTGGAATGTCCGGACTCTTAATTGAGAAGGTTCCTCTGCCATTCTCATACAACTAATGGCTGACATCACCGCCAAGAAGTGCGATAGACGGAAGAAGGTGGATCATTGTGAAATCTACTACATCGGCCATATAAAGGAGCGCAAATTTAGTGTTGGAAATCCCAAGTAATATGAGGTCGCTCTCCACCTGATCTTTGCAACGGAGTGGAGGAAATTATCAACAATTTCAGGGTTATGAATGTGGGTTGGCACCCAGTCCCGAGTGCGTTGACTGTTTGTTTGGTGACAGGAGATATTTCGTATTGTCCTCATTCACCACCAGACCCATTCGCATCGCTTCTATATCCAGTCTGGAAAAGCAGAACTTACGGCGCGGTTGTTCAATCCAATTATATCGATATTATAGGTTTACGCCATCAGCTTTTTCATATAATTTTATGGGCTGTAAGTTTTTCTACTCCGAATCATAGATTGACATTTCGAAGAAATAGTTGATCTCAATTGAAGCTCTTCTCTTGGTTATCACTGTCCGAAACAAAAGAACTATTAATTTCTAAATTGGTTTTATGAAAAGCAGCGTGTTACCGAGGGATAAGCAACGGAAAATATTTGTATCCACTGGTTCAAAAAAATATTTCAACCGTTCGACTCTCCTCAAATTTGAGTGAGTGAGAGTATTTAAGGACTAGAAGTTGGAAATTCCAAAAGCTCTCAAATTAACATCTGGCTTATTAGTGTTTCATATGTAAGCTCTGTCTCTTTATAGTTTGAAAATGTACCCTGCATCTCTTGCTGTTTCTTGAAAAGACTTTGAACAAGTTCGGCATATGAAGTCTTTTAATAGCCTTTTCGTACAGGAGCTAATTGAGCAATTAAACGGCATTTGCTCGATTAAAGTGCTGATTTAATTGCTTTTATTGATTCTTAAACGAATTTCAGTCGAGTTAAAAATGAAATGCAACTAACTCACTGTTGGAAATAATGCCTCTGGTTATTATATCTATCGGTGTTGAAACTGACCAACTTCTTATGAAAATCAAAAACAAAAATGTATAACAGCTGATCGATTATCGAGTAGCCGGCAGTGCTAATTGGTTGTGCGAAAAGGCTATTATGCAGATATGTATTTATTATTAAGTTCGGTAATAATGTTGACATATATAATTGTAACGATAGGTTTGAGAACATAAATTTACTTAAAAAGCCAATTTCGTGTTATTACTAATCAATTCAGTATTTTATTTGCAGTTGTAAATATAGATCTCAGTTTTTAGCTTCATTCCAGTGACTCTCCTTATTCAGTTAATATTTTTGCAGCCAAAAAAAGCACACTCCACAAAGTGTCTTCAACACATGTACGTAAATAATAGCATAAAATGTTTGTATTAATATTTGTATGTTCGTACTTGTAATTAGATTTATCTATACGAGGAAGTATCCTTGCAGCGTTATTTTCAGCTTGTTAGAACGGAAGCGGGTAAAAAGCAATTATCAGGTGTCAAAACTCATATTAGCAGCAAATGCAAGCAAATATGTGCCGCAGCAGGCAGGCAACTACGGCAATCAAAGCAAAGTTGCCAAGTACCTAGCAACCGAAAACAAATGTGAAAGTCGCGCGCAAGGATTTGAAGGCACACTCACACATACACAGCACACAAACAAACAAATTAGCACACTTGGCTTGCGTCAATTTCGCAGTGAGTTTAGCGAGGGTGAGGGTGCGGCTGCGACGAACTCGTTCTTTTTTATTGTTTTCACGGCGTGTTACCGAAATGTATGAGACTCAAGCAGGCCATCGTCGTTGTTGTAGTACTCGCAATATAGCTAACAAAGTAGTTACGCCTGTCTTACCTGAAGTTGTCTGCGCTTGTTGTTTGGCGCATATTCGAGGTCTGTTGGAAATTGGTTTAAATAAAATTGCTTAGCGTACGCCTGTGGTTGACGGTGAGTTACTTTTGTTTTAATTTTTGAAAGGGTTAGTGATATTAGCAACTTTGCTATCCTTGTTGCTGTTATCCTTGTCTCAACTGTATGCCGTGTGCTTAAGACTTTTATTGCCTTGTCTTTATGCGGAGTTGTTGTTACACTTTACTTTTTGCTGCTTTTTTCGTTGCTACAACACAAAGTAGAAGAAAAAATAACTTAGAAATTCAGTATTAAAATCAAACAACAACAATAACGGCATTAAACTGCCTGTTAAAATGATTTGTGTAGCGTATACATTGGCACGCAATTTCCAGGCGCGGATATCCTCTCTTCAACAATTGCTTTTGCGGCGCTGCTCCAACGCTTGTTGCGCCGCTGTTGGCTGTGAAATGAAAGTTGGCTGAGCGAATGGCTTTGCTTCCCACCATAACAATTATGTCTGAAATTCACAGCAAAACTGAAAAATTGTTGAATTTATTTATAGTTAGCATGCGTTGATAGCCTTCACGGTTATTGAGTTTGAAGAGCTCAGTAAGGAGTTTTAAATAGAGTGAAGAGGAATGAATATCTTATGATGTGTACATATATATGTAGTATAGTCTTCAACTATTCTTAAACCGGGTATTTCCAAAATCTTCCATAATTATTCAATATGTAGGTTTCAGTGATTTGTTCGGCTCATCTTTTATTAGCTCTGCTCCGTTTTTTTAGGAACCCCGACAAGTTTGCAAGCAACTTATAATTCTCATTTTTCACGATTAATCGTATAAAATCCAAGCGACGAAAATTCTTAATTAATAACATGAAAAGGAAAACTGCAATGATGAACACGATATTTTTTGAGATTGCAGATCAATAGCATATACAATAATTTTCATTGTATAATAGTTAAAGTATAAGCTATAATGCTTTATAATTTTACTGGAAACCGACAAGTATTGCGGGGTCTGGACTCTTTTAAAAATCATTGCATTTACATATGCAACTCGAATATTTATTTGTATTTTTACTATCACAACGTAAGCTTTGAAAAAAGTTGCGCGTTTTTAGGGAGGAATTATCTCTAGATACAGGTTAGTTGCTTTTGTAAGGAGAATCAAATCTTTTATGAGGTATTTTTGATCTTGTTCTGTCGGATTTGGCTTAAAACCTTTACGCACAGCCAAATTAATTGATTATTTAAATATTTAATTGAGAAACCATTCGAGTAGCATGAACAACAACTCGCAAACAAAGAACGCATTTGTAATTACAATTGCGTTCTTTGTCGCAGATTTGCATTGCATTTTCAACTCGATTATCATTCGATTAAGAATTAATGTAGAAAAATTAAATTTGTTTATATGGTAAATCCATCTAAATCGGCGCTTTAATCGAGCAAAGACCGGTTAATTGATCAATTAGTTGCAGTGCGAAAAGGCAATTATTATTTAAGTTTTATGAGCCTTCATTCTGGAATAGTATTCTATGTTACAATCCGTTCCATATGGACTTGAGTTGAATCGTTTAAGAGTAAAGTATTCACAATTAACTAAATTTTAGAGCTAACTAAGGGAATTTTAGTTTAACATACGGCTGTAAACTAGTTGTTATAATATATAGAACTGAGTGAACTACCACATATCTGATCTAGATATGATTGAGTATATATATCGGAAGCAAAATTTGAAGGATTTTTCTCTTCTTTTATCTAAGCCACTCAGCCTAGTAACTTATTTACAGCTTTGCTGTTCTTAGTTATTCTTAGTCGCTAACCTTGAATATCCGATGTAATAGGTCTTGTCTCAAATCGATCACTAAGTATCTTGGTAAAAATATGTGTTAAAGGTTAACCACCAGCAATATAATTAGAGTACTCACAAATTGTTGTAAAGCTATAAGTCATAAATTAGAATATTAAAAAATACGATTCTTTGAACATTATTATTATTGGAACTGACTAATTTATACCACCATAAATTTGGAAATTCATCAAAAAGTTTCAGCATTTATTCATAAAATTTATAATTCGAATTTATTGACTCAAATAAATTGTGTTCCCTTATGATATAGTTTATTCAATGAAATTTTCTCAACCTAGAGTTCGGTATAGTCATCAAAGTAGTCTTCGATTTGTCTTTTATTTCTTCTGGGGTAATAAAATGTGTTTCTTGGAGTGTTTATATTGTTTAAGGATTGTGCTATTGTAGTGCAAATTTCAACCATTTTCATTCTCTTATGTTGTCGAAAGCAAACTAATTAAAACCAAAATCTATAAAGAACTAAGCACAACAGAATTGTACCCCTTTGTAAATATCTAAAAAATTAATATGCTTTTAGTAAGCGGAAAAATACAGGAATGAAATAAATGAATGGCTAAACCACCAGCTAAAAGCAAAGAAAACTGCAAAGACGACGCTATTACGTGACTGCCACAATCTGGTAGAAATATTGGAAATTTATGGCAAGAAATTTGTACCGTCAAGTGTGGCAAATATTGTTTATGGTCTTCGGCGAAGCACATGGCGAACACACAGCGTTGTTGACATGCGTCGGATGTGGTGTGAAATTTACGCGAAACATACGACTTGTGGGCGTGGGAGTTTGAAGGGCATTTAATTGCATTTCATAGTTGGAATGCTTTTAATTAGTTGTTAAATTGCATAACCATTAGACTTAGCTTCATATTCGTATATTTAAATTATTTGGTAGACTGGCTGTGTGGTTAAAAAATATATATGAAATTAGTTTTGTTTATTGGTTTCATATTAATACTTTTACTTAGATTTTTTTTTGAAATACTTGCATATGTCACCCATCATTATACTAAAATGTTCCAACTTTAACAAGTTTAATTAAAAATTCAAAACACTCTGCTCACATGAAGATGACGACTACAGAGTAAACACCTTGATGGCTGACATTTTAGACTAATAAACTTAATTAAGTGTCGCGTACACACTGCAAGTTGACAATGACAACAATGAACAGTTTGGGATCAACATTGCATATATTGTATGTAAACACCAGTTAATGACATGACACAGTATCGAAATACGTATGTGTAGCGGATGATTAAATGATGTACGCGGTTTAATACTTAGTGGAAACAGGTATCAGTTGTGACAAAACGGAGTGGAGATTATCAAATAAGTTTAATTTTGTAACTATTATCAAGCTACTACTTAAATATATTTGTGAACCAATATTAGACAATCTTTCGACTTTGGGGATACTTTAACCATTATGACAGAACACCGTGCCCGGTTAGCGTAGCAGGAGATTGCATAGTTTACTATCTATATATAGGATTTCAAAGAAATCGTATCGACGATTATCAAGTTGGTTAAGCACATGGCTCAGGCCCCGAACTATACTTTAACACTCCATTGGTCTGAATATTCCATTACATTTTCGAATAACTCGGGCGATAAGATAATTATATCGGCATGGTCTTGAGTTCGTTAATTCAAGGGCTGCTATATATATTTCTGGCCTAGGCAACACTAAGTGTTGCCAGGTGCAATCTGACATTTCCATTGAAATGTTTGACATTTTTTAGCATAACATCACTCAGAACGTTTTGTCATTTAATCGTGAATTGTTTTATTTACAGGGAATTAAAAAAATCATCTCGGCCAAAAAATGGAATTAACTCGTGAACATTTTCGTGCGATCATTTTTCACAACTTTCGACGTGTATTATCGCGACAAGAGTGCATCGATGAACTAAAACCTTTGTATGGCTATGAAGCACCATCCTATAGCACTGAGAAAAACTGGAACAACGAATTCAATCGTGGCCGACGCTCGCCCAAAGACGAATTCCGTGAAGGTCGTCCAAAAACAGCCGTTGTGCCAAAAAACATCGATGCCGTACGTGAACTGATAATGCAAGACCGTCATGTAACATACCTTCAGATAGAGGCATGCCTATGCATTTCTCCCACCAGCATACATTCGATATTGCATGAACACCTGGCCGTAAAAAAGGTTTGTTCTCGTTGGATCCCGCACAATTTGATAATCGCTCAAAAAAATCTCAAAAAAAGTGCTTCGAAAATTGGTTTGAGCGCATGCAAAAGTGTATAAATCTTGATGGAGAATATTTTGAAAAACAATAAAACCATTTTAGTTGATAAATATTCCTATTTTCATTATTAGGCCAGAAATATATATAGCAGCCCTCGTATTGCTAGAGGTTAGGGACCGCTTTTGGTCCTTTGCGATACCAGATGGAGTGCCGTCACTGCAAGTCAATCACACAAAGGAGCTTCCTTTGCTTCTCAGTAGCTTGCCTTGTAATTTCCCACATTCTGCGCTTTCTGTCAGCCCCATCTTGTGGGCGTGCGACGCCCCCAGACTGTGACCAGTGAGTATGCCTACCATGTTCCTATATTTCCTTCTACTGAGCATCAGTAAGAACTTCGTATATTTCTAATCTACCGCTTTATACATAACTTTTACGGTTTTGCATCCCGGTAGATCCTTCCAGCGTGCTTTGAACTTTCTTACCAAGTTCCTATCTAGATCATCATAAAGGCCGATACGCAGAAAGAAAATATTGCTAAAGAATGTCAAATCGGAAGATTCTCTGTTGTTCTCAAATATATTTTTGAATCCGAAAATAAGGTAATGTTCTTTTAAGAGCGGATTAAAATTTGTTTCGAATAAAAATATTTTAATGTACATCATCTGTATTTGATTGTTTTTTGTGTGGACTTGATGTTTAAATAATATGCTTAATCTTTTTTTTTGACTATAATAAAGGGATCTTCCATTTATATAGCATCTATTCATATATATTTGTTTTTTTTTTTTCATTTTACTACACAAAATATCTGCTATATTGACTATAATAATCCTATTAATTTAATGAAATGAATGCAACAAGTCAACTATAAAATCCCATATAAACAACAACAAAAGCACTTTAACCACATAGAGCTCCACTTCCAATGAAGTGCATGAAGAAGTAAAGTTTTTGATTTTTTAATTGGCTTTCATTACAATGAATTACAACAACTAACTGGTAGGTATACAAAGCAACAACAACATGAAGTTATAAGTACAAGCTCATCTACGTATTTGTTACTACACCGGCGTGTGGCAATGAGATCGAATTGATGGGGAAGGAAGCGCAGTAAAACCAAAGTGTCACAACATCATAATTTATAACTGTCGTTGCTTGTCGTCGGAGACTTACTTACCTACGTACAAGTGAAATCAGCGTTGTGTGTGTGTGTGTGACTGTTTTGATGAACGTGCCTGTTGAGGAGTGTGGAAGCGTGGAGTTGTGCAAAACCTTTTCATGCTATGGTATCACCGACACCGACTCGGCTGTCGCATGCTCTATTATCCAGTGCTCTCTACTTTATTACTTCGACTGACTTAATTTTTGGTTGTGAGATTCACAGCATCGATGTTGCAAATAACAAGCACAGTTTTGGCAGTGATTATAGGTACAAATAGAGAAATATCATCTCTTTCCAAAGACACATCATTAAAGACATCTTATAACTAAATTTATGTTTTAATAAACTCACTGAATTTTCAATTGCTACACACTTTCAAAAATTATATATATTCTTATATAAATATATCTATATAATATTAGTTTATGGTCTTAATAATTTAACAAATACTGTATTCAACACTTTTCATATATACATATATATGTTTCTGCATATCAACGAGCAAACTGTCAACAACCACGTTGAAGGCTACAGCGTAAAGATGCCTTGAACACGTAGCTTATACAGCTGTATATGAGTGAGTGCGTATGTCAGGGATGGCATAAATCAGTAAGTAAACGCACACCGTCAGTGGCTTTGTGGTTAAAGGACGCGTTGACAGATTTTGACAAATTGATTTTAATTAACTTTGCATGTAAAATTATTTCACGGGTTTTGTGCATGCCACTTATAAGCCGCGAGGGTCAAATCTTTTGCACTCATTTACTTACTTTTTAGCAAGGAGCTGTTGAGTCGCGGAAAATAATAGTACAAGAGTGTAGTTTGAGATTGCTTTCAGTTGTTCTAAACTTACTTACATAATGATGTCTTTGATATATTGAATAAATATGAGGTCTCCGATTTAAAATATCGCCCACAAATATCATCTTATTATTCCTTCATCAAATTCTCCGAGGAAGTCACAGTTTTGAACAGATACTACTCTTTTTTTGTTTTAATTCGTAAGCATCTTTTCATTTTAAAATTTTTCGAATCTTCCTTATCTCTCTTATATCATCACTGCTGAAAATAAATTTCAACTTGGATGTTAAAATATTTTCAAAGGTTTTTTATTGGTTTTCTTAAGATAATGTTAGTTGAATAAAGATCTGAATAAAGCACCTAGACAACATTATCTGAAGAGTTCTAGATCTTTTTTGGAGACTATAGGACCATAAAGAGCTCAAACCCCTGGGTTAGAAAATATTATGTAGTCATAAAATTTCTCGCAGTTATGTGTCACCTTCAAAGTGAAAATTTGTCAGACAATTGTTAGGCAAGTTTCGTCATTCTGAGAAAAATAGCGCATAAAGCCCAAAATCCAAAACCCAAATAAATAAAATATTAACCAATAGAATATACACCGTACCGGAAAGTCGAAATTAACTATATTATCTATAATATACTGCTATTAGTGGAAAGTATAATATAGTCAGATTGCAATTGAAGTTGATATTAAGTCATAATAAATTTTTTGGCGCTTTTGAGTTATGGCTTGCTGCACATGTGACCTTCAGATATCTCGGTCCTTTGTGGTTTCGTGGTCTTCCCCTTGCCTGTACAATTTTCTTCTGCGGTTTTTTGTTGTCCATTCGCGTTATATAGCCAAGTCATCTTAGTCGCTCCACTTTGAAAAATTTTCACTTTTTATGAATTGATCTGTCTTATGGTTTCATCTTATACGCCACTCATTATTATCTTTGAGTGCTCTAAAGATTTTCTTAGCTTATTTTTTTGGAATATTTCAAAATTAAACCACAGTATGCTCGAGAATATGTGCCCACCATATTTTCTTTAGAACCATTAACATTACCTTTATATTTGGTTCATTTATATAACGAAAATGAAATCGAGGACTGATTACACTTGTTTTCGCTACCAAAGCTACACAATATCCAAGATTATATTCATACTACGTTTTGACAATATAGTATGTTATATTTTGACCAAATAATGCAGTATAAAATCAGCTAGAAGTTGGAGGAACTTTATATTAATTATCTGAAGGTAATGCTGATTATTAAACTAATTTTCGAGAATTAAATTGGCACCAATTATCTATAGGCATTGATATTCTTGTATTCGGTATTAGTGAGTTTGAAAAATTATGGTTCGATTTTGATAATTTTTTAAAAGCAGGGTTTCCGACTTTAGGAGAACTATTTGCCGAAATTTTTATTCTAATACATACATTTTTTGCATGGAGACATATTATTCGAAGAAAAATATTCCCTCCGAATTTCTTCAAAATATCTGAGAGGCTTACCTATATTTTGGGTAAAAAAAATGTTAGAAGCGCTGAGGTCTTCAAATTCGATATATAGGGTCTTGAAAACTTATGGACCGATTTTGACGATTTTTAGAATTGCGATGCCACTCTTTAAATACAGTAATTTTGCAAAGTACTGTTCCGATATCTTCACTAGTGCTTACTTAATATATTGAAAAGTGAACTATTCATACCGACTTCAAAGTTATGGTATATGGGAAGTAGGCGTGGTAATGAAACTATTTGGACTATATTCACAATACATTATTGGGAAGCTAAGAAGATATTATGAACCGAATGTCATTGCAATTGGTCGAGTAGTTTCGAAGATATGGTTTTTCACCTATAAGTGGGCGTAACCACGCCCATTTTAAATTTTGTATACCATTTTGTGTGCAGCTCTTCTGTACCATCTTTATAATGAAATTTAAGGTCGCTGCTGGTTTTCTTTACTGAATTAAAGCATTTTTAGTAGTTTTCAACACAACCTTGTATGGGAGGTGGGCGTGATTATAATCCGATTTCTATTTTTGGATTGTATAATTAGTACCTTAATTTATGGATTCGTTATAGCTCTTTATATATTTTCGGTTATTGCCGGGTATTTTGTGGGCGTGGCAGTGGTCCAATTACGCCCATCTTTGAACTTAACCTTCTTATGGTGCCGAGAAATACGTCTTTCAAGTTTCATCAAGATATTTCAAGACAGACATCCGGATTTGAACTTTACTCGTCACCCTGATCATTTTGATTTATATAACTCTATAAACGGGTTCGTTTAGTTATCTTCATATTAACAGTTCCAGCGTGAATTTTTATTTTAAATGACCGCCGAGTAAAAATCCCGTCACACATTAATTGCGTCTGTTAAAAGTAAAAGTAATTGTTGCCAATATAAATAATTATTTGACAATCACTTTACAATAAATTTTATATAATTTGTTGTTTTTGTAGCTGTGTGTAATTAAATCAATGTTGCTTTGTTGGTCAGTTGATTTAATAGCATTAACAATTCACTTAGTTTTGTGTACAGACAAACACAGGCATTGTGAAGCAGTAGGGAAGACTGTGCAGATGAATATGTAAATGTATAATTATATATGTACATATACAGTGGGGAGCAAAAGTGAGTACATGATCAACATTTTCATGTTTGAGCGCGCATAAAAAATAAACGAATGAAGTAAATGACAAAAACTTTTTTTTTCTTGAATTTCTAGTTTATTTGTAACAATTAGGCGTAAAAAGCAAAATAGTAACGGAGGCAATAGCATAGTTATAATACAAAAACAAAAAAAAGCGGCATGTACTCAGTTTTGCACCATCCGTGAAAAAAATAAAAGAAATGCATTATTAATATTTAGTCCATAGACCCTTACTTTCTATGACATTTTTTATATGTTTTGGCATGCTCACGAATAGATTTTCAACAATTCCTTTCGGAATATTATTCCACTATTGTTCAACACGCCCCCAAAGATCGTTTAGGTTGGAAGGGGCTGATTGATACTGTCCGAGATGTCGCTTCACAATTGACCATAGATTTTCAATTGGATTGAGGTCGGGACTTTGCGCTGGCCACTCCATCACCTTAAAATTTGGTTTCCCAGCCATTCTTTTACAATTTTTACATGGTGCTTGGGATCCCCATTTTGCTGAAAAGTGATTTCATGCTCTGGATACGCACACTGGTCAAGAAAATTGGGAAGCTGGGTTTGCAAAATACTTAAATAATCTTCCCTACGCATAATCCCGTCAATTTTGTGCAACGGTCCCACTTTCCAAACGTGACGCACCCCCAAGCCTCCAAAAAACAAACCAGCTTTATCCGAGAAGAATGTTAAGGCACGACAAAAATTCGCAAAGGCACACAGAAACTGGACAGTTGAAGACTGGAAACGTGTTATCTGGTCGGACGAATCCAAGTTTAACCGTTTTCAATCGGATGGAAAACGGTACTGTTGGCGTAAACCCGGTGACAAGCTTCAAAGGCATCACGTGAAGCAAACAGCAGAACATGAAGGAGGCAACATAATGGCTTGGGGGTGCTTCACGTTTTGGAAAGTGGGACCGTTGCACAAAATTGACGGGATTATGCGTAGGGAAGATTATTTAAGTATTTTGCAAACCCAGCTTCCCAATTTTCTTGACCAGTGTGCGTATCCAGAGCATGAAATCACTTTTCAGCAAAATGGGGATCCCAAGCAACATGTGAAAATTGTAAAAGAATTGCTGGGAAACCAAATTTTAAGGTGATGGAGTGGCCAGCGCAAAGTCCCGACCTCAATCCAATTGAAAATCTATGGTCAATTGTGAAGTGACATCTCGGACAGTATCAATCAGCCCCCTCCAACCTAAACGATCTTTGGGGGCGTGTTGAACAATAGTGGAATAATATTTTGAAAGGAATTGTTGAAAGTCTATTCGTGAGCATGCCAAAACATATAAAAAATGTCATAGAAAGTAAGGGTCTATGGACTAAATATTAATAATGCATTTCTTTTATTTTTTTCACGGATGGTGCAAAACTGAGTACATGCCGCTTTTTTTTGTTTTTGTATTATAACTATGCTATTGCCTCCGTTACTATTTTGCTTTTTACGCCTAATTGTTACAAATAAACTAGAAATTCAAGAAAAAAAAAGTTTTTGTCATTTACTTCATTCGTTTATTTTTTATGCGCGCTCAAACATGAAAATGTTGATCATGTGCTCACTTTTGCTCCCCACTGTATATAGATGTGTGTGTGTGCATGTGCGGACGCAGCGTGTGCCATTTAAATGCTTATCAATTAATAATGCGCTTAATTGCAATTACAATTTTACTACAATTCGCTTCTACATACACAACATTACATAGCACTCGGGCAACATTTGTTTGTATTGAAACAATAATAACAATAACAGTGACACACAATCATATACATATACAAATTGTGTGGAATGAAATTGATTTGAATTGTATTGAATTCAATTTAAAGCGTAATCTCAATGAGTCATCACCGAATGTTTGTTTGTTTGTTTACCTTGGCTCAATGACTTGCGCATTGTTTTTGTTGTTATCATATTTATCACATTAATTTAGTTAAGTATATACACCTGTGCGTATATGTAGCTGCGGATCTATGTTTGTTTAGCGCGTCGGCACTTGTGTTTTATTGCGGGTGCTTGCCAACAAGCCACGGCTTCGCTTGTGCGTATCATCAACGTCTTGTAAGTTGTCGTGTTATGTGTCAGCTTATCATTTAATTTAATCTCTTGTCACAAAGTAGCTGCCTGCATGTGTTTGAGAGTGTGTTTGTGTGTGTGGATATCTAACGGTGTGAATTTGTGTAATTAAGCGCTGTTGTAGCTTGATGCGTGGCTAGTTAAGCGACAGCTTCTCATCTGTCTCAAGTATGTATATGGGTCAGCGCGAGAGATAAGCTAAGTAGTTTGACATATTATTCTGTGTTTAACGTAATCTAATCTCTTAAGTTCTTGTTGTTACGCGTTACGTATAAGCATAATGCTTGATTTTGGAAGATGGTATAGTTATTTATCTCTCTACTATTGGTTTTCAATTTATTTTTGATTTTTAGAATAATTTAAGTTATTTAAATGAAATGAAGAAGTTCAAAAATATTTTAATTCATACATTTTTCGTAAAACTTTTGAAAAATGTAAAAATTTCGACTCGTTTTACTGTTATAAACCATGTGTTTGATCCCGTAAATACTGCGCACTTTCTATAACATGTTTCAGTATTAAAAAGGCGAGCCCTCGGAAAAAAGCAGGAACATCAGTGAACAACAGTGAAGAGGATTGAGAAAGAAATTGGACCAAAGAAAACAATTAAAAATGGATTTTATTACGAAAAATTGTTTTCTTTTCAAGTCTATTCAATTTGTGTCTCAAAGACCGATTAAATAGTTCTCGAGAAATCTGTAAAAACTCTCGATCTTATTGGACGGTATTTGGATACATAAAGTAGACTGATATATAATAATGGGTGTTTTTTTACACGTGTTGTTTCCAATGAGGCAATATTTATTCGAAGAGGTTTTTTTTTGACAACTGTTACTTGCTTTATACTCAGTTTGGTTTGAAATTTTTTATTTTTCGATCCATTCTTATTAAGGGATTAAGGGTAGTCATGATTGTCAAAAAATCAATTTTTTTAATCTTCAAAATATTCTCTGAAAATTTGAAGTTGATCCTATAATTACTTTTCGAGTTATTCGACAAATAACAAAGAGCGCTTGGGCACTCCAAAACGCTCAGGCGACACATGAAATACGTTTTTCTCAAAACTATGTTTTTTGAACCGATCACAACACTAACTCGAAAGTAGATTTTAATGAAATTTCTACAACTTTTAGAATGCATAATTATCCTGGGCCGGATCGAGACTTATTTTTTTTTTCAAAAATTTCGATTTTTTAATACCAAAATCTAGAAAAAATTTTCCAGAGGCCGCCATTTTGTTAATTTTTGAAAAAAAAGAAAAAACTTTGATCCGGCCCAGGATTATCTATTTATAAATCTATTTTTCCTATTCGATTGATTTTAAATGAATCTACAAGGACTTATGATTGTTACCGCAAGGATCTTTTTTTGAACTGGGTCAACACAAACACCTATAAATTTGGAAATTACATTTAATTTTTTATGACTTCAAGTCAAAACATTGTGAAATAATTCCATATTATTACTTTTGTAAAATGACATGATTTACATGACATTGATTGATAGCAAAAATTACTGAAAATTGTAATGTAATTCATGTCCCTGACTACCCCTAACCCCTTAATACCCAAAGATTAGAAGTAGAAGAAGAGAGTCGCCCCGTTCGCCAGTGACCGCCAAGGTGTGTCAGTTCTCATAGCAGTAAGAAACTTTTGGGATTGTCGCGCTCCTGGTTACTTTAGACTGACTAGTACTATCAGTAATGGTAGCCAATAGAATCAACTAGGTCGTTCAAAGCATTTGCGTCATCTTCCGGCTCTTCCGTCACTTATTCGAAATCATTTTTAATAGCAAAACAAAAATTACTGAAAATTCAATTTTTTTCGTGTCTCTGACTACCCCTAACCACTTAAAGAATAATACTAAATACTTATCTTTAAAACAAAGCTAAGTTCTTGGTCATAACACCAACCAACATGTCTAATAAAACACCCTTTAGAAATAAATTTAACCTGCAGTCCATAATGTCTTCGCTAAAAATTTTGCTCTGTATATTTAAACAAATTTTTATAACAAAGTTCAGATAAATTATATGGATTTTTAGGCTATAGTAAAATTTAGGACAATCATCTATGTATATAATATAAAAATGAGAGATAGCTGACCAAAAAGTGTACGATTTGAACACCCCCCGAGAACTTAAGAGATCTTTATAATAATTGAATTATTAAACCTCTTAAAAACATATATTTTCTGGCGAAGAACTCTTTCTATTCCTCCAATATAACAAGCGTTATTGACTTTAAGGAGTTTAGTACTTAGAAACCATTCTCGACATATGTATATATACATATGAATATATGAAAAGCCGACATTTCAAATAGAATTAATTTTATACAAAAATTATGGTAACCTTCATAAGAAACGCACAAATTAAGAGTGCCTTAAATGTACTTGTAATTTTCAGGCTATTAATTTCTCAAATTAACTTTTAAATTTCACTCAACAACTCTCCAGCTCTCCAAGCAAGCATACTCATTTCGGCATATACTGTTAACATAACATTCGCTCTAACATAAAAGCTCTTAAAAGCTTTACTGCTACAGAGTAGTAGCCACAAAAAGCTTTTGGGAGGAGATATGTAGCCAACGAGTTATACAAGAAATTTTGCTACCTGAAGCTTTAACAGGAAAAGCTTTTGCTTATTCATTTCAAAAAATAGCTTTTAAGGCTTTTTTTGCGTAATTGTGGACAGGAACCATTGCTGTGTCCTACAGAATTAAACTTTTTTGTACGAAGCTCTATTTTAGTGAGATTTATTAAAATTTCTATAAAATGTTACAAAATTAATAATATTAGTTTGTATTTTATTCTATCTTGTCTCTTTTTAAAGGAATCGCTAAACATAAAACTTCAACGTAAATTCTTATCTAAACAACAAACAAGTTTTATCTTCACAATCTCTCAGCCTTCAGCCACACTTTGCTCTGTGGTACAAGCACTATACTATATTTAGAAATCTCTAATTCAGTTGGTGTCTTCTCCGATAAACTGAAGCGATAAGATTTCAGCAAAGTTATCAAACCAACACGCACTTGCATGCGTCCAAAGCGTAGACCAATACAATTGCGTGGTCCATCACCGAAACCAAGGAAAGCTTGTGGATGACGCTTTTGTAATTCTTCCGGGTTGAAGCGCTCTGGGCGGAACTCTTTCGGATCCTCATAAATTTCCGGATCATAATGAATCTCTTTAGCAGGTATATAGATGCGTGTGCCCTTCTCGAGTGTGATATCGGTATCAGGTATTTTGTAATCTTCAATGGAGACACGTGTGAGAGCAGCGAGTGCTGGATATTTACGGAGAGTCTCTGAAAGTGAAAAGAAAAGGTAAAATTAAAGTGAAATAAAAACATAAAGAAGAAACAGTATTATACGGTATTGATCTTAGTCTATAGATGTGAGAAATAGACAAGCTTCAGAGACACGCTAATATACTCTAAGTTTATTGAAAGTATAGTTAGTTGTAATGTAATGTTAACAGCTTACCTGTTATAACTTGATCTAAATATGTCATTTCCATCATAGCTTCATAGGTCAACTCGCCATTATGTTTCTCCAGCACGCTTACAATTTCTGTTCTCAATTTCTCTTGCACCTGAGGATTCTTCGCTAACTCAAATAGTCCATAACTCATATTACTGGAGCTGGTCTCAAAGCCAGCTGCAAAAAACACGAACACCTGCGCTGCCATCTCCTCAATACCCATGGGAGGCACGCCTTTCAAGTCTTTTGAATTTTTCAACTCAATTAGCATATTAATGAAATCATTACGCTGTATATTCTGCTCTTCACGCATACGCACGGTGTCACGCACCAGTTGCAGTATGAATTCTTCAACGCCTTTAGGAGATTCTTTGATATTTAAAAATTTCAAATATTTGAATAAAGCCGGGTATGTAATCATAAGCGTACGCAAACGTATAGAGAGATAACGTGGATAGAAAATACGACGGCCTATATCACGGAATACCACATTTGGATCCTTCAAGCTATTACACTCAACACCGAAGGCACAATGACCAATTACATCGGTTGTGAAGCGTCCCATCAAATCGTGTAGTTCTATATCACCGTTTGGTGTCTTCGCCAAATGGGCACCGAAAGCCTCATCCAGTTGACGCGCCACTGTGACCACCGTGGGAAACATAAACTTCATTTTCGACGAAGTGAAAGTCGGTGTTAGCTTCGTGCGCAATGGACGCCACTTCTCACCATGCACGCGAAAGAGATGCTCGTTGAGGAAGCTGCCGGTGCTTCTGACTTGTTCAAAGCGATCCGTAAATTTGTTGAAATCTTTGATCAATATGGACTTTACCAAGTCTAAATCTAACACGATAGCTATGGGCTTGGTGAAAATATACGTGCCGGCTAATTTTGCTTTGCCACGAAACTCTTTATAGACTTCACGCATAATTTCCGTTTTATGTATGGTTCGTATGCGGAAGAGATTTCCAAAAAGATAGTTCATTTTCAGCTGCGGCACTCCAAGCAACTCCCAATATTGATACTTGTAGCGGAGATAGCTGAGCAGAAGCATCAGGATTGTGGAGAATACAACGAAGTAGAAATCCATTTTGAAACACTACTTTTTTTATTTAGATAACTGTTAACACTTCTTCAACTTCACTTCAATTGACTTCACTTCACTTTCTTCTTCAAAATTGAGTATTTAACTTCTTAATATTCGCACTATAAATCTTTTTAACCGAAATGTTTTACATGTGTTCTACTAGAGTGGTGCGTGCGTACTAAAGTGATGTGCGACCACTCAGTGACTATTTATAAGCCAAAATAAGTGTCTTCTTCCATTGTACTTTGGCTTCTATTCTTTCATAATATATACAAGATATAAGTTATCACATAGATAAGAAATATAATGGTGTAGCTTTCCTTGTTGTCTTATACTAGTGTTATCTAATTAACTCTTTGAAATCATAATATGTTTACTGTTAGGCTAGATTAGTTGTATTTGAAATCAAAAGTGTGTTAGAATGTTATAATGAACTGTCTGGGTTATTCTACTGAAATTGATTGACAGAAAAACTGCAAGTCATGCTAGAATGAACAACAGCTACCGTCAAGATAATACCTTCGCACATGTGCCGTAGTTAATATCATTAATGCTATCAATTTTAATTCTTATAATCACTTTCAATGAATCTGTTTGATCTTTGGTGAATCTTCTTCACTGCTATATACTCGTAGACACTGTTTACGCAATTATAACCGAGTTAACAACAGCGTGCCATTCAGTTCCCTTATACCGAATTGCTTATGGGTGCTCGAGTAAGTGGAAGTCGAGTAAGAAACCCGTTCGGCGGTCGTTTGTGATTGCAGCTTCTCAGTGTCAAACTTTTCTTGCATTTGTTAACGTACGTGCTTTGCTGCATAGGTGCGTATCTTTCCAGCTACACGATAGTTGTCTCAGTTGATGTTAGGTTCTCGGAGCATACGCACGTCAAAAACAATGGAGACATGTCATCTAACACAACATGATTGATCTGGTTTTGAGATTTGCGATCAGGAGGCAGCCATATTTTTGTCCCCGCCGAAGTCGATCAGCTTTAACCCATTTGGCGATGTTTCGTTATGGAGGCTGAATTTACCAACTGTTGTGTAGAAGTTACCTTGTTTGCCCACCCTGGCATTAAAGTCGCGAAGCTTAATTATAACATCGTGGTGGGGGCAGTTTTGGTCATATTGTCTTTCTCTTCCGTCGGTGCGATATGTTGAAGAACTTCGCTTTGAGGCGGATTGTGGCTGGACGTTCATCCACCAAAGTGTCAGGACTCGACGACTGAGTCTCTCTCCCTTACTATTACGAGGACATAAACCTGCTGGGCAGCGGTACCTTCCTAATTTAGGGACCCGACATTTCAGGTGCTTGTAGTCCTTAATATATTTGCTGTAGTCGTAATCAAAATTGGAGTCTTTCATCCTGTATGTTGTTTATAGACATTTTTATACGGAGCCGCTTGCTCCAAGATCAAAGCTCGCTCGCATCCGCACGGTTGGTGAATAGACGCCGATGTTTGACATCAGCGACAACTGAAGCTTTGTCTCTTTTATCCGAGACCCAAGATTCGAGACGTATTGATTACCTAACATGACCACAAGGGTTTCTCACGTTTCCAGGGTGCGTAACGGGGACGCAAGTGTCGGAAGCATGGTTACACCCCCTTGGTAAAGTGAAAGAGAACGACTATTTTAAGTCTCTCACAGTATACTTGCAATTTGTTTTGGCTGTACGGTTAGGCTACGTTAGGAGCTAATAGCTACTCATTAGTCTTATCTGCATCTTTACATTATGTATAGTTTTACTTTCCACTTATTTGTAGTTGATTAAAAAGTTAGTTCCGTTAATTAAATTAATCAAAGTTCACGAAGTTATATCTATGTAAATAATAATGACTGATTAGCGACAAAGTCCACTGAAAGCAGTCTGGAAACGTCACTATCTTATCACAGCCGTTCATAAGAAGATATATATATATTCATATATACATATGTTTGGTCATATTGCTTTAGCACATTATTATTGCTTATTTATATTTCGTTGGTGACAACAAATTTATTATATTTTAGTGTGAGTAATTGCTTTAAGTTCATTTAAATGAATGAAAGCTATTGAATATTTGTTTTTACGTCAGTCTCTTTTAAGAGGCAATGCCCGTCGAATTATTTCAAAAGCTGTCAAGTACTGGGGAAAAATAAGATTTGTTCCTCAACATAGTATTCGTTTAGCTTGATACACTTCTTCCAGCGAACCTCTAACCTTTTTAAATCATCCGAAAATTCGTTTTCTAGAGATTGCTCTTGTGTAGATAGTAATCTCTGCATAAGGGTTCAATATCTGCTTGTCGAATGACTTTTTTAAATCTAGAAACAAAAGGAATTGTACCGAATTATATCTAGATAATACAGCATTGTATGCTGCAGCAGTTCCAGTGAACATCTATGGTCAAAGGGTACTATTTCTTCGCAATGTGAGACCGAATTCCACATCGAATCGGATCTCATATCGCATTATCTGTATTATATAATACAAGTAATGAATTATATACAACTTACAGTAATCAATGAGATACAACTTAAAGTTGCCTGAAGAGAGTTGCCTTTGAGATAGCCTGGCCGAGTGACACGACTAATTGAAACTCTTCGATTAAACCAAAAATCAACTCCCGAATATGTTGCAATAAACCAAATACGAGAATATACCCCAGTCAAATAATTATATGTGGATTTTTGCTTTTGTTTATATTTCTTATTCACGGTTATTTTTTGGATTTCGGTAAATGTGGAATAAAAGGTTGATATGTTACCGTTACTATGCAACGAAAATTGTTTAATTCTTTTCTCGTTCGTTGTACAGTTACATTAAGAATGTGCTTGTGAATAGTAAATATTTATATGTGCAAAATCAGTTTAGCGGATATTTCTTACTGATAGTGTCGCAGCAAAAACTTGTTTGCTAAAATTTGTTTTCAAAATTATTGTAGGTGCATTAACTTAATGAATTATTAAAAATTTGATTACATTTATATAACTTTAACCTAAAATGCCTCGTGGTACTACTTTATCAGCCGAGGAACAAGTAATAATTATAGGAATGCATGAAAGCGGTTCCAAAATGGCTCTAGACCAAAGCGACTGTATCTCAAAATTTTTAAAACCCCACTAATTATGGTATAGTGCGACGCAGCATTGATGAGCGGTGCGAAAGGATGATTCAACGGCTAGTAGTTGCGGACTTGATAAGTAGCGATCATATATGGACCTACATAGTTGAGTCAGAAAATCACAATAAATATAATTTTTCCAATTATACATAAAAATCAGTTTATAAAACACACCTCTATGGCACCTAAACCAACGCTAAAGAAAGACACAATAAAGCACATTTGAGGTTAGAAAATAAATACCAATTCTGTGACGATGAGTGATAGAATACAGTCTTTAGTGGCGAAAAAAAATAAAATTTAGTCGGCCCAGGTCATTGCAAGGAATATTGGAGAGATTCGCACCGGGAACGACGGTCCTACTATAAGCGATGTTTTGGAAGCGGTACCTTGATTTCATGGGCTGCATTTTGCTGCTGTGGAAAGCTATCTACATGTTTTATATTCACTCAAATTAATGCTAATATCAATGTAGATCTTTTGGACATCGAGTTAATAAAATTTGCTGGCATATAACTGGACATATCGAAAGGATAACGCTTCAATCCACACGAAGAACATCTTTAACGACCGGAAAATTCCGGTATTACAATGTGCAGCATTGAGTTCGAACCTAAATCCTATTGAGGATCTCTGGGGGAACCTCTCTGCTCCTGTTTTCCAAAACGGAAAGAAGTTTTAGACAGTACGTCCCGTTAAATTAGCCATAAAGCAATAATTTGCCAATATTTACATAACTATTCTACAGTCAGTAGTTAATTCTCTGATTAAGCGGCTTAATTTAGTTTTAAAATGTAAGGACAATTCTACTAAATAAACATTTCTTTCAGTTAAATTCAAATGTATAGGCTTTACTGGTAAAAATAGTAAAATGCACATATAAATATTTACTATTAGCCTAAACTTCAATTCTGTTTTATAGTTTAAATAATATTTTGAAATTTGTTAATTTTTTGTTTTTTGTATCGTATATATTAATAATAACAAACCTGCATACTCAGAAATATTTTGCAATTTTGTAATCTTTATTTTTTTTTGCAAAATGTTCATGCACATATAATTATTTGACTGAGGTACTTCACTAGTAATAGCCTTTTCACACAGGAGTTAATTGTTCAAGTAACCGGCTTCTGCTCGATTAAGACGTTGATTAAGATCTATTTACTATACAAAATCGTACTTATTCACTTCCCCTTCAGAAGTGCGAAAGTGAAAGATCTATTGATATTGATCTCATTGAAAATGCAGTAGGATAGGACATTAAACATATGATATGTTACACAGCGCTTCTGAAATCAATGGCTTTTTAAAAATGCCATGCATATTACTTGAGTTAATGCAACTTTATTTTAAAACATTTTAGAAACCATAATAAACGTCTACTTACCTGCTACACTCATTTTGAGTGTACTCCGGAAACTAACTAGGTAAAGTAGAATGCAAATATTGTCCATGCTCCACATGCGAACACTTTAGAATGGCAAACCTCCAGTCGCTATCCTTTAAGAGCACCGCCGCTTTGCTTTTCTGCACAACAAACGTTTCGAAAGCATAATAAATAAATATGTATGTGTATGTATGTGCACAAAACTTACAAGTGGCCATAGAAGTGTCATTAATGTGACCATAAATGTAAAAAATAAAAATTAAAAAAATATTTACAGAAAGAGAAACGTTGTTTGGGAGCGAAGGTGTGAGTGTACTTCACGAAGTTGTTGGTTTAACATTTTAATTTTTTTCCATTTGGTTAAAGTAGCTTTTTGAAATGTTATAAATTATGAGATTAAAATGCATATGTAGGCGAGTATAATTATATTTGTTTGTGTCTTTCTTTTGTGAACGAACGTAAGTGTGTGAAGGGGTGAAATAGACACGAGTAAGGACGGCTATATTTGCAGGTTAATGAATACGATGTTATAGAGCGGTGTGATAACCAGTTGAGCTGAAGTGACGAGGTGAGTGAGTGGTTTTGTGTAATATAAAATTTGTAGAAGACTTAATAGAGCAGTGTGTACTGATCTCTATAATGAAATCACTTTTCTATAATTTTAGTAATTCAATAAACTTAAAATTTATACACACTGGTAAATAATACCATTCAGATACGACGCATGGGTATAAAATTCGAAATTATACGCGACACATAAATTTGAAGTGTAAATGGTGCCACAAAGCGTTGTGTGTCAAGCGAAGCGTGCTCTTAGAAAAGGCTACATTTGTAGCAGAGCGACATTTTCTAAGTGGTGAAAAGGACACATGGCTATATTGCCATGCAAGCAGACATTGAGGGTATATGCCTGCTGCTCGCATGCTGCAGGGGTTACAGAGAGGTGAGTACCATAAAGAAAATTGTGGCCACTTAATTATCATATGAGCATAAGTTAAGTGGCGCTGGCGCATGCAGTGGAGCGAAATAAGAAATTTTTCTGAAGAGCTGGAAAGGCAAAATGTAGAGAAAAAGTCATTGAAATTTATTTTAAAATTAGCTGGCTACTTCACTGAATTAGAAGAAACTTTAAGGATGTCACAAATAAATATTTTGCTTGTGCTAAAATAAAAATAAGAAGTGTAACAATGCATATATTAGCGACAATTGTGGCAAGCGTAAATAAGTGGTGAAATGGGGACAAGATTGTACACTTGACGTTTGTGCGTGCTTAGAAAAGCTTTTAAAAGTACATAAAGAAGGAAATGGATATATTCTAGAAAATAGTAACACTATATAGAAAAATAAATTTGTTTCGGGGTGTTGACACTCATCCATATATTCGAGAGATACTGGTTATAAGTTACATTTCATTATTGCCTTTTTTTGAAGTTAGCCTCCACTAGAAGTGTTGTCACTTAGGAATAAAAACATGCATGTAATGACTAAAAACGATTCAAGATATTTATTTTTAGAGTTTTCAAAATTAAATGCCACTCTTTCTAATAGCCTCTTCGCACAGAAGCTAATTGATCAATTAACCGGCCTTTGCTCGATTAAAGCGCTGATTTAGATCGATTTAGAAAATAGAAAATAAAACTCTAATTTTTTTTACATTAATTTTTAATCGAATACAATATTTAGTTGAAGATGCAATTCAACTCTGTGACAAATAACGTATTTGTATTTCATTTGAAAGGCAAAAACAAAAATGTGTATCAGCTGATCGATTATCGAGTAGCCGGCACTGCGAAGGGCAAAAACTGGAATCTCAATTATATTTTAATTGATCAATTAATTTGGCTGTGCGAAAAGGCTATAATATAACAATTCAATTTAGCACCTTGAACTCTGTTATTTCAGATGAGATTGATTACAAAAAAAAAACATAATTAGTTCAAAGCGTGAGCTGTTGGAGTATTTTTCAAATTGATTTTATTGTTATTAATATAATTTCTTCAATGCCAATTGTTTATTCAATAAATGAAGAATCTGAATTCGAAAATTAAACACTTATACAGCCATCGACCATTTTTTGTACGTTTTTTAGGCGTATGCTAAGATGATTATATAATTCATTCCCCCGACAGATGGGTCTGTGTAACCACAACGGAGCTAATATATACAGTAATGCCCGCTCAAGTGCCCCTTCTTATCATGAAAGACTTTTGAGACACTTAAGCGGGAAAGGCACTTAAATAAATTCCGCTTAAGTGCCTCGAGGTACTTACCAAGCTTTTTTTCAAATACTTCGATGTTATTTTTAGAATGAAAGTCACATTTATTTCTTATTAATAACAAAAATACTTATTAATAACAACAAAAATGGGGAAAAAACATTACAAAACTATGTATATGTTTTCCTTTTCACAATTTGCAGCACATTAAATGTCAAAAATATGAAAAGGCTCTTAAAAGAGGAACATTACAATCAATTTTGTATTTGTGACTTAAATATTACAGTCATTTAAGCGGGGAAGGCACTTAAGCGGGGATCACTGTATAGTTAAATTGTGTTGAAAAAGACATACAGTTGAACATCCCTAACTCATAAACCACAAGAAATCTTTGAGTTAGAGAGACTTCGAGTTATAGAAGTTTTAAGTAAAATATAATTTTTTTTTTCAAAAGTTGTAAATATAGATTTATGCACAGTTTTATTTATTCGCATAAAGTTTATTTTTGGTTTGTTGCAATTTGCTATTTTTGGGGTCTTGACTTGAAGTTTCACTTCTATTGCTAATTCAAGAATTTGAGTTATGGAAGTTCCCCTGTATTATAGATCTAATAATGGGACAATCGGGCTATTTTAAATTTAAAAAATTTGCTACATCGAGAAGTTTGGAAGAACAAAATATTTTTAATGAAAACCTCACCAAACTGTTTCAATCCAAATAGCAAATCATGGCTAACGTATTTCAAATGGTACTAAATAATATATTAAATCAAAACTAATTTTAATCAATCAAACTTATATATTTGTATATACTTACATATAAATATTTGCAATAAGCGTACGAATAAAAACTTAACGAGTTTAAGGAAAGCCTGTATTTCAACTATTTAATATTCAAAATTCCATTTTTTTCAATTCCACAATCTGGCCACTAAAGCAACTGCTGTTTAACCAAACATTTGTGGTGGCTTTCAATATTTGTTTGTGAAAGCCACAGCAGTGAGCACTATATGCATGCGAGAAAACATAGAAAAAACTACCCACAAAGTAAAAAAAAGCTTTCAAAAATGTAACGAAAAAGCGTTACTGCACTGCAATGCAAACAAAAGAGTTTACTAGTACTCCGCGCGTCCAGCAAAAACTGCGAGTACATAAAGGGAGTACCCAATTTCACTTTGGTCGCATGGAAATTGGCGCATGCATGAATACCCACTGCTTCCTCGCACTGTTTTTGTGGGCATGTGAAAGCGTGGGAGTAAATGCAGCACTTCCCAAAGTAATTGCTGCAAAAAATTTGGCGTTTTAGCCGATGGTTGCAGCGGTTATATTTGACTTGTCTCTTTTCCTTTGTGGTTTTGCGGCACTTAGAAGTGAAAACAAAGAGAAACGCACAATATGACTAACATATATATATATCTATATATATATATATATATATATACATAGAAATATTTACAAATGTGTGTGATGTTGTCATGAGTAATATAGTGCAAAAAAAGGCATTTCAAGTAGTTTGAAATGAATAATAAATTTAATGTATATATTATTAAAGCTTGAATAGACCTTCCTTTAAAGAGTAGTTGTGTTTAATAACTGTTTTTTCAATTATTTATTTCCTGCTGTTATTAAATGTTGTTTAACTACTCAACATTTTTGCTGTTGCTAGCACACAAACATTAAATTTTGCTGGTTTTTTGCAAATATTAACTTTTTTAACGTTAATAACTAAATCTATTTGCTGTCATTTATTAACTCATTTTAATCTACGGAATAAAATTTTAAACAGCTTAATACTTTTTCACAACAGAAACAATTCGAAAATTAACAAGAAAGGTAGAGCTAAGTTCGGATGTAACCGAACATTTTATACTCTCCCAATTTATTTATGTAATGTTTGGCTCAGGCCGGAGTTTTATTTCAGTTGGACTATTACAATCTGATGTGTACCATTTTAAAACCATGAATGCGTGGCAAATATATACATATGTACGAACCTTAGAAAAGTAGACGAATAAGGACAGCAAATGAAGCCATATTTTTCGCGTTCTTTTGATATTTCTTTTCAGTAAGGTTTGCCATTTCACCATGGAAGGATAACGATCCAACAACGAGTAGAAATTATTAAAATTAACTACCGAAATCGGAGTTATTGGTCTCAACTTTAAGAGCGCTACGTCCAATTCCTGGTCGTCATAATCGTCCTGTCAGATCAACCATTCAGCGTCAAGTGGAAAGATTTGAATCCACAGGCACAGTTCCCGTGCCAGTGAGACAAAGAAGTGTCTGTAGTGTCGATAATATTTCTGCCACTAGCGCATCATGGGTCGTTCTCAAGCGTTCAGCATCTCTGTGACGTCGTTGTGGCGAATTTTGCGAAAAGCTCTTAACCTACGTCCTTACAAGATAATTGCTCAATGATAATCGAATATACTCGGCCCGAATTGGATGGTATGGACTTGGACAATATGTGTAAAGAATTTCATTGCTATCCCAAACCGTTTTTGTTTTGTAGCGCTCTTATTGAAAACCCCTTTATGTGCAACATATTGCGAGCGTATAAAAATGATTACTTCAACATACCGTAAACATCGAAAAACAATATTAAATTTTTTCCTATCGCCAAACATTTGCTAAGCGCGTAGTTATTATGTACCATATTATATTAATGAATAGCGTTTTAGTTAATTATGGTAAACAAGATAAAATAATAAATATTACTAAAAAATTGAGGGAAATAAAATGTTGAAAATAAAAAAAAAACATTATTTACTTTAGCTTAATTGCTGTCCAAAAAAGTGTGTTTTAAACGCTCATCAGGGCGTATAAGTAATAAACCAGCTTCATATTAACAAACAAAACAAAACAAAAAAGTGCATAACAATAAACAATATTTGATATTATAACAGTAACTGTAACTGTTGTAGTTGTTTAAAAACTAATAACTCATATTTTTTAAGGCGAATAATTAATGTATTGCCGTAGCAATTGAAGCATACAATTTCCTTAATTGAGAACAATATTATATTTAAATTGTATATTAATGGTTGCAATAAATTATATGCGATTATTAATTCGTTTTTTATTACTCTTTATTATTACTGAATTATAAATGCTTATACATATTTTTTTTCGAACTTGATCAGTCCAGCTTTCCCGGTTGCGAAATCATTATATAATTAACTTGTTTCTAGGAGATTATATGGACTTTTACAGGAAAAAATTAGTCCTATTTCAATGATTTTGTTGTAAAAAAATTAATATTTAATTATTTTTCTTGTCTTAAAGTGCACAATAACATTGAAAATATGAAAATCTACTCTTCATCTAGTCTTCATCCAAGTGAAGATAAACTGTGCATCGAAGACTTGTCAAAATTTTCATTAATATTGGTTAAGCAGTTCTCGAGAACTTGCATCGGAATAAAAGCTTGTCTGGATCGCTCAATTTCTTCCGACTGTATCTCTGAAACTACTACTCAGATCGAACAAAGATTTTTTTGATCCCGTGAAACAATTCTAACATCTCTCTCTCTAATTTAAGTGAAAAATAATTAATTTCAGTGTCACCATTTGACTTAATTTTTATTTAAATGGTCACGCTTTGCCATTAAAAATTATTTAACTACTATTTCTATCAGCTGAATACCCATTTGTTTACCATTTTGACAAAGAAATACAATTTATTTATTTACATAAAACAGTTGTTATTCTTACTAACATCCCTGCCTTTTAATTTTTTGGATGTCAAATGTCAATAATGGTTAAACGCAGGAAACTTAAGTGCAAAGTTAAATAGAGACAAGAAAAAACGTTAACTTCGGCTGTACCGAAGCTAATAAACCCTTCACATTTCTTTTGGTAACTATGTGTTTAAGCAAAACTAAAGACGTAAGAAAAAGTAAGTAAAAAAAAATAAAACATTTACTAATTCTTTTTAGCCGGGTTGTTTGCTAGAAACATTAAGGTTGTATAGTTAACCGATCTGAACAATTTCTTCGGAGATTATATTATTACCTTAAGCAGTAATCCATGTCAAATTTCGTGAAGATACCACGTCAAATGCGAAAATTTTCCACACAAGCCATAGCAGCTATATGCTATAGTGAACTAATCTAAACAATTTTTGGAGATTAAATTATTTCTATGAGCAATAACTCACACCAAATTTCGTGAAGATATGTAGTGAAATGTGGAAGTTTTCCATACAAGCCCTTGATTCCGATCGTTCAGTTTGTATGGCAGCTTCTTGAAGAGAAAATAACATCTGCAAAATTTCAAAACGATATCTTAAAAACTGAAGGACTAGTTCGTATATATTCAGACAGAAGGACGGACGGATAGACAGACAGACGGACATAGCTAAATCGACTCAGTTCAACATACTGATCATTATTTATATATATACTTTATAGGGCCTCCGACGCTTCCTTCTGGGTGTTACAAACTTCGTGACAAACTTAATATACCCTGTTCAGGGTATAATTAAAATTAAAATTAAATGGAACTTAATTTTCAATTAAAAATTTCTTGAAACCGGCTGTTACTGTATCCAGCAAAAAATATTTTAATTATTATTATTATTTTATTTTTATTATTATTATAATTATTCATATTCATTTATGTAGATCTCTCTTGTTCAACAAGGCATGTATGTAATATAATATATATATTTATAGGATTAAAAATGATGTATTACCTTACTAATCTAGCTACCCACCAATATCAAGGATGAGATGTGTTTCATAAAAAATAACAATATAATATTTTTATTTCTTTATTTTAATTCGATAAAATTATACAAACATATTTTTTTTTTTAATTTCTCTACATTTTTTGTCGCAATTTAATAATTTCTTAGTTGTTAATCCAACTATTAAGGCAACACTCTGAAATTATTATTATAAATTAATCCACTAACAACAATGTGATTCATTACTTTACGCAGATTGGTTAACAAAACTCACAATTGCATATTATCACATGCAGGTACTTGTAAAGGGACAAAAAACGAAATGAAATCATGCAGGACAATAATATGAGCACACATAAATTTATGTAAATAAATGTAAAACTATGCCGGTGTTTAACGGACAGTCAACCAAAGCTATAAAAAGTCAAGTGGTGGACAAAACATGTTTTTAAATTGATGTTTTTTAACTTTAAACTCTAACAAAATATTGCTCATATTAAAATAGTTCAATATAGTTGGAAGAACGAGGTGACGAAGCACGTATGTCGGTCAACGCTCTTCCCAAGTAACTGTTAAGTTTAAAATTGCTACAGCGGAAGCCTCAAATGCAATAAAGTATGCTTCTACATAGGTATGAGGTGTTTCCAATTGCCTAGAAAAGTGGATATAATATTGTTCGGCTAAGATAAATTGATTTCCTTTATAGTTAATATAAAAGCTTCACGTAATCTATACTACTATTATAAAGAGGAACGATTTGTATGTATGTTTGTAATGAATAAACTAAAAAACTACTGTACCGATTTCAAAAATTCTTTCACCATTCGAAAGGTATATTCACCTCGAGTAACATAGGCTATAGTTATTGCTAGAATCGCAAATTTCTAGAAATAGGTGAGGGTATCAAAAAGACTCCGAAGAACAAAATATTAGAAATATACAAACTCGCACTAGGCCGTCGAACTCTGAGTGTTCCCAACGCCTTGTTGTGTGTAAAAACTTATAACTTTTGAAATGTTTGTTTCAGCCCGTGCGAAGCCGGAGTGGTCTGCTAGTACCTTTATGTAGATAAAAACCTAAACAAATCTTGATTTTAAATTATTGATTGGAACACGATTTGGAAAATGATTTATTGTTAAATCATTTTAAGAAATTATATATTTTTCGATTGAATACAATACCTTTCGTCAAACTTTCGGAGAAGAGATTGATTCCACGCTCATACAATTTTTGATCATTGCAGGTAAAAAACTGTTCAAATTAGTTAGTTTTTGACGTCCAGATTTAAGGTGAAGACTCCCCCATGCAAGATATTTTGCAGAGACCGGAACAAGTAATAATCCAATGGTGTCATATCTGGAGAATATGGTGAGTATGGTTGAATATCCATTCAAGCAGCAAACAAATATTTTGGCGAGTCATTAAACTTGTATGAGCAAATCACAGACTTTAAAAGGACGAAGCAAATTTTATGGAAAATGAGGAACGCATATGTCAAGCTTCGAAATCAGTTCTTAACATTTCGTGTGTTTATGAAAGGCCGCGTTAGACACTTTTAATCTTTCACATCGACTTCAAGAGGCCTTCAAGGATGTGGTGGATCCCTAAGAACAAAATTGGTGGTATAAAATTTGAACATTACAACAA
This sequence comes from Zeugodacus tau, assembly GCA_031772095.1. Classification (NCBI taxonomy): domain Eukaryota; kingdom Metazoa; phylum Arthropoda; class Insecta; order Diptera; family Tephritidae; genus Zeugodacus; species Zeugodacus tau. Next base: position 18,557,283 of record CM062651.1, read on the forward strand.
CACAACAGAGCGCTGTGGATTTACTACTTAATACCTGAGACAGACATGTAGTATACATTGTAGTATGCTTCAGAAACCATATGTGTATCACCGGTTTTCCGAATTTTGTTTGAAAGCAAATGGTGTTCCGTACTACAATAGAGTTCTAGAAACCATTGAAATTTTGTGGTGTTGTGAAATTCAATGGATTGCATTGAACACACCGAAAGCTTTAAGCTCTTCTGCCACAATCATATGTTTTCTGGCATTTTGACATACAGAAAATAAATTAAATTCAAAATTAATTGAAATCAAAAAACAAAATTTGAAAAAAAAATGTAATATGTATCAAATAATATGTAATATGTAATAATTATATTGGACAATAATATTTTAAGATTGCTTGAAGTTATAACTAAGTCAGGATCAATTTTCCTGCCTGTTATTAATAATTACATTTTGCTTGAATTTATTTGTATCAGCTGATGAATGTAAACATAGTACAATATACTACATGTGTGTCACTATGCTGGTTCATGGTTTCTAGAGCTTTTATTGTAGTACATGGAAACCATATGTCTGCCTTAGGTGTAACAGCGAAAACATGCGAAACGTGTTTTGTAGTATTTTTAAATGAACATGAGCTGCTTCTAAGCATTTAATATTCAAATCTAAACGAATTACTACTTTTCCAATTTCTCTTGCATACTTACCTTATTTTCGAATAGAAAAAATAATAATAATTTTCCATTTCTCCACAATATTCTGCAAGTTTATTTAAATCTCATTTTCATCCAGTAATACACCACTATACATACATACACTTTTTTTTTTGCAAAGCATAAAATTAATTCGCTTTGAATTTTAACATCGTCTGTTATTTACATGATTTATTCTACATATTTGTATAGAACTCTCACAAGCACGCTCTATCGTTGTTCTCTTCTTTCATTATTTTTCAGCTCAGCTTTACTAATTCTATTTGTGTTGAGATTATTTCAACTATTTTTAATTTGCTTAGCTAATTAAGACGAGTATTTGTGTGGGTGGTAGTACCTTTGTCGGTAGTTATTTATACATATTTGTTGTTTTATTTAGTTTGATATACTTTTATTTACAAGTCTGCTATGTTCTTAATGCTAAGGTTTTTATTACATTTGCTTGCAAATGATTACACTAATAAATGCATGTAAGCCGCACTTCAACGGGGTTAAATTGAAAGAAAATTAAAATCATATACTATAACTTTGCCGCTGAAAATGGAATGTGGTACAACGGGGCGCGTATGAGTAATGAAATAGGAGGCGCGTTGTAGATAATCTTTGTCATTAAACCCTAGTAAACAGTAAAGCAAAACTTTTTTTGCAAAATTCTAATAAAAATTGATCAGCCACAAAAAATCGATTTTTTTTGGATTATTGCTTATTGGATAGTTTATATACATCCCGTGAAAGCGTTAAGGTCGTATCTTGAATAGTTTTTGAATGTCAGCTTTCTAAAGATCGACCGCACGATGGTGTAAGCCGATATTTTTCAAAATTGTTGACATCATAACTCAAGAAGAAATTGACCGATCTACTCAGATCAAATAGAAACTGATTATGCCTGAATATATTCACCATACAATGACCTACGATCTTATTTTGGTGAAAAAATGTAAATTTGGCATTAAAAATATGTCCATTTTTTACCTGATTTTTTTTTTTAGTACAACGCCTTAAACTTTAATAACTGTTTGATTTTTTTTTGTTTCAGCTACTCATTCGTCCGGAATCATGTCAGCAGTTGGGGAACTAAAATAAAAAAAATTAAAAAGTAAAATAAAAAAAAATAAAATAAAAAAAAATAAAATAAAATAAAATAAAATAAAATAAAATAAAAAAAAAAAATAAAATAAAATAAAATAAAATAAAATAAAAATAAAATAAAATAAAATAAAATAAAATAAAATAAAAAAAATAAAAAAAAAATAAAAATAAAATAAAATAAAATAAAATAAAATAAAATAAAATAAAATAAAATAAAATAAAATAAAATAAAATAAAATAAAATAAAATAAAATAAAATAAAATAAAATAAAATAAAATAAAATAAAATAAAATAAAATAAAATAAAATAAAATAAAATAAAATAAAATAAAATAAAATATAAATAAAATATAAATAAAATAAAATAAAATAAAATAAAATAAAATAAAATAAAATAAAATAAAATAAAATTATAGGTGTGGGGATATGTATTAATATTTAACATTTTATTTAAATATTAACCAACATTACAACGAAGTGTTTTATTTACATGTTTGGATTTAAAACAAATATAGAGAGTGACCTATATACATTAATGCTCTTGTCTCAAACCTCCAAGATCTAGGTATACTGATATATTTACTTAAAAATATATGATTTTGTCACTTTGTCACTGCATAAAAATTTTTTTTACCTACAGTAGTATTTTTCAAACTTCCCTTTCACTTTATTAAATTATATTCACGTCACATATTCTTGCAAGTTTTCATTGAAAATAATTGAGTAAACGCTTGTTAATTAATTTTTTTTTCAATTATTTTTGTTATTTTGGTCGTTGTATTTAAAATTTTACTTACAGTGTGCGACAAAACTAAAGCGCGGAATCCACCTTGTCGGTATTTTTATGTGAAAAATTCCAAAATTTTGGTGCACGAAATGTTTTTTTGAAAAATTTTTAAATGCGATATGCGCTGCATGGGCGTGGCAAATTGTGCTTGTCATAAATTTGTCTTAATTGAATTATAAATAATTTTTATTTTTATTTTTTTATTAATTTTAATTTTTATTTTTAAATAAACTCTCTTGCTGTTATAATTTTTAATTAAAAACAGTGCAAAAATGCTTAAACTACAAATAAGCCTTAAGCATTGACTTTAATTTACTGTCACTCACACTAAATATTATTTGCTTTTGTTTTTGGCTTTTTTTAAGCTCGGCTAAGCTAAACTAGTCAAGCTTAAAATACGTTTAACATTTTTAATTTTTTTTTCATTAATTTTCATGTTTTTATAATAAACTCAGCAATAGCTTTAACAATTATGTATTAAGGTATTTTACCGGAGATACACAGCACAGCAACAGCTACATATACAATGTACACGTAGTAATTATTTGTTATATTGATGAATAATCATAATTCATTAGCGATTTAATATGTATATACGTTCGTGCTTTGCTTATGAGCACCTAAAATGCCTAAAACTATGCACAATATGCGGACTAGCATGCACTCAACACTGATTTCTTTGTTAGCTTTCATTTAATCTATACACACGCTTGATTTAATCAATTTATTATTAATTATGTTTGTTATTTAATTATTTTACATTATTTTACAATTAACTTGTAAAAAAAGGTTATTTTTTAACCTACACTGTTTTGAGAATTTTGCTTCAAATTAAATTTCTATAAATAGTTTCCCTTAATTTCTAAGCGCTTAATATGTAATAATATGGCAAGCTCATTTTTATGTATTTTTATTTTTTTTGTGTTAATTTTTACCATTAATTTCAATTAATTACCAATTAATTTAGCTTAATAATTAATTTACAGTATTGGTCTGCAGCCTGTTTTGAATTTACTCTATTCGCTTTTCCAGCTATTATCGGCATAGTAGCTGCTACACTCGCACACCAAATATGAGAAATATCGCGATGGAAACATAATTTAGCAGCGCATGCGTATTTGCTGTTCTACACGCGGCATCATGGCTAGCATCGTCGGTATCTGTTAGTGAGTCGGCATCGTGTTTGTTCGTCGCTGACTTTGTATCACTGCGGTAGTTACTGTGATCGGAAGCTGAAAAGATAAAATATAAATTTTTAATATCTTAATTTTAATTTAAAGAGCTTTCTTAGTTCTCTATAGTTAGGAAAATTTGTATTTATGGATTTAATAATTTTTTAGTATATTACAATATTAAGGACTACCTAGCGCAAACATAATATTTTTAGTTCATCAATATTAGGTATTCAAATAATAGCAGCAATTTCAGATTATACTAATAGCCTTTTCGCACAGCCTAATTAATTGATCAATTACAATTTTAATTGAGAAACCAATTCTCACTGCAGGCTACTCGATAATCGATCAGCTGTTAAAAAATTTGGTTTTTGCTTTTCATAAAAAGTTGGTAAGTTTCCAGCGACATCTACCCTCGACTAGCGTAAATAACTACTAGCAGACGAAAAATGCAAATACGTTTTTTGCCGCAAAGTTATAGCCTTTTCATATAGGCAAATAAATTGTTCAATTAAAATTTTGATTGAGAAACCAGACTTTTATTAGACTTTTTTGTTTTTACTTTTCATAGGAAGTTGGCAAGTTTCATCAGCTGATTGCTATTTGATTATTTATTTCCAGCGACATCTAACGTTGAGTAGCTTGAACAAAAAACTCGCAGACAAATAATTCAAATACGTTCTTTGTCGCAAAGCTGCATTGTATTTTCAACTCGATTATAATTCGATTAAAAACTAATGTAGAAAAACAAGATTTTTATTTTGTATGGTAAATCGATCCAAATCAACGCTTTAATCGAGCAAAGGCCAGTTAATTGATCAATTAGCTCATGTATGAAAAGGCTAAAAGTATGTCAGCTGGAATTTTTTTTATTTTTCTAGGAAATTAACAAATTTAATACCCTATATAGAATAATAGCTTGTTATAACAAATATCTAACGAGAACCACAAAATAATACTAAGTACTTAAAAAAATGTGAAATATTGGCGATTTTTTACTCAACATAGTCTATTGTATAATCCTAAAGCATCTGAAAAATATGTGCTTTGGCGGTCCGTAAGGTAAATCAACGGGTCTGCGACATCCTTCTCATTATACTGACAATTTTATTCGCTAAATAAATACTGCAAGTGTGGAAATAAAAACGTCGTACAATGGAGAAAACTGTGTTTGGGACAGCAGCCCAATTCAAATTTATTTTTCTAATTCGACCATGTAGGCCAATAGGAAAAAAGTTCATTGTTTCAGATTTCGGCTGCGCCTTGATCTCTGGTGTGCTCAAATGCATACCAGAATTAAAAAAAATTACACCGAAAACCCTTGGATAAAGTATTCTTATGAATGGGCTTGTAGTCCGTGGTGAACAATTGAGGTGCGAAAATAATATTTCATAATGTATACGGTCTGCGCTATCCGGTATACCAATACGAGATCTAGACTTTTGTTATGTTATAAGCCGTGGTTACCGTTTTCAAAGCACCTACAGCAAAGAAATTGAGTTAAGAATCATTTAAATTTTTATATTTTCACACCAATGACATCTTTTCTTTTTTTATTAATTTAATAATATAAAATAATAATAAAAAAAAATAAATTACTTTAAGCTAAGGAAATGAATGAATAGTAATAAGGTGTGGAAAAAATAAAAATGATTTTAAATCTAAAATCGAGATTTTGTAACGAACCAACAAACTACTATCTTACATCACAGAAATCACAACTTTATTAAATATTTTCCTGCAATTTTCTCACAATGCTTTATTTGGCTGTGCGACCTTGTCTTACATATTTGATAATCGAAAGAGTTGACAGGCTGTAAAACAAATTACACACATATATATGTATAAGTATTTATATAACAGTATTACCTTGGGTATACAAATATTAACTTATATCATTGAGCAACACTTGTTGGGCCACAATTACTGCCAGCAGTCAAAAAAGAACACACACTGTGTAAATATTATGATATAAAACCCATAATAATATACTTGTGTCAACAATCACGACATCAACAGACACACCAGCATCCCTTTGGTACATAATTTTTAATGTGCACACAAGTGAATTTAACCATGAAAGCTCAATTGCACATACGAGCGAACACACGTTGCAGAGTTTACATACATTGTTGGCTCCCTCAGCGGCAAAGTAAATGATCTGTCAGTCATTTGAGTGATTGCTGCTCACATCACAATTTTCCTGCGGCATCGACAGTTCTTTGAAATTCAAGTTTATTGTAAGTGCTGTCAGCTTATGTGAAATATATGTATAGTTGTGGAAGTGTGCGCATGACATTAAATATAGCAGAGCAAATTATGTGAAACATTTAAAATTATGACATTATTATTATGTGGGTTTTATGTGGCTGGCAGAAGAAGATAAATCCTTGAAACTTTCACTGATAGGAAACATTGTGATACTGAGAATTAACGGGTGATTTTTTTGAGGTTAGGATTTTCATGCATTAGTATTTGACAGATCACGTGGGATTTCAGACATGGTGTCAAAGAGAAAGATGCTCAGTATGCTTTGACATTTCATCATGAATAGACTTACTAACGAGCAACGCTTGCAAATCATTGAATTTTATTACCATAATCAGTGTTCGGTTCGAAATGTGTTTCGCGCTTTACGTCCGATTTATGGTCTACATAATCGACCAAGTGAGCAAACAATTAATGCGATTGTGACCAAGTTTCGCACTCAGTTTACTTTATTGGACATTAAACCAACCACACGAATGCGTACAGTGCGTACAGAAGAGAATATTGCGTCTGTTTCTGAGAGTGTGGCTGAAGACCGTGAAATGTCGATTCGTCGCCGTTCGCAGCAATTGGGTTTGTGTTATTCGACCACATGGAAGATTTTACGCAAAGATCTTGGTGTAAAACCGTATAAAATACAGCTCGTGCAAGAACTGAAGCCGAACGATCTGCCACAACGTCGAATTTTCAGTGAATGGGCCCTAGAAAAGTTGGCAGAAAATCCGCTTTTTATCGACAAATTTTGTTCAGCGATGAGGCTCATTTCTGGTTGAATGGCTACGTAAATAAGCAAAATTGCCGCATTTGGGGTGAAGAGCAACCAGAAGCCGTTCAAGAACTGCCCATGCATCCCGAAAAATGCACTGTTTGGTGTGGTTTGTACGCTGGTGGAATCATTGGACCGTATTTTTCAAAGATGCTGTTGGACGCAACGTTACGGTGAATGGCGATCGCTATCGTTCGATGCTAACAAACTTTTGTTGCCAAAAATGGAAGAACTGAACTTGGTTGACATGTGGTTTCAACAAGATGGCGCTACATGCCACACAGCTCGCGATTCTATGGCCATTTTGAGGGAAAACTTCGGAGAACAATTCATCTCAAGAAATGGACCCGTAAGTTGGCCACCAAGATCATGCGATTTAACGCCTTTAGACTATTTTTTGTGGGGCTACGTCAAGTCTAAAGTCTACAGAAATAAGCCAGCAACTATTCCAGCTTTGGAAGACAACATTTCCGAAGAAATTCGGGCTATTCCGGCCGAAATGCTCGAAAAAGTTGCCCAAAATTGGACTTTCCGAATGGACCACCTAAGACGCAGCCGCGGTCAACATTTAAATGAAATTATCTTCAAAAAGTAAATGTCATGAACCAATCTAACGTTTCAAATAAAGAACCGATGAGATTTTGCAAATTTTATGCGTTTTTTTTTTTTAAAAGTTATCAAGCTCTTAAAAAATCACCCTTTATTTGTTAATTATTTAATATGCTTAAATTCGTATAATTTATGGTATTTCAAAACGATTTTAATTAATTTTAAATTAAATTTTCTGCCTTTTTGTATAATAAGGGAATACCCTTTTCATATAAAGTAACGTGTACAAATTGTTCAACATTATTACAAAAATTCACGTTCTGTAAATAACGTGTTTCGCGCGCTTCGCTCAATTTATGGTCAATATAATCGGCCAACTGAGCGACTACACTCATTTAGAGACCCAGCATACATTATTGGCTAATATTGAGAGTTTGAGAGTGTGCACGAAGGCCGTAGATAATCGATTCGGCGCCGTTCGCAGCAACTCGAAATTATGTAGAGAACGCATGGCGCATTTTACGTCAAGATCTTAAATTGAAAGCGAAAAAAATTCAGCTTGTGCAAGAACTGAAACCGCTCGACCTTTCCAAGATACATCGCTTCGCTCTATGGTTCGTTCGGTCCATATTAAAAAAAAAATGATGAATCGTCATTCGCATGATAACCGACATTTGGTTTTAAAAAGATGCCGCCACTTCCCACACATCGCATCAATCAATAGATTTATTGAGAGAACACTGCAGTGAGCAGATAATTTCAAGTTTTGGGCCGGTCGAATGATCACCAAGATGTCTAACGTTATAATAGACTTTTTCCTGGGCGGATATATAAAGATTAAAGTAAATGCGGACAATGACGTTTGTCAGTCGCTTGTTATCAGCCGAAAAGCTCGAATGAGTCGTCAAAAATTGCACTCAATGGATGAGCCATCAGAGACGTAGCCGTGGCCAACATTTAAAGCGATAATATTTAAAAAATAAATGCGAAATAATGTTCTTTGGAATGATAATAATCCTCTATAAAGAGGACAAACCTTCTGCAACCCATTATACAAAAAGAAAATTGGTAAAATCGGATTATGACCCCGTCCATATCCACAAACAATGGCTAAGTTCTAAACTTCCTAAAAGTATTTGAACTTACTAAGAAACAAGTAAGGAAAGGCTAAGTTCGGGTGTAACCGAACATTTTATACTCTCGCAATTTATTTATTTAACTTTATTTATATTATATAATACACAATTTGACCCACATATTCATCATATATATTGTATAAAGTCCATTGAAAGTTGGAAACCCTAATATTAGGTTAGAAGCACCGAGGTCCTCATGTTCGATACATGGGGCCTTGAAAACCTAGGGTCCGATTTCGGCGATTTTTAGAATGGGGCTTCCACACTATAAAGGTAGTATTTGTGCAAAGTTCTGCATCGATATCTTCACTAGTGCTTCCTTTATATATTGTAAAGTAAACGATTCAGATCGTCTTCAAAGTTCTGGTATATAGGAAGTAGGCGTGGTTGTGAAGCGATTTGGCCTATTTTCACAACATATGATTGGGATGTAAGAAAACTATTACAAACCAAGTTTCATTGAAATCGGTCGAGTAGTTCCTGAGATATGGTTTTTGACCCATAAGTGGGCGATGCCACGCCCATTTTCCATTTTGTAAAAAAATCTCAGTGCAGCTTCCTTCTGCCATTTCTTATGTAAAATTTGGTGTTTCTGACGTTTTTCGTTAGTGAGTTAACGCACTTTTAGTAATTTTCAACCTAACCTTTGTATGGGAGGTGGGCGTGGTTATTATCCGATTTCTTTCATTTTTGGACTGTGTAAGGGAATGGCTAAAAGAAATGACTGCAGAAAGTTTGGCTTATATAACTTTATTGGTTTGCGAGTTATATACAAAAACCTATTTGGGGCGGGGTCAAGCCCACTTTTCCAAAAAAATTACATCCAAATGTGCCCTCCCTAATGGGATCCTATGTTCCAAATTTCATGTTTTCATAACTTTATTTATGGCTTAGTTATGACACTGTATAGGTTTTCGGTTTCCACCATTTTGTGGGCGTGGCAGTGGACCGATTTTGCCCATTTTCGAAAGCAACCTCCTCAGGGTGCCAAGGAACATGTGTTCCAAGTTTCATTAAGATATCTTAATTTTTACTCAAGTTATCGCTTGCACGGACAGACGGACAGACGGACAGACGGACAGACGGACGGACGGACAGACGGACGGACAGACATCCGGATTTCAAATCTACTCGTCATCCTGATCATTTATGTATATATAACCCCATATCTAACTCTTATATTTCTTGGTGACACAAACAACCGTTATGTGAACAAAACTATTATACTCTGTGCAACAGGTTGCGAGAGTATAAAAACACCAGATCTCCTAAATTGTGGCGCCACCATTACCTATAAGGGGAAAACTATATTTCAGGAACTGGAGGACCAAGTTCAATGAAATTTGGTTCGTAACAATTATATCCCAATGTTACAGAGGACTTCTGTGCCACTGGGTAATTTTTTACCTGAAAATAGTAAATCTCTCAGATATTCTAAGGAAACTCGGATTTCTTTTACAAAATTGCGTGTCTCTATGCTTAAAAAGGCAATACTTCCCTTAGGCCTCATATAATTATGAGAATTTTCAAACTTCTGGTGGAGTTTATACCGTATAAATCGGTTAATATGTGAGATATCATAATGGTAATCTTAAGGGAGCGTATAGTCTTAAATATCGTGTACCTTCGTGGCGGAAATGTGTGAAATCGGTTCAGAAATTACCTAAACCCTCATATACTATATATGATAATTTTCTTTATTCTATTGGACTTTATGCCGAATATATGGGTTATCTTTATAAATAAATTGTGAGAAAAAAAATATTCTTTTACGATAGAACTTAGCCCTGTTTAACTTGATTTCAAAGATTTAATTTTAATATATTTGTTGAACAAATTTTATTTTATTACTCTCAAAGAATTACTAACAGATACTTTTTAAGTGCTCTAAACTTGCCTAACTCTTTGATTGACTACACTCATACAGAACTTTTCAAGTATCTCCGCAATTCAATAAAACGAAATTTCTCTTCGCAAAAATCCCAGCTGCCGCATGTGGCAACAGTCAATTGCCAAAAATTCAATGACAACGCCAGCCAACGTCCGATTGCAGGAATCAAGTGAAAATGACATGCAATCAACCGTTCGCCAGATTGCCTTCCACGCGAAGGCGATGACAATGGATGCTGTAGCAACATATAACGACCTCGGCCAACAGCAGCAAATAACAATAATTAAGCGACTTCAACGGAAGTGCGAAAGCATGGAAATGGCGAAGGGAATGAATATACATACATATGCATATATGTAATAAATATTTATGTACCTACATTTATGGTACATATGAACATGTGAAGAAACCAACGAAAAGCGCATGAATGAATGTGCACAAACTGCACTCTGCGAAAAAGTAAATAAATAAATAAAGAAATAAAATAAAATAAATGAAAAAGCGCTTCTCTCCATTCAAGCGAACCCTTCTGACTTGCCATTTTATTTCGTTGTATATTCATGTGTTATCTGAGGATATGTGCGAGTAGCTCTGGGTGCGTTTGAGTGTGCGCTTGTTTTCGTTGGATATGAAAAAGTTTTATTTTTCACTTTCAACATGACCATTTTGGTCAGTTCGTAGCGTAGATACGGCAGCAAGTGGTACACTTTTGAGTGTTATTGTAATATGTTATTTTTGTAGTTGTTCTTTTTATATCTGAAATATTTTATTTTGCTACATTGTTTTTTATTTTCGTTGATTTTTGTGTACTTAGTTTTTGTGAGCCTGCTTGCAGTTCTCTTTTTTTCGCCACTCAATTGCTTGGCACTTATTAAAAGAGGTTTGAGTATAGGGACTGCTCTTATGTCTGTATACATGCATGTGTGTTTATGTGAATTCATCAATGGGTTCATATGCTTGTATCTACCAATTTCTTAGTTTCTAGTTTATTTACAGTCTTTTCACTTACATCCCCCCTTTCATAGGAATTGTGTGTCGTAAGCAATTTGTTCATTATATTTGGTCAAACATAGTTTGAAATCATAAATCATAACGTGAGTTTTACTAAATATCAAACTAATAACTAAGCGGAATCTGACTACGCTAGAAATATTTGGTATCGCTTTATAAATCGACTAAAGTTAATAAGTCTTTAAGTTTTCTTTTATATGAAAAATATTTCTCATTCAAGGAAGTTCTTTTAACTAAAATTCATGCTAAATAATACATTTTGAATCACTAAATTGTTCCTTAATTAATTTAATTTATTAGCTTAGTTAGCACTTATTACTGCAACTACACGCAACACCTCAAACATCTATACGGATGGCTCTAAATGGATGATGGAGTTTGTGCAGGGATATAATGTCTGGAGTTAGGCATGAAACAGCCGTTCATATTGCCAAATCACTGCAGTATATTCCAAGCAGAGGTCTTTGCAATTGGGAAAGGTGCAGATCTAGCCTCCAATGCACCAACCCGATACTCTAAAGTGAACGTTTACGTCTACGTCTGGCTGCCCAGGCAACAATCTAGGCAATAACCTCGTTTCGAATATCGGCCAAAAATGTTATAAGTAGAACGGCAGCAGTGAAACGTGTCGCCAGGAATGTGCGGCTACACTTCTCCTGGATGTCAGAACATAAAGACATCGAGGGCAACGAAATCGTAGACGGGATTGTTAAGAGTGGTGTACAGCTCTCACCCCAAAACATGATTCACATTTGTAAATCCATTCACTGTCTATACGACGACATGATAAGAAAAATCAAAGCGCGCTAGAAGGATCTACCGGGTTTTGAAACCACAAACGTCATGTGCAAAGCGGTAGATCGAAAATATTCGATGGAGAAGAATGCAAGAAGTGTCAAGAGCGGGGCACCGTGGAAACAATGGAGCATCTCTTGTGCGTTTGTCCTGCTTTGGCTAGACAACGATTCAGCTATTTAGGGGCCCCACAATACTATAAGTTGGAGAAGATATTGATATTGATAGAAGTGAGGACTCATAATCTCTAAAAATTCACGTCAAGCGCAGGCATTATCGTTTAGATGACTACTACTCTGGGAATAAGTGAAAGCAGTTCATTTGGTATCGCTAAAGACCATAACTGGTCTATGCGTGGCCTACAGGCCTACCAGACCTACCTATAGCACTTATTATATGTAGTCACTACTCTCATTTACAAAAAGCTTCCATTTTGAGTTATATAAATACCTTAAAGCAATTTCAAGAAAAATAATAATAATAATCTAGTGTTAAATCGCAATGATTGGAGCAACAGAAAACAAAAAAAAATATTATTAAAATGGCGAATGTCTGGAAAAAACCATTTTTGCAACATTCTCTGATTTTTCCAAACTTTTAAAATAGTAAAAATTAAAGTTGGGGAGGACGTTTCACCTATAAATGACATTTTTTTAAATTTTCAGGTAAATCGGTTTTGAAAAAAAGTTTTTAAAGTTTAGCTTCAAATTTGGATGCAACAATTTTGAATTTCGAAAAATCTTCTCTTGGTCATATTCTTAAATAGCTATATATACACCAAAGTACACACTTAAACTATTAGTTTTACAAGCTTCGTAGACTATACATATGCATGTATGTATATAAATGTCATTTTACCCTACTCAATTCACATTTACTTCCATTTCAGTATAAATGTATGTGTGAAATGTTTTCTTTCCTTCAACCTCTTGGGAACAATCGTTACAAATTTTTATTGCTTAAGTCTCTCTAAGGTCCTTCTGAATGGCCACCAGCGTATTTAAGCAACTCGTTTACCATTTGGCAACCCTCGCTTACACCACCATCCTTTAGCACTATTTTTATTTTGATAAGATATCAGATGTTTGCCACTTTCAAACATTTGAGGCAAGCAATTTTTGCAACATCTTCAATTTCTTTTCTATTGGTTACGAATAGACGTGTGTATGTATGTGCGTTTGATATATAACAAATTGCGCCAAAAGTATTGCATTTCAATTTAATGGTAACTATCACTGCAATGTTTTCCAGCAAAAGCAATCAATTATTGGTTGGTCATTTATTTGCTGTGCTCTAAAACTTTCATTTTACGCTAGTCAATGTATGTATTTTATTAGTTCGAGTAGCATTGTGGCATGACTGCTGCTGTAACATACAGAATCGAATCAATATAGCATTCCTGGTAACATTTGATTATGACAAGAACAGAGAGCGTTGGAAGAAATCACTAAGGTCAAATTTCAGTTGGCTGGCTCGTTTGCTCTTATGAAATTCTCTCTAGAAGACTACATTTCAGGTAAATTAGGACGCACAGCAAAACAACATCACTCATGAAGTGAGACAAAACTATTCTGAGAGTAAAGAGTTTGACTAGAAGAACCTGTTCGACAGTTCTATTTAATTTTCTTGAAACAAATATCAATACCAGTCTCTTTGATTTTTTACTAAAAAGCAATTTTTTTTTTTGGTTCATTTCGAAGTATCCTGCTTTTAAACAACTAAAAATTATGTTTTATAGCGAAATTTCCAATTCACAATATTTATGGTTAGTTAATATTCAAACAAAATTCAAATCACTAAAATCAAACCATAACATATCAAAGTGGTAACATTCAGAACAACCGAATAAAAACAAAGCGAATACCAGAGATAACCAAAAAAACGCAACGCCAATCAATATGCGCCAAAATCCAATCGACAACGATAGTGTGTGATTGCCAACGGCTGGCAGACGGTGTTCGAGCGCAACTAAGCGCCGTAACGCTTCATTGCTGCTACATGGCGCTGGAAGTGCAGTTATGCTTTGACAGTCAAAGCTGTCGTCACTAAGCGACGAAGCATTGTCGGCGAATTGCAACCTGATTCAAAAGAAAAAACGCGAAAAAGTGTGGAAAAGAGCATAGTGCAGCAAGAAAAAACAGAATATATGTACATACATGCATATGTTGGTATTGTTTTCGTTTCGCTCGTAGTATGCTATAAATCCGACGCACCATTGCCACATATCGATTAACGCTAAACCTACACTACGGCAGTTCAAGCGACAGCTGAAAATCTAATCACCAGAAAAGAAAAATTGTCGGAAAAGCGAAAAAAAGTGTGAAACATTTTTTGGTACTTGTATCTAAGTGAAAATGGCTTCGCTTTGTTGATATGAGTGTATGTATGTGCGGCATGCAAATTGCGCCAATAAAAAAATGGAATGCAATCGAAATTTTTCAGCTACCGAAAATTTTCAATTTTTAGAAACCCAATGTGGGCAATACACTTTTGTGTATATATTTTCTTAACCCAATACACGATAATAACATTTTCGCACAGCCAAACTAATTTAATATAATAAGATTATAATTGAGAGATCATTATTTGCAGATTAACTCGATTAACGATCAGCTGTTATACATTCTTGTTCTTGCTGTAAATTTCATGAGCTGATTGTTATTTCATCATAACCACAATAAATTTTTCAGAATGGGCACAACCCGCAGAATTGCATTCCAGTTTCAACTCAATTTGTATTCGATTAAAAATTAATGTAGAAAAATTAGATTTTTGTATTGTATGGAATATGGCAAAGGACAGTTAATTGATCAATTAAGTGCTGTGCGAAAAGGCTTTAATTAATTTATAGAATACTAGTAAAGAGGCGACTGCATCATCTTATTGCATAATGTGAAACCATAGTTATAGCTCATTTGAACTATATAATTTATATATTTTAGAATATCAACCAAGTCATTTTAGTGACATATTAAATTAAATAATTTAATTGAAATTAGTCATATTTGGGTCAATTCTACATGATACACTAATCACTTTGTAGCATTAAAATATGTAACTGTTAGCACACTTATAGGAGGATATGCGTACTGATAAACCACAAAAGAAAATCTCGTAATAGACTTTCCACACAGCCAAATGAATTGATAAATTAAAATTTTGATTGAGAAACTAGTTTCCACACTCGATACCGATAACCGATTAGCTGTTATACATTTTTGTTTTTGTTTTTCATAAGAAGTTGGTAAGTTTCATCAGCTGATTGCTATTTTTAGCAGCGACATCTACCGTCGTGTAGCGTGAACAACAACTCGCAGACAAAGAACGTATATATAATTACAAATACGGTCTTTGTCGCAGAGTTGCATTTCATTTTCAATTCAATTAAAATTCAATCAAAAATTAATGTAAACTTTTATTTTGTATGGTAAATCGATCTTTATCAGGGCTTTAATCGAGCAGAGGCCGGTTAATTGATCAATTAGCTACTGTGTGAAAAGGCAATAAATCGCGTTTTGTAACATTTTAAAATATTTTCTACTCAATTACAATTTTGTTCGCTGGGTTACATGAGTGAAAACAATTAACAGATAGTTATATGCAACGCGATAAAACTCCATCTGACTATAAATGTCAAAGCCTATAAATCTAAAACTACGCCCATCGACGAACCAATAATTGAAAATAGCAAATAGTGTACAAAAGGATTACTGTTGCACACAATATTGCGGCATTGTTGCGTACAAAATGAAAAATCAGAAAAAAAGTAATAAATGTATACATATGTTTCGTTCACCACTATGATTCCAACTTAATCCCATGGAAAAACAATTATATTACAGAAATTTTAATATGTTTGTTTATTGAAATCTTTAGAATTAATTTTTCTGTCGTTAATATTCGTCGATCAAGAACGTACGCAGATATCGAAATAAAACGTTGCACTAATATCACATTGAAGGTGTAGCATAACTCATTTAAAAATTTTTGAAATCGGAATATAAATTTTCAAAGCTCAGATATCGAAGACGAAGATCTCAGTGCCAATCGATAATGTTAAGGAAGATACCGGTAAATGTCCTAGATATTTTAAAATAAATTTAATTTTTAAAGCATTTGATGAAATTGGGTCACAGCTTTCCTTAGCTACCATATATCTAATATTAGGAATTTGTGGTAGTATTAAATGTTCGGTTACACCCGAACTTAGTGCTTGTTTCCTTGTTAGTAATATCATTCCTATGAAGTACGATGATAATATATTTTAAGTTCTTCAATTGTAATGTCTAATTCAACAAAATCATATGAGAATATGAATTTTAATCAATAGAGGAATGTTTACTAATGTTCTGTTATTATAGTAAAAAGCGAATATATACTCTGCCTTCCGATTATCAATCAACCTCATTTACGCGCGGAACTCCCTGTTTGACAATAAGAAGGCTAGGTTAAAAGAAACACTCATCCAAATAACTAACTACCTTTTTAATAAAAAATAGGACCAGATTTGGAGCACGGATAATTTGCTCACACTCAGGAACTTAACGTCTAGACCAAGAGAAAAGGGTTTATTGTGAAATTGAAGTTAAATTCCTACACATGCGGGAAAAAGCTATATGTCCTGAAGCTTTGTATTTTATCAAAATTGACACAGAATATCAAAAAATTTATTTCGTGATAAAACTTTGAAAAAATTAAAAATATTTTATAAATTTGTCAAGTGCACAGAATTGGCTGTATTACTATTTATTTAAGGTATACTTTTTCTTCAAAAGAAATAGATTATTAATATATATTATTAATAATATTATTATTATATATTAATATATTATATATTTCACCGTACCATGAATTCCTATTGGGTTCATAATAATATGTATTCCATTAGAATATGACAATAAAGTAAAACATGTTTCTGACTGAAAATCCTGAAGATTCTCGGTACCATATGCTTTTCCGCGTAAGCCGAACTCGCAAATCCATTTTGCAAGAATTATTTTAATGCATTTAAAATTCCACAGAACTAAATTCTTGATAAAATAAAGAGCTTAGGAGAATTTTCGGAAAATGTCTGAAGAATTGAGAAAAGCAAAACTGGAAATCTACGGAAATAGTATGAAAGCTTACGTGCGTACATACATAGGTGGTGTATGTATGTTGAAGTGAAGCTGTGAATCCATATGTATCGAGGGATAAGCCGAGAACGAATGGATGCTGCATGAGCGAATGCATGCGACTAAAGCATATGGTGAAAACGCAGAACAAGCAAGAACGGGCTAAAAAAAAACCAGCAAAGGCATTTGAAATCAATAAAAAAATAAACAAAGTTTTCCTTATTCACTTATCCTTGCAGAAATTCTTTGAATATTAGAATAACGACAACTTGCATTTGTGTGCCGGATAGTGCCGGGTTGCATTGACAGCAGGGTGCTACTATAACTTGTCACCTAAGCCAGCTAACAGGCAAGACATCTACATTAACTAGGCAATGCATATGCGCCAGAAATGCTGTTCGAAAAGGAAATAAGCTGTTAACCCATCCACTTAGACAATATAAAAATTACATATATAATTTTGATTTCTCTTTTAGAAATCTATTTCTCATAAGTCTGCTTGACAGTCTAATTATCTAAGTGTCGCCCGGCACTACCCGCATGGAAATGCATTTCCTTTGTTATCGATGTTGTAGCTGACAGTTTGCTAACAACAATTTGAAGTGTTGAGCGTGCTACGCTGATTAAAGAGAACAAGTGCCAGCTGTTGACATCACTCAATTGACTTAATCGTTTGTCATATTGGCATGACTGAAAGTGTCACGTCTTTGTTGAATGCAAATCATGCGGAAAGGCTTTGAAACTAAATATGTCGGAAATAAAATATATTTATTTTAAATTGAAAATCGGCTCAGTCGGCTCGTAATCGACTCAAAGTTCTTGGATAAAATCAAACAAAATAAGAATTTCTTAAAATAGTTGTATTGTATTATTTTCAGTTGCGTATAAATTTTATTTATTCATGTACTATATAAATATTCTCAGACCCGTTGCTTAAAATTTATGTATAGTAATAACTTCCCTCTTATAGCCTTTTCACACACCCAAATTAATTGATCAATTAAAATTTTGATTGAGAAAGCAGTTTTTGCGCTTCACACTGCCGGCTACTTGATAATCGATCAGCTGTTAAACATTTTTGTTTGCATTGCATTTCCAAGTAGATTATAATTCGATTGATAAATTAATGTAGAAAAATTAGATTTTTGAATTAAATTGAGCAAAGGTCGGTTAATTGATCAATTAGCTCCTGTGTGAAAAGGCTATTATAAAGATTAATAATTATTAGATACGACCCGGATATGACTTGTTGTAATTAGTACAACCAAAATATTCCGAAATTTGATGCTCAAATATCCGTTTACTTATGGCTACTAGTACAATGATTCTGTGTTGGTTTTTACAACGGATTTCTTAAAGATTTTTTATTAAATGAACATATAATAATATAATAGTAGGACACCTAAATTGAAATTAAGAAACGTTTTCTAAAATTCCCTTCTTATAGTATATACTCACATTGATGATGCTCTCTCCCCGTATTATGTTCCTGTGAGTTCCATAAACTCGATGTGGCACCAATATAAACATTATTCAGTGATGATGACGATGAAATATCGGCGACATTAGATTTTGTGCGATGAACTTTTTTGCTAAAACGTTGATCTGCTTTGTCCCATCACATGTATAGTTGTTGGTGGTTTGTAAAGAAATAAGATAGATATATGTAATAAACAACATTATTGAAAAACATACATATATTATAAGCATATTGATTTAGTTTTGATGTCTCCTGCTTGAATCTTAGTTATCCTATTCTGCGTTTCATGCACTGCACTCATCTAAAGACTAGAAATATATGTATGGATACATCTGGGGGATTTTTTCAGGATGTTAGGATACAGATATAACTACTTATGTATATCTATAATAGCTTGTTGTGAGGAGGAGAGTATGCGAGGGGCTTAGGAGCAGCAAAATCAAATTAAGTGTAAAAAATTTTGTTTAAATTAACTTATATTTTGCCGTCTATAAAAATAGTACGCACCTTTGTTGTTGTATTTTGCAATTACCACCGGCACGGTATTGAGCGCCACCGTCGGCGCTATCGTAGTTATTGTTGTCGTGTGCGGAATGTCTGCAATGAAATAAGTGAAATATAGGAGTGTAGAGGAGAGCGAAGTAGAAAAGAGAGTCCAGAAAATGCTAATCATGATTATGTTAACATTAAATAAAAATAAATTTCTGTTACGCTGCAAGATTTCGAAAAAAAACTTAATCAAATAATTATTTAACTGATATGTAGTGTTTGTTGGAAATTATAGTTTTGATTCGCACTTTCCTCCTCATAACAGTAAAATTCAACCAATTGGGAATTGTATAAATATTTTGTTTTAATGCAGTATTTAACTTAATGCAATTTGTGTTTCCACTTAGATATTAAAAAAATTATACTTATATATATCAGAAAAATTTTACATTCAAAACGAAATGAAAAAAAATGCATGAAATGGAATAGTTTGTCTCCGACAGTATATCTGCAATGAGAATCATCTAATAAGATACGTTATCTCTTCGGAGGAGGCTCGAAACATGTAAATCTTTCTTTACTCATTTGTTAAAAAAGGTCCATGATGAGAAGATGAGCAGACAAAATCTCAATTCTCTAATTAACCAAACAAATTTTATTATGGCTTGAGTATAATAATATCTTAATTGATAATCCACTCACACATTAGGCAAATATTTTACCCTATTACACTTATAATAAACATATATAAGTATTTCTAGATTAAATTAATTGCGAACTGAAATCTTTTGATTTAATTTCTAACACCAAATTAATATTTAATACAAGTTTTCAATTCACAAACTGGTCAGCCATACAAACAACTTGACTGTTGACCCGACAGATTTTGATTTTTAATCATTATATTTTGCAATGAGTTCTACTTGAAATCTTAAGATTATGTTTTG
Source organism: Zeugodacus tau (assembly GCA_031772095.1). NCBI lineage: Eukaryota > Metazoa > Arthropoda > Insecta > Diptera > Tephritidae > Zeugodacus > Zeugodacus tau. The sequence goes on from CM062651.1 coordinate 18,577,478, forward strand.
TACTTTTGTAAACACTTTGGTATATGTATATATGTACCAAATTCTATTACAATTAGTGCCACTTTAATTATGCAATACTTCTCGGTTGTTGTCAGCTAAGCTACAACCAAGTAAATGTAGTGCTAAAGGACTTTAGAAATTGACCAAAAGCCACAATGATGCAAGATGCTAAGAAACTATAGTTGCCAGGCATTCACATATTCAATTATACATTTAGCTTGAAGCAATAAATTTACCAATAAATATTTAAATAATCCATTTATTTGCAGGCAAGGCTTACAAGGAGAAGAACATTCGAATTAATATTATTTTGGTATTTAGGCGTTGGGTGTGGCTTGCTAAAACTAGTTATTTCTATGACATTTTGGTTGCTCCGTTTATTTTACCTAGCTTATTTATCTACCTCGGAAGTTATTGTGTGTAATTAATCACATAGTATAAAATACACCAACATTTGCATTATGTGGGAGACATTGTGGATTAATTAAACATATGTATGTTTATTCAATTGGCGACTGAATAAATACTTCCAGTTTGTCAGAACATTTCCTTTAATCAGAAATTGTTTCCAGTAACTAAAGACTGTAAAGTCCAATCGATATAATGGTAGTGAAATACTCTATATTAGTTGTTCTGAATATTATGACCGTATAATAGATTTCTTTGACCTTCTCAAGTGGAAGAGATTTTTCAAACCGGAAAAAATTAAATTATTATTTATTTTTATTTAGTATTTATGGCCTCGCGCTAAGGAATAGATAAAGACCTTAAGATGAATGAACGGTTTTTAAATGGTTCCAAATGGTTTGTAAACAATTACAAAGACCTCAAATATGCGGTAGTGACTCATCTTCCTGCATAAAATACATAAACTTTACTAGCTGAAAGAGCAGACATCAAAACTGACGAAGAGTATTGGCCAAACAACGATTTCTTTCAAAACCTATTTATATTATTTAGTATAAACTTTCAAAATTATAACTTTCACAACAATCACAACATCCAATCAAAGAAATACCCACAAGCATACTGCATACATATATTTTCAAGCCATCATTTTGCCAATTTAATATAGAATGTCCTATAAATTTTAGTATATAAATCAAGTTAAAACCTTTGCTTCAGATCATGTCAGAAACTCATATATTTCATTTATGAAATGGTATAGGTGCTCTTATTCAGATATATGTATGTATGTATGTATAAAGATTCAGTACGTTATTCCTCATTCACTTACGATAGAGTTTAATTGTACCATCTGTATCGCCAAGTGAGTTCTTCGCCACACAACGATATGAACCGAAATCCGCTATATTAACATCGTTTATGGTTAATCGCATTGTTATTCTGTAGCCAGTCTCAATGATCTCGGATGCAAAATGTTCACCTGCAAAATGCAATGGAAGTGTGAGAAGTAAGTAAAAAGGGACATTTATATGTGGGAAGAAATGGATGTATTTAAATTATTTATAATTTCTTATATATGTGTTTGTAATTATTTATTTATTTATTTATTTACAAGAGTAATAATTATAAATAATTATTCCACTTAACCACTAAAGCACTGGCTGCCAAGGCCTTCGGCTTGTAAAAGAATAACTAAGGTCTAATATTATATATTACATAAAATATATATATATATATTTATTATATATATATATGTATTTATTTATAGTAGGTGGTGGAGTGGTTATGGAAAGATGTTAGGAGATTAGTGTGACTTATGTGTATGTATTATTTTATACCTTGGAATGCTAAGTTTAATATACTGAAATTGACTATACGTTTATTTTAGCTGCTATTATGAAATCACAAATTTTCTGTATAGACATGTCGTCTGTATTTCGTAGCATGTCAGATGGTTTTGTTTCTGCAAATATTGAAGTTCTAAGTGTATCCAGTTGCTGACAGCTATCGAGAAGATGTGTTGTAGATAGGCCATTTACACCACAAAAAGGACAGTTAGACTTCACTGATCCTTTTAATAAGTGTTCATGAGTAGCTAACGTGTGACCAATCCGTAGACGTGTAAATCTTCTTATCCTTTGACAAGACATATTTGACGAGAACGATGGTCTAATTCCTGTAGGGTTGTGCGATTTATAGTGGTGTTGATAGCTGTTCCATTCAGTTAAGTAGCTTTCGTGTAGAAAGCTATGCACAAGCTTGCGTAAATCTTTGTCCACAAAGTAGTTGCTTAGATGTAAGGGCTCCAGACTGGCCTCTTTCGCTCTGCTGTCGGCTAATCCATTTCCGCGGATTCCTGCATGACCTGGCACCCACATGATTTTTATATTCTTTCTATTTGAAAATATAGCGTTACGGATATTTGTAACTAAGGGCGTATCATTTGCATAATTCATAAGGGCGTCCAAAGAAGATTTACTATCGCTGCATATGATAGATTTATTTCCATTTTGGGAAACAAAAAGTACCACTTCAAGTAAAGCAGTTGCTTTGGCTGTAAATACCGAGCTATACGATGGTAGTGCACCGACGGCAATAGTGACACCAAGTTGGTTTGTGACTGCAAACGTTGTACTGGTATCAGATTTGGACCCATCTGTATAAATAAATTCCCAGTCGTTTTTGAGAGGCTCTGTAATTTTGTTAAAATGTTGCTGGTATTCAGCCGGTGAGGTAAGTCCTTTAGGATACTGCAGTAATTTGGTGATGAAAACTGGTTCGAGATTCACACATGGTGGACAAACAGGATTTGGTGTTCTTGTGGCTTTTGTAATAATGTTAATTTGATTTGATAGATTTATGCATCGTTCTATGGTGGAAAATTTATATTTCGTCTTCTTTGATTGTTTTAGAGAAGCCGTGACTTGTTCGAATAAAACTTGGTTTTTACAGTGGAGAAGTTTAGGAATCAGCATCATTGTATTACGTTTTACTCTGGACGTGATTTCTGGTAATCCAGCTTCTGACAGGATAACTTTTGTTGGCGACGTTGGGAATGCGCGGATGCTTCTACGCGCAGCGGTGTGGTACGGTGCATTTAACAGCTTCATGTTGGATTTTGAACAGTGTCCGTAGATGTAAAGTTCAAAGTCAATTTTTGATAATATTAATGCTTTTGTGATATTTACAAGTGTATGTGTGTGAATTTGACAATATTTGGATGACAGAAATTTAATAATATTAAGCCTTAGTAATAAACTTGCTCTAATAGCTTTACAGTGTTCTTTATACGTTAGCTTATGATCAAAAGTTAAGCCTAAAATTTTTAGTACATTAGTGTGCGGGATATGGATATTGGTGTGAGTTAATGAAGGAAAAAAACATCTGCATTTTCTGCAGATGTGAAAAGTAGAACATTTACTTGCTGATATATTGGCACCAGATGTTTCTGCCCATTTATTTATATTTTGTAGGATGTTTAAGAAGGTGTAATTAACGTCATTGAGATCATTTAAATTAGTAAAAATTAAAACGTCATCGGCATAAGTGAAATGTTCTATTTTCGAGTTGGAGGAAATGATTGAGTTGATTTCATTGAACGCAATTACGAACAATGTTACTGAAAGAGGCGATCCTTGCGGAATGCCATTGTGAAGACTGTATATTTGGGACTTATTATTATTAATACAGGCTGCCAATTTCCGATTGGTTAAAAAGGATTTTACAAATTTGTATATTTTGTTTCCAATTTTCCATCGCTTTAATTGTCGTAGTACGATATGCGCTCCGATTCTATCGAACGCCTTTTCGAAGTCTAAATTGAGAACTGACACATGGTTACTGTTGGCTAATGCTGTGGAAGCAAAATGCTCGAAATATAAGAGTGGTTCAGTGACACCGATACCTTTTTGGAAACCAAATTGATGGGGACTAAGGAGATTGTTCGTCTTGGCGTACCACATTATTCTCGCTGCGATAATTTTTTCCAGGACTTTAGACTTGCATGGTAGAAGTGATATTGGTCTGAAACTTGATATGAGCGTGGATGATTTATTTGGCTTTGGAATAGGGATGGTTAAAGCGGTTTTCCATTCTTGGGGATAGATTCCGGCGTCGATGATATTATTGTAAAGGTTAATGAGTCTGACTTTGAGGGTTGAGGGTAAATTTTTTAGGATGGGATAGGAAATTTTGTCCATACCAGGTGTTTTTCCTGTCATTCTTGAGATTGTGGATTCAAATTCAGATAAAGTTATTGGGACTTCTATAAGGGATGCTGAGGATGAAGGGGATGCATTGAAATAATATTCTTGAATGATTTGATTTTTTAGGACATTGAAGGCGGAAGGGAAGTTGGAGTCATGGGAGTAGGAGGACCATGTTTTGCCGAATTGTTCAGAAATATCATGTGGTTCATGGAGTGGTCCTTGATCGCTATATATAAATGAGATACGAGTGCGGGAAGTGGAACCTGTGAGCATTCTTATGTCTGACCATATTTGTTTTGGATTTGAGGAGGGATTTATATTAGAGGTGAGTTTTTCAAGGGATTGTCTTTTGGCTGATTTTAGTTCTTTTCTGAACGTAGCATTTGCTTTTTTATAGTTAATAAGATTAGTATCACTCATGTGTTGTTTGTATTTATGCCAAAGTGCTTGTTTATTTTTTTCGAAGGGTGGTAAGTAAGTTAGACCAGTAAGGCAATTTGGCAGTAAATTTTTTTGAGTTTGTTTGTGGTATTGCCGCATGGGATGATAGGCGAATTATTTGTTTAATTTTAGAGGCTTCGGCGTTGATATTTATTGAAACCGGTTTGTTATTTGATGCAGATATGGCAGCAGATTGAAATCTCTGCCAATCTGCCTTTTCTATCAGGAATTTTGGTTGAGGTTTGACTTGATACCAATTAGGAAGGGACATGGTTGTTAGGAGTGGGAAATGATCACTATTATGGAGTTCATTCAGTGTGCAGGAGGAGAGTTTGGGGGCAATAGATGCTGAGGCAAAGATAATATCAGGATGGGTAAAGGTTTTATGGGTTGAAAAATGCGTGGGTAAACCATCATTTAGAACAATAAGGTTTTGGGAAAGGATAACGTCTTCAATAATTTTCCCTCTATTATTAACACATTTGGAGCCCCACAATGGGCTCCACGCATTAAAATCTCCTAGGATTATAATGGGAGTGGAGAATGTATTACACAAATCAATTATATCTTTATTGTTAAAGTTTTGGTTGGGTGGGATGTAGCAATTAATTATTGTGATTTTTTGCTCAACATCGATTTCAATTGCTAAACAGGAAATATTTGATGTAACAGGGATTAGTTTATGATTTGTGGATTTTTTTATAAAAAAAGCGATTCCCTGTTTGCAGGAGCCAATAGAGGGTTTATTATGAAAAAAACTATGATATTTATTGGGTGAGTATGTTGTTTTGTTGAATGGAATATGCGTTTCTTGTAATGCAATAATTTCGGGGTTAAATTCATTTATAAGAATATTTAAATCTACGTAATTGTTCAAAAGTCCGTTTATATTCCATTGTAGTATTTGTATCATTGTGGGGTTATATCAGAGGAGTACGGTGGGATGGAAGAAAGAGGGATGCCAGTGGAAATGTGAGAAATTAAGGAAGAAATTAATGTGTTTGTGTTTTGTGAGTCAATAAAGTTTTCGGTGTTATAATTATTTTCGTGTATGTTATTGTTTGCTGAGTTATTATAATTGTTGTTTGCGTTGTTGTTGTCAAAAGAGTTATTAATCTCTGTTGTTGGAGTAGGAGCTGATAGGGTTTGTATTGTATTTGTTGTGTTTTGTTTATTTTGTTTTGGTGCATGGTTTGTCACTTGGATATCCGTGTTGTTGTTGTTGTTAACTAATGCTTGGTTTGCTTGTGAATTATTAGAGTTTGTGTTGATATTGTTACGTTGTGAATTGTGTATATTTTTTATAATATGAGAGAAAGGGATTGACGACTCATTGAGAGCTGGGGGCACCTGTGCTTTGTATGTTGTTAATGCTTCACGCATTGTACATTTTTTGTCTGTTTTAATGACAATTATTTGTTTCATTTGTGCAAATTTCGGGCATGTCTTATTGGAAGCAGCGTGGCTACCTGAACAATTTGTACAAAGAGTGCGAGAGCACGGAGTGGGAGAGTGGGGTGGGAGTGCACATGAGTCGCATTTTGTTGTGTGGCCAAGCATTTGGCAATTTCTGCACCTCATGGGGTTAGGATAGTATGGCTTGACTTTAGTAGTGTACCAAGATACTTCTAATTTTGTGGGTAATTGGTACAAATCAAATGTGAGGAGTACTACGCCACTAGGGATAGCCTTTCCGTCGATGTGTTTGATAAATTTATAAACAGAGACGACGCCCTGGTCAGTCAAATTTTCAATTATTTCTGTTTCAGGTATATCATTAAGGCACGGTGCGAAAATAGTGCCCTTTGAATAGTTGAGGTTATGGTGTAACTCTATTTTTACATCACACACGCCGATTAAATATGTTGTAGCCAAAAATTTTTTGCGATTTGATTGTTTTTAACTAAAAGCAGCAGGCTGCCGTCTTTTAAATTTGAAATTTCCATTTTTTCAGATGAAATATTTTTTAATGCCTTGTGTACTGCAAAGCACGAATATTGGGTTAGGTGTTTATTTGAATTGGCCGCACTGACCACGAGGTATTTGGGATTGTCTTTTTTTATAGTTGGCAATGCCGGAAAGTAATCTTTGGTTATGTTTTGAGATTTTTTTCGCTTGGGTTTTGGGCTTGTGGATAACAGAAAACCTGTTATCTCCAAGCGTGGGTCCCTCAAGGGACATTTTGATTTTTTGGAAAAACAAAACCAAAAAAAAAAATATATATATATATATTCAACTGTAGAAACTGTTTTATTTATGACACGATAAAAAAGAGAGAAAAAGGAAATCACTATCACTGTATCACGCTGTTAGCACTATAATACGCTATTCGACAACCGTACGCGAAGAGTATCAGTCGGTGACTGTGTTTGTAATTAATTACCTCATGGTTGGCGGGTTTTTCTTCGGTTTATATATAATAATGTTTGAATAAAGCCAAAGTAAAACCAGTTAACTTATACCCATTTAATTCACGTAAGTATTATTTTATTCGACCACTATTGATGTTTGGTGTTTTCTGCATCATTATCAATTCAATATATATGTATCTGTATATGTGTATTTATTTAGTGTGATGGTATTTTTCATTAATTTCCTGTTTGTTTATCCAAATGAAGTATCCCGTTTACAACGCACATTCTGTTGCTTTTACGAATTGGGTGGAAGCTTTTAAATAATTGGATCGCTCAATGATGGACTGTCTACATACCTGTCTCTCTCTGTTCTGTTTATATTTGTCAACTCTTTCATAGTATGAAAATTGCATATATTCTGTGGCTGTCATTTTTTTGCCGACTTTCATCTACTTTAACTTTCACTACTGACCGCTGTTTTTACGAATATTTACGCGCTTTTATAGCAACGGTTATTTCTGGAAACGTATGAGTTGTTTTTGTTATTATTTTTATATTTGAGTGTGGTTAAAATATGGCTGACAAATGTTAATTAAACGTCCGTTGCACTTTCTGTTTCTTAAGTTGACAATAATATACTTCATATTTATTTATATTTTATTTATACTCTTTATATACATATATTATCTGTGCAGAGAATTGTTTTGGTGGTTGACTTAGCAGAGTTAAAATGTGTTTCCTCTTTTAATTTATGAAAGGTTTTAAATAATATTTCTCTTAATAGAAATTGCCATAAACCCATTCACTATTATAATAATTCATATCAAGGTAATTGAAAATCATTTTGTTTTAAATGGGTCCTTTGAAATCTAGAGTGTAAGTAGTATTATAATATAAATAAATATTTTTTTTTAAATCTTCTTCCTAACAATCACCATTTTAACTACAATATAATAAGCTTGTTTGTAGGTATGTGTCCAATTTTATAAAAAATTCATTAATATACTCTCATTTCTCACTTACCCGGCACAATGATCGTGTCATTTTTCGTCCAATAATTAATTGACTTCGGATATGCTTCTGACTGACATTCGAGTGTTATATTTTGTCCGGTGGCAGCACCAACTAGCTGATTTTGTATCCAAATCATTGGAGGAACTGCAAATAAAATCATAAAAACATAAATAAATAATTAAGAGTTAGTACTTAAATGGTAGTTGCAAAACGTTTGAGATTGAGTCCTGTCCTCAAATAACAGTACTAACTACGAAGCGATAGCCAAGTGATAAAATATATCATGTAAACCATAAAACCAACCGATAACACTAAGTTGAGTTGTAGTGAACTACACTCTGTGAGAGAGAACATACATTAAAATCGATCGTCGTAATTTCCCTGAAGAAGACTCTCTCTACCAAATTTCAATTTGAAAAATATTTTTTTTTGTATTAAATCTTTTGAAAATTAACTAAAATTTAAGCCTGAACAAGTCAACTTTGTCAAGTTGTTTAGCAAGTAACTAATAAAACTGTCGACCAAAATTTGTGACCGCATTGTTTAGCTATTGACACCTTCTTTTGTGTTTGTTATTTAATGCAAAAACTGTGTTTCTACTGTCACTACTTATTTTTAATTGATATTCTTTAGCCAAAGGCTTTTGCTCTCTTTATCACTCTTTATTTGATAACTTACTGACTTGACAATTTTCACAGTTTAGGTTTTATAATACATAAGTCCCAGGTAAAGAGTTACCGCAAAATATACTGTTGCAGTCACTTTAATAGTTAGCCTGTGGCAGCAGGAAAAATTCAACTGGGAAAGCACATTTAATGCAAAGTGCCGTTACTTGTCAGTTGGTTGCCATACGCTTTTTATTCCTATTTAAGGTGTACAAAAACTTTACGTCAACAAAATAGAGAAGTGTTGTCTATTGACTTTCAAATTTGGCGTACGGCAAATAAATTTTAAATTTCAATTGAAACTACTTCAAAGGTGCTAAAACAAAAAGTAAGGTTTATAGAGAAGGTGGCGAATATTTTTATTTACAAGGCATACAATTAGGGGCACTTGTTTTGGTTTATTTAAAAAAAACTGTAAAATTTTAATGGTTTCGTATACTTACAGTGTACAATTAGCATTACGCGCTTGCTGACCGAGGGTGGTATGCCATTCGAGGCGATGCATAAATATGCGCCCATGTTGAGGCGTTGTACCTTAGTGATCGTGAGGAAGGAGCCATTGTAGGCGATGACTAGAAACACAGAGAGGAAAAATTGTAAATACGACAAGAGCTAGTATTATTAAAATTAAATAGAGATATGAAAGTATGATATAATATTTATTAAATTTGTTACCGATTTCATGTACATATGTTTAATATTACTAATTATTCTAACGAGAGAAATTTTTTCTTAAATAACATGTCGTATGAATAATATTTAATTTATTATCAATACCTACTTATGATATACAAATGTATAAAAGCGCATATATTTGATTAAATTACGGGGATATGTGTAGTCAGGATTTTCAAAAACTCACTCTTGTTTGCATTTTCGTTAAGTGTATTATCTTAAAAATATTCTCTGAAAATTTGAATTTCGAGCTATTCGACAAAAAACAAGGAGCGCTCACTCCAAAACGCTAGTGTGAAACTTTAAATGCATTGTTCTCAAAACTTTGGTTTGTTGTTCACAACTGTAATTCGAAAATCGCTCAGTAGATTTTAATGAAAATTATAAGGCTTTTAGAATACATAATAAACTCAGGTCTGATGGTAGTATTTTTTATTTAGATTTTTTAATCTCTCAAATCTAGAAAAAAATATTGTTAATATTTGATTATCTATTTTTTGTTTTATTTGTTTGAAGATTATCTACTTATAAAAGTAATTTTACTTTTCCGATAGATTTAATAAAAATATTAAAATTCTAGCAATAAGAAGCTTTTCTAATACAATAGGAATACAATTAATTTAAATGATAAACCGTACATTTAAGCTGGATAAAATTAAATATATTTGTTATTAAACAAAAGAACTGCAACATTATTGACAATTATTATTTGGGTAATTTAGTAATTAAATGTGTATTTCATAAATGTGATGAAATGCATATAGTGTTTCAAATTCAATTGACTTGTATCAAGTGTCTGACATAGTATTCACATTGTTGTATTATGCTTATTGCTGCTTTGTTATAGTGTGTCTAACCGCATAATGAGCAATGTGCAAAATGCAATATGCAATTAAAAGCTACTGTTTCTGTAAACGTCAGAGCAATGATTAAATTCAATATGCTGCTGTGCGCCATAAGAAACCGCGACACCTGCCGGGGCTTTTAACAGGCTCTTGATGTAATTAAATTGAGAGTAGGGTAGCTTGTCAGAGTAATACTTGTTACCATTATATAGGTCACAGTTGTGAGCTCGTTTTATTGACATGATGATAAGATCTTATTATATCTATGGAAGAAGTTAATAAAGTAAAAGAAGTTATAATAAAATAATAGTTCAATAAAATAAAATAAAATATAGATTTACCCACAGTCTTAGTTATTTACTTCGCAAAACGTTTTATTTAAATACATTAAAACTGTTTTCGCCTCCATATATTTAAAATTGTACCTTGAGAGTAAAATTTTAAATTTTTTATTATACCCTGGTCGAAAAGATCGATTTATGGAATGAATTTTGTATGAAATTTCACTTCTATTGCCAATTTAAGAGTTCGAGTTATGGAGATGTTCGAGTTATGAAAGTTCCACTGTCTTTTTTTAATTAAATACGCTTATCTTTCACTCACCTTCAGTATTGTTGGGTAGCGGTATGGGTTCGCCACCTTCACGCCGCCACGTTATGGTCGGTGTTGGTGAGCCAACTGCTGCACATTTCAACGTTACATTAGAACCTTCGCGTACTACCATATCGGTGCTGGTTGGATAATCGAGGATATCGGGTGGCACTGCTTGCGAGAACAACAGCAAATAAAGTCAAACAGTTGCAATGCGGTTGGCGATGTTATTGTAAAATTGTAAATATTTTGTTGTTGTTGTAAAGTTGATGTGTATAACGTTGCCGTTATGTCCACAGTCATTGTTGTGTTGTCCAACAAAATCATTATTGTTGACATCATCATGTTGCAACAGCGCGTTTTGATGTGGCGCGTAAGCAGCAACAACAGCGTTGAAATGTTAACATTTGTGAAAGTTAAAGAAGGAGAAAATCATTTTGTTAGTTAATTAAATATGTTTAGGAAATGAAGACAACAATACTAAAATTTAATTCTAATAATATTTTTCACTAACAAGATTAATTGATTGATGGAATAATATTGTAAATAAAATACAAGAATACATTTCTATATATCGCTCATTTACATGAATAGTGTCACAACTCAAAAAAAAAAGGTCGGAGTTTCAGAGAGCGGTTTAAAGCTTTCAATTGTTTCTTACTTAGAAAATAAAGAAAAACGATACGAATAATAACGATATGTTCAATTTATAAAAGCGTAATAATTGAGGGCAATATTCCTCCTAAAAATCGAATTTTTTGAGTTATGACCCTATTCATGTAAATGAGTGATATGTTAAGAAGACCGTTCATTATAACAATTTCACTTCGTGCTCATAACCCCTCGATGCATCATAATTTTTTTTTCAAAGTTGCGTGTTCTATATGATAGTTACTTCTAACTGATTTTCTAGATACTAGGCAACGCTCTGCCTTCATTGTCAATGCAGGTACTACATTGCGTATGAGTAACATATTTTCACACGAGGCACAACAATTTAAAAATATTGTGAGCTGAAAATCAATAGAATGTTTCCTTTTGGATTTTGGTGCATAAGCAAAGTGGAAAACGGGATAAAAGTCATCAATGAATGCAAGAAAGCAGACACGCAACTATCGGTAGCTTGATACTCGCTTTAGTGCTTGAAAATGATTTCAAACAGGATTAAAATGAAAACAACCACAGGTGAGTATGCGTAAGTGCTTTCACATAGTCATACATATGCGTTTGCATGCTGCCGTTTATGTGAGAATGTTTCTGTTATATATTGTATATACATATGAGAGGTGGTACGAGTACGCGCAATGTTTGAAGCAATTTGCAGACTAACGTGTGTTTATACATATATGCGACTATTGAGAATACTTTCAGTAAATTGAGTGCAAAGCTAAGTGTACTTGCCGTTAACAAGATATATACTCATATATGTAGATATGAACAATTCTCTCCATTCCAGGTATTTAAATTGACAATTGCTTACCAAGTTGGTTTCCACTCATTCCACAAGCTTATTTCTCCACTTTACATATCCACTTTAAATATAATTTCTTTTGGTTCTATTTAATATTTATTTTTATTTTCCTCTACTACTACTAGTCTGTAATCTGTAATCATTTACTCTCGTTGATAACAAACATACGCTTGAAATAATTACTTTAAATATGAAATTTAATAACTTCAATTTATTTAAACACCAGTGGAGTATTCAACCGGTGCCATAGTGCAAAGGGTGAACATGTTAAACATGCAAACATGCACACTATCATTGTTTGAGTAGTGCAGTGTCACACAAGCATATCTCCAATGAGTTTTAAAATATCATTGATGGTGGTTTGTGTAGGCAAGACTGTTTTATGCGATGTGTGTGGTACTTTGAGGTAGATAGGTTCATCACACCACACCCACGACTATGTAGCCATTCCAGCTGACGTTCCTCCGTCCGAATATCATGGAATTAATTAACACTTTGGGTTCTTCCAAATAAGACTTATTTTCATCCGAAAAAACAACATAGTGCCAATCAGACTTTCATCTCTGATAAATGTAATCGTGAATCTCTTCGGGCATCGTTAAGGGGTCATTTTCTCTTTAGTTTTAATATTTTAAAGTTCGGGGCATACTGTATAACCCATTAAACCGGTGATAAGCTCGCTTTAGCACCACCATTTGCTCTGATCTTTACGGTCGATTGATGGAAATTGTATACTTCTCTTGAAAATGCACAATTATCAGCAACGGATAATACTACTATTGTTACTGCCTTTATTATTTCAGCAATACCCCCACTTTTTGACTTCTGACGATTTTTTTGATATATCAGTTATCGAATGCTGTAACTCTTTTAAAGTTTGGACATTGATTTCTATTCAACTTATAGCTTATTTATTTTACCCAAATTAAATAAAATAGAACATTTGAGCAGTACAAAAAATATAAAACAAATTGGATATGCCAACCTGATGGCCAAACATAAAGCACACTTTTAGGCTAAAAATAAGGGTAATAGGAAAAAACCATATAACGGGACATTTGTATGACTTGCTATTTTAACCAGAGACTGTTCATACAAAGATAAAAAAAATAAAAAGTAGGTTTAAGTGAAGAAAAAAATCAGAAGCAATTATATTAGGTGAAGGTGTGCTAACCTGATGACGCGGAGTGTACCTATTTCCGGCTTACATGATGGTTGAAGGGGTTGTACACATAACGAGAATGAAATAATATTCGTTTGACTGTAGCCTGTGGTGGTGCATGGCGTATACTCAACGTTTAAAAATTACAGTTGATCTCCTTTTTGTACGGTTAACTGGGACAGTAAATTACCCGTGCAAAAATAAACCGTGCAAAAAAAGACGGATTTTAATATAAACCTCTCTATAAGGATCAATTTACAAAAAAAAACGTGCAATAAAGGTAAACGTGTAAAAAATATCTAATTCTATATGTGAATCTATCTATTTGTACAGTGAGAACTTATACAAATAAAACACTATAGATTTTCATGGTTTTATATGCATATGTATTACTTTTAAAAGAAACGAACAAAACAGGGAATGTTAACAAAATGAATATAATATAAAATACGTTTATGGTTTAAAAAAAATCAGACATTAATCTGCGTCTTATTTTCTTTTAATTCTTCATACAGCTCACGGTAGCATTCTACTGCTTCATTTAATTGGCGCTGGATTCTTGCAGACCGTTCCGTGTTTGGGTCCAAGTTGCGGAAATGATTTTCTAATTCCATCGCTATGTTTAACCCGAAACCCATTTTTTTCCAAAAGAGTGCGGTCTCATCCGCATTGAATACTTGGTGAGCCTCATAACCTTCCAAAGTAATTGCTTCTAAGAACTCTTTAGGAAACGCTCTTCCCACATGTTCATCAGCTGAGGCTCTTTCTTCTATAACCTTTACATTGTGTAGTGAATTTCTTTTCAGGAAGTTTCGTAGCCAGCCATTACTGGCATTAAAATGGGATAGCTCGCTATTAATTGAAGTGGAGGATTCTTCGTTTTTAACTGTCAAATAAAATTATTGCATCTTTATAGATCTTGTATCAATAGGCATCCTCTTTACTGCGTGGTCATCAATCCAACATAAAAGTGCACGTTCTGCTTTCAAAATTGCAACATCGCAAACATAAAACCCACTTAAAAAGCACCCAGTACTGGCGGCTACAACCACTTTTCTTATCGTTGTTTCATTCTTCCTTATTGTACGAATTGTTGCTTCATGTATATTTGTACGCTTTGAGATTGTTGCAATCTTTTCCCCGCTTTTAATTCATCTAAAATTTTAATTTTTTTCCTTTAAATTTAATTTTCTTCGCTTGGACGCCATGTCGCTGTGTTTTCTTATGACATTTCTTTGTTTACCTTTTTTATCAATTCTTTACTTTGACATCCAATAACAGCAGTGTATTTTTAAGTAAAATTGAGAGTTGCATTTGTTTGAATAATGGTTCTTTATATATTCGAATAGATTCAGAATTTTAATTTTATTGCAAAAATAGTATACTCGTATAACTAAAATGAAAAACTCGTGCAAAAAAAGTAAAATCATGTAAAAACGGTAACTGGGAAGTAGACAAAAACACCGTATAAAAAACGTGCAAAAAAACCGTGTAAAAAGGAGATCAACTGTATATTATGATCTAAAGTCGGTGGTTACGTATACAACGTGGTGTACCGCAGTTTAGAATTTCTGCTATCTTTAATGCAATACTCCTTCAGTAGTTTGAGTCTTTATTTCCTTTCATCTTTTCATTAGTTTCCCAATTAATACCAAACAAAACGGATAGCATAACAAAAACAATATGTTGTCAAATCATAGTAGTTCAGTATCATAGTTTCGAAAGAAAACTTTGTTTGGCACCACTTACAAAATTCTTGATTTCAACCAGTTTGGCATCAAAACCAAGAGAGAAAGCATAACACAGCATGGACGTGAAAATTTAGTTGCGCGTAAAACGGCTAAAATCTAGCAGTAAATAACGTGGTGTGTACGTGACATTCGTGTCGTATACGTAACCTCGTCAACTAATGATATCAGCATGTATGTATATGACAACTTGCGGGAAAATGCTTGCTTCTCTAATTGAACGCGGGAGCTCAACAAAAATTTATCGAAAAACAATACGCGCATTTTTGTTGTTATCTGCTGCTACTAAATCAGTCGCATTTGGCGTTATTTATTGTTGTTACTACTATTTGCTTAAACAATGTTGTACCGTTTATTGTGCTGATGACTACTATAGCTACTTGCTGCTACTTTCATTCAGTTTTTTTTTTGTTGCTCAAATGTGAAAAGCACAAAAGTTTTTGGCAACATTTGTTGCCAATTAGTTTTAATTAATCTGGTGTGATTAATGTGCTAGTTACTCGTACTCTTCGCATTTGCAGCTAAAAGCATGCTTTATTTACACGCATACATTCATGTTGCACGCCATGTTACCTAAAGCTGAACTAACACTATTTGATACGTTTCGCTTGCGCAAGCAACTTTTATCTCCACAATTGCTGAATTTAACGCACACTAGCACACATATTCATTACAGAAATATTATACATTTACTTATGTGCTTAAGCTCATGTGTGTTCCGATTTTTATACTCTCGCAACAAAGTTGCTAGCAACAAAGTTGCTAGAGAGTATTATAGTTTTGTTCACATAACGGTTGTTTGTAACACCCAAAACTAAACGAGTTAGATATAGGGTTATATATACCAAAGTGATCAGGGTGAAGAGTGGAGTTCAAATCCGAATGTCTGTCTGTCCGTCCGTCCGTCCGTCCGTCCGTCTGTGCAAGCTGTAACTTGAGTAAAAATTAAGATATCTTGATGAAACTTGGCACAAATATTCCTTGGGACCATAGGAAGGTTGCTTTCGAAAATGAGCAAAATCGGACCACTGCCACGCCCACAAAATGGCGAAAACCGAAAACACATAAAGTGCCATAACTAAGCCATAAATAAAGCTATGGAAATAAAATTTGGTATGAAGGATCGCACTATAAAGGGGCATATTTGGATGTAATTTTTTTGGGGAAGTGGGCGTGGCCCCGCCCCCTACTAAGTTTTTTGTACATATCTCGGAAACCCATAGAGGTATATAAACCAAACTTTATGCAGTCGTTTTTTTTAGCCACTTCTTAATACAGTCCAAAAATGAAAGACATCGGATAATTACCACGCCCACCTCCCATACAAAGGTTAGGTTGAAATTTACTAAAAGTGGGTTAACTCACTAACGAAAAACGTCAGAAACACTAAATTTCACATAAGAAATGGCAAATGGAAGCTGCACTCAGGTTTTTTTACAAAATGGAAAATGGGCGTGGCGTCGCCCACTTATGGGTCAGAAACCATATCTCAAGAACTACTCGACCGATTTCAATGAAACTTGGTTTGTAATAGTTTCCTTACATCCCAATGATATGTTGTGAAAATAGGTCAAATCGCTTCACAACCACGCCTACTTCCTATATACCAGAACTTTGAAGAAGATCTGAATCGTTAACTTTACAATATATAAAGTAAGCACTAGTGAAGATATCGATGCAGAACTTTGCACAAATACTACCTTTATAGTGTGGCAGCCCCATTCTAAAAATCGCCGAAATCGGACCATAGGTTTTCAAGGCCCCATTAATCGAACATGAGGACCTCGGTGCTTCTAACCTAATATTATGGTTTCCAACTTTCAATGGACTTTATACAATATATATGACGAATATGTGGGTTAAATTGTATATTATATAATATAAATAAAGTTAAATAAATAAATTGCGAGAGTATAAAATGTTCGGTTACACCCGAACTTAGCCCTTCCTTACTTGTTTTCTTTGTATTACTACTTTAGAAACAAACATTTCATGTTTTTACACATATACACTTGCATAGGGTTATATAAAAAAAGCAAATTGAGGAGAATTCGAACATGAAATTTTATTTTTTGATGTAATAAGTTAAAACTTGATTACGGCCTCTAGTCTTTAATGTCCGTTGTCTTTCTCTCTGATTATGAAGGCGTTGGAAACGTTCAGAGTTCGACTCCCTAGTGCCAGTTTGTATTCTAATATTTTGTTCTTCAAGCCGCTGCACACGCTCCTTACCCGACACGCAAGCCAAATTTTGTCCAGAAAGCAGCTGCATCCGCATGCTCGTTCGTCTACTCTCTGGCATGTAATTGCGGTGCGAAGAGAATGACTTGCAGGACAATTTTCAGTTTCAAAATAAGATTCTCCATCACGGAGTCTTTTTGATATCCTCGCTTGGGATCTATTTATTTCCAGAAAGTTGCGATCTAGTTAAACTGCCTTGCTTCCATCATCAATAATATCTGCAACGCATTAGGGCACTTCTTTTACGCTTTGAATTAGGTTAGTTAACTTTTAATAAGGATCCCTAATTCTTTCAAGCTCTAGCAATAAATATAGCCTATGTTACTCGGGGTGAATGTAGCTTTCCAATGGTGTAAGAATTTTTCATAGTAGTTTTTGAGTTTATTCATTGCAAACATACATACAAATCTTTCCTATTTATAATAGTAGTATAGATATAGGTATCTTTGTACTACTACTTTAGCATGTACTTATAGAAAGCTGTAGCCACGAATACTAATTTAAAATTTAAATATAATTTAAAATCCTATAAACTTATGACATGAATATCAGAGCTTTAACAAATCATTTTATTTACTTTCTTGTTAATTTTATCAAAATATTTATAGTTTTAAGTCGATCTTAATTTGGAGATACTCTCTGAAGTAGTTGTGTGCTTAAGGATAGCATTATTGTCACGCAAAACTTCAAAGACGACTTACGAGATAAGAGATAATGTTAAGAATAAATTTATTTCTGTTTTGAGTTTTTATAAATTGTTTACATGTCACTAAGGTCACATAAATTCGATATAAGTAGTTTAAGGTGCTATTTTGATTCATTCAGATAACTTGTATGTATAGAAACACTAAATAATTACATATAAATTTCGATTTGTACATTATATCACTACTTATCTTTAGCGCTTAAAGCTTAAAGCTCAACGAGGAACATATTGACAAAGTAATTGCTGCTTATGAGCACTAAAGTAATGTCTTATTGGCTTATATAATTAATTCGACTCAAAAAAGCATGTCTTACTCACCCACAACATCCAGGTAACCAACTTGACTCTTCATCGGATCCGTATTGATCTGACACATATACCAGCCTTTATCCGCTTCCTTGACATCACGTATCCGCAATATCCAAGCACGTTTCTCCGAGTGAGTTATGCTCATACGATGGTTTTTCGTTATAACGTGATTTTGTATTGTTAGTATTGTTTGTGTATCGACGCGTAGCCACGCAATCTAGGTAGCGGGCGAAATAATTAGGTGTATATAGCAAACGTAGGTATGATTTTATGTGTATGCATATCATTAATGAGAGACGTGTCAACCCGTTCGGCACAACCCATTCATTTTCATATTATCATTTCGTATAGTATGCCGCATACACGTTCATTCATTAGTTTATTTTTTGTTTATTTGTTTGCGTGCGTTTCCATTTTCATAGGTGAGTGAAGTTAGGCATGCGTGCAAACCAACATGTTTGTTTATTTATTCGACGTGATTGTAGTTGTGTTGAATTTTCCATGAAGTTCCGCAGCACAAACGTAAAAAGGAAATAGAGAAGAAAATTCATATGAAAATTTTTGGTTAACCTTTAGTTTAAGAGTTTCACAATTTGTTGAGCTGTGTTTATCGGTGCCTGCAGATAAATATACAAACATATATTGTTTTCTATATGGCTTTATTTATAAATCTCCATATTCGCTTGATTGCTTGTGGCCATTGTTGGGTCACGCATGAAGTAGTGAAAGAAAAGTTCGATTGCTTTTTTTGTGGGTTGAAGCCAATAATGGAATTGGACTGCCTTATTAAGATGAATGGTTTAGTTCTAGTGTACGATTAGTATGTTGTATGTAAACATATACATGTATGTAACGGGTGATTTTTTTGAGGTTAGGATTTTCATGCATTAGTATTTGACAGATCACGTGGGATTTCAGACATGGTGTCAAAGAGAAAGATGCTCAGTATGCTTTGACATTTCATCATGAATAGACTTACTAACGAGCAACGCTTGCAAATCATTGAATTTTATTACCAAAATCAGTGTTCGGTTCGAAATGTGTTTCGCGCTTTACGTCCGATTTATGGTCTACATAATCGACCAAGTGAGCAAACAATTAATGCGATTGTGACCAAGTTTCGCACTCAGTTTACTTTATTGGACATTAAACCAATCACACGAATGCGTACAGTGCGTACAGAAGAGAATATTGCGTCTGTTTCTGAGAGTGTGGCTGAAGACCGTGAAATGTCGATTCGTCGCCGTTCGCAGCAATTGGGTTTGTGTTATTCGACCACATGGAAGATTTTACGCAAAGATCTTGGTGTAAAACCGTATAAAATACAGCTCGTGCAAGAACTGGAAGCCGAACGATCTGCCACAACGTCGAATTTTTCAGTGAATGGGCCCTAGAAAAGTTGGCAGAAAATCCGCTTTTTTATCGACAAATTTTGTTCAGCGATGAGGCTCATTTCTGGTTGAATGGCTACGTAAATAAGCAAAATTGCCGCATTTGGGGTGAAGAGCAACCAGAAGCCGTTCAAGAACTGCCCATGCATCCCGAAAAAATGCACTGTTTGGTGTGGTTTGTACGCTGGTGGAATCATTGGACCGTATTTTTCAAAGATGCTGTTGGACGCAACGTTACGGTGAATGGCGATCGCTATCGTTCGATGCTAACAAACTTTTTGTTGCCAAAAATGGAAGAACTGAACTTGGTTGACATGTGGTTTCAACAAGATGGCGCTACATGCCACACAGCTCGCGATTCTATGGCCATTTTGAGGGAAAACTTCGGAGAACAATTCATCTCAAGAAATGGACCCGTAAGTTGGCCACCAAGATCATGCGATTTAACGCCTTTAGACTATTTTTTGTGGGGCTACGTCAAGTCTAAAGTCTACAGAAATAAGCCAGCAACTATTCCAGCTTTGGAAGACAACATTTCCGAAGAAATTCGGGCTATTCCGGCCGAAATGCTCGAAAAAGTTGCCCAAAATTGGACTTTCCGAATGGACCACCTAAGACGCAGCCGCGGTCAACATTTAAATGAAATTATCTTCAAAAAGTAAATGTCATGAACCAATCTAACGTTTCAAATAAAGAACCGATGAGATTTTTTTATGCGTTTTTTTTTTTAAAAAAGTTATCAAGCTCTTAAAAAATCACCCTTTATATGTAAACATATACTATGTATATCTAGACATTTCTAGGCAATAATTTGGATACGTTTGTTTTGCATTATTTGCGTGCTATCAATAGGTCACGCACGTATTAGGGAATGTTTGTTAGCAGTTTAACCTATTTGTAGTCTAACCTGTGTATTTAGGAGTAAGAATTAAATATTTATATGACTCTATGAAGAATTGGCCTATCAAAATACTACGTTTAAGCCCGAAATGTTGTGCCAAGGTATAAATATAATAGAGCACATAAATTTAGTTGGCAAAAAAACAAAAAAAAAAATCAGAAATATTTACTTTAATGCGAATATGTCTTGTTTAAAGGATTCTTTAAAAGTTAAATGCAGAACGTATATGGATCAAGAAAGATTGTTTGTGTTTGTTTACTTGCATAGACAACCCACGAATTCTTCTGATTTAAAATTATATTTCGCCAAACCTTTGCTCTTTTAGCACAGCTAAATAAATTGATCAATTAAAATTTTAATTGAGAAACCAGTTTTTGCCCTTCGCACTGCAAAAAGCAATTTAATTTTCGATTATTTTCAATTTTAAAGGTTTTCTTTACTCTTCACTGAATTTTATAATTTCACATATCTTTATTTTTGGAAATAGGTAATAGGCTTTTCGCAGAGCAAAATTAATGAATCAATTAACATTTTATTTGAAAAAAAAACAGTTTTTGTGCTTCGCACTGCCGGCTACTCGATAATCAATCAGCTGTTACACATTTTTATTTTTGCTTTTCAGAAGAACTTTCGTCAGCTGATCGCTGTTTTTTATTTATATTCAGCAGCGACATCTACCGTCGAGTAGCGTGAACAACAAAGGGCTGATAAAGAACGTATTTGTAACTACAAGGCTGTAATAGCCTATTCGCACAGGATAATTAATTGATCAATTAAAATTTTAATTGAGAAACCAGTGTTTGCTGCTATAATAGCCTTTCCACACAGACAAATTAATTGAACAACTGTGATTACATATACGTTCTTTGACGTAGAGTTGCATTTCATTTTCAAGTCAATTAAAATTCAATTAAAAAAAATGTAGAAAAATTAGATTTTTATTTTGTATGGTAAATCGATCTAAACCAGCGCTTTAATCGAGTAAAGGATGGTTAATTGATCAATTAGCTGCTGTGCGAAAATGATATTAGGATGATATTAAAAATTTTTGATTGTGAAAGTTGAGCTGAGAATTTTATGTTTTTTTAAAGCATGTACATCTCAAAAAAGTCTTATAGGAAAGATAGTAAATGCTCATTTGACCACAACTTGCGGATGTTCATATGAAACTTTGAGAGGTGAGGTGCTAAAGACAACTTAAACCCATTTCACTTTAATGCCCAAACTATTTATTTTAGTATATTAAATTCAACTGCCATTAAAACTTCTCGTACCAAAAATTATGAACTTTACAACTTTATTTTCTGTGGCAAAGAAATATAGTTGCTCATACATAATTCTTTTTCAAATTTTAAGTATATATATATGTGCCTTTTTGCAGTAACTCATTGCTACGAACCCAATTTATCCAACCAAACTATACGCAACTACGCAAAAGAGAAAACTTACAATTTATGCTGACGAAAATTTATATTCCAACCCTCATGGCATAAGCAGACAACGTGAAAGGAAAAATGCCACGAAAGTGTAGACGGCAAAAAATAAACTTATTCGCTTTCTCAACATTGTTGAGGCAAACTAACTTTCTCGCCTTGCCGCAATAATAATAATAATAATCGTAACAATATCACGCTCGTTACTGACGGGTGTTGCGTATGATTTGTTGATATCATGACAAGTTGAAAAGACTTTATGGCATACACACAGGCGCTTAAGGAGCGTATAATATGAATCACTTACATGCGTGTCAAGTAAAATGTGCTTATGTGAGGGCGTTATACAAAGGTGAAAAGTGTAAGTGCTGAGAGTGAATATTTGTGCGGCAACAACAACAAAGGAAAGGCAGGTTTGTGTGTGAAATAAAATGGTAATAGTTACAAAATGGATTAGGAAGTTCATAATGCCCATATCATCACATGAAACACATATACACGCAACAACTGATTTAGCTGAGTTAAGTGAGTTTGCATGTATGAATTGGAAAGACTTTTGTTTGGCTACTGTGGATGAGCCAGCGGAAATAACTGACGCTTTTGTCAAAGTGCTTAACTGGCTACAGGGCATAGCAAAACCTATCTATAATCATGAATGCTAAAGTGTGTGGCCTTGAAGAGTTTCTTGATTTGGTGAATATATTATTGGATAATAGTTTACATACAAATTTTTTTCCAAATATTTCTTTGTCGTACACATAAAATGAAAAGCTTTATAATTTCAATGTTATCAAAAAGGGCTTTATATACATTTCAATTGAGCATATATTAATATATCAAAATAATAACCTGATTTGTTATAAAGTCTAAACGTTGCTTAAGGATAAACTACTGAGTGATAAGCGGAAAATATAAAAGCAAAAGTCATATGAATAGGCGAGTGAACTGTTGGTTGCGTCTGAATATTTGTGGTATTTTTTATTTTTGGTGATTTCGGCTTCCGTCTGAAAAAAGGTCTCAGAAAAGCAAACATTTTTTCGCCTGCCCAAATACAGACAAATCGCACTATTCAAACAATCAACAGCAGCCTTAATGTATATGGCTGAGAGCGTGGCTAAGTTGAGTAAAGGAAAATGGCTGTGGTGAGAAGTGATTTCCCACAACCACAAAAACTTACAGCGTATTCTTGTTTGCTACATTGAAAGGTAAAAATGCCTGCAGTCATCTACTAAGTGAGTGCCTAAGTATTTAACTTTTTTGAAAGCGAAAATCATTCGAGTGTGTAATTTGTGTCATAGCTTTCGGAGTGCCAATAAAATGATTTGCTTGTGTAGTTTTTTCAGCGATGAACAGATAAGTGATTCTCAGTTCGTATTGAAGCATAAGTATCTGAAGTGTTTCACGTTTTTTACCTGTTGGTCTGTACATATTATGTATATATATTTGTGATTTTATTTTTTTAACAACTTACTTTGTAGGTCTGCAGATTATCGACAACACATTGCATTACCGCCTCTCGTCCCACTGGTATGGTGACATTTTGTAAAGGTTCGCCAAATTTTGGTAAATCTAGAAGTGAATGAGAAAAGAAAATATTGTCTTAGTTAAAAGCATACATTTAGGCTCTCAAACAAAATCAAACTTGGAACACGTGTTCCTTGGCACCATAAGAAGGTTAAGTTCGAAGATGGGCGGAATCGGACCACTGCCACGCCCACAAAATGGTGATAACCGAAAACACACAAAGAGCTATAACTAAGTCATAAATTAAGCAATGAAAGTGAAATTTGGTACAATGGATTGTTCTGGGAAGGGGCATATTTGGTTGTAATTTTTTTTTGGGAAATTGGCCGGGCCGCGCCCCTACTAAGTTTTTTGTAAATATCTCGTAAACTACTAAAGGTATATCAACGAAACTCTCAGGAGTCGTTTTCTTCAGGCATTTCCTTATATAGTCCAAAAATGGAGGAAATCTGATTATAACCACGCCCACCTTCCATACAAAGATTATGATGAAAGCTACTAAAAATACTTTAATTCAGTAAGGAAAACCAAAAGAAACCTAAAATTTCATTATAAAGAAGGTACAGAAGACCTGCACTCAAAAAGGTATACAAAATTTTAAATGAGCGTGGTTCCGACCACTTATGGGTCAAAAACCATGTGTCCGAAACTACTCGACCAATTTCAATGAAATCCAGTGAGCAATATTTTCGTTGCATCCCAATGAAATGTTGTGAAAATAGGCCAAATCGGTGCACAGCCACGCCTAATTCCGATATACCAGAACTTTGAAGACGATCCGAATTGTTTACTTTACAATATATAAAGTAAGCACTAGTGAAAATATCGGAACAGAACTTTGCACAAATACTGTATTTAAAGTGTGGCATCGCCCTTCTAAAAATCGTCGAAATCGGACCATACATGTTAAAGGCACCATATATCGAACATAAGACCTCAGTGTTTCTGATTTTTTTTTACCGAAGTAAGTCCCTCAGATATTTTGAAGAAATTCGGAGGGAATATCTTTCTTTTAATAATATGTCTCCGTGCCTGAAATATGTGAAATCGGATCATAACTTCACCTAACTCTCATATACTAAATATTAGGGTTTTCAAACCTTCAATGGACTTTATGCCATATATATGCCGAATATGTGGGTCAAATTGTGTGTTATATTAATAAAATTAAATAAATAAATTTCGAGAGTGAGAGTGTTCGGTTACACCCAAACTTAGCCCTTCCTTACTTGTTTTTCTATAGTTTATACTTTCAAAAATATCCTGTGACAGCGTTAAGGTCGTATCTTGAATAGTTTTTGAATGACAGCGTTCTAAATAGCGATCGCTCGCAGGTTAATATATATATAGCCGAAACTTTAAATGAAATTCCTCAAAATTGCTGACATCATAACTCAACGAAAATTTGGCCGATCGACTTCAAATTGAAACTGAGTATTATTGAATGAATATATTTACTATAAAATGACCTGATCTATTTAATTTGTTTAAAATTTTCAATTTGGAATTAAAAATACTGTCATTTTTTTACCTAAAAACACGAAACTTTTCTCTGAACTACGCTATTTTGTTAATTTTTGATATTTTCAAAAACCGTAGGTCAGTAGGGTATAGGAAACACCTTCAACTAACCGTTTTGATTTTTTTTGTTTCAGGTACTCATTCTGCCGCAATAATGTCAGCAGTTGGCGAACTTGGTTTTTGGCACCTCCGAAGACAGCATATAACAGCGTTATTTTTCAATATTTTTGTAACAGAAAATTAAAATAGCTAAAAATATACCCTATTATGTGCGAAAAACTTCGAAATAATCGATCGAAAATCGCATAATTTTTCCAGGGTTACACTGGTATAGCCTAAAAGATATTTTTATTAAAAATAAGTTAAGAATTAATCGCTCGATTAAATTAGAAAACAATTCAGCGGATTGACAATATGGACAGGCACGCGAGGGATTTTGCAATAAACATATCAAAACTTTTTGTGGAAATTCACGGGATAGTGATGCTGAAAATTTAACAAGCATTTAACTCTGTGACTTTTAAGTCCACACACTGAGGTTGTATTTATAAAAAATATAAGTATATGTATGCTATGTGCCTTCCAAAAATAACTGAAAACACAGAAAAATACTTTAAGGTGTACGTGGTGTCACCGACCAAAAGTACTCTGTTTCATTGTATGTTTTGCATAAAATCACCGAAGCAATGCCAGCGCGTAGATATAAATCTTACATACATCCGTTAAATATACCACAAAAACATGTGTACACATTTGTCAACCCATGCGAATGATAGACTACGTGAGCGCACAACACCAAGGATACAAGCACACACAACTTTATATACATACAAGTTTGAATATATGCGCAAAGCTTGGCAGCAAAAAGCCTGAGTTGTACGCTGAGTATTGCGAAAGTCTGCAAAAGCAATGCTGGTGGTAGAAGAGTTGACGATAAGAGTGAAAAGTGATTTACGAAAGCGTAAAGGCTTACGATAAGATAAAGTACAGTCATTTGTAAATGATTGTCAGCGTGCAGTCACAGACAAAGTGACTATACAAATGGCTGCACACATTTGTATATTCATAGTATAGCGGGAATCATGTTACGGTCTTTATTCACTGTTTGTGCTATCATATGTGTTCATTCCTCGATTTGATACCAAAAGTTCGATGTGAAGTATTTTTCTGATATCAATTGATGTGGTTTTCACATGACCGTAAGAAGTAAATATTATATTTACAAGCTTGGGCTGCTGCTTTAAAATGTATTTGTCACATAGAAAACTATGTATCGACAACTTGAAACTGTTCCACTAATAATGTGTTCTAATTATTTCAAATCCGAAATTCACATAAAAAATGAAAATTAACTCTTAAATTATTATCTGAGAAATGATATGGAAGCTTCATGAGCATATTTGTTTACCCATTTATTGCCACATTAACTTCTAGTTGACAAGCTAAACATAATTTTGTCTGTTGCCTTTCAAGGGATCACAACTTTTCCAAGCGATTGATTTGCGGCACATGAGAATTTGAGTTGTTGTTCTTGTCATTGTCAACAAGGAAAATACAACAACGAATTAAGCTACTCACTAACTGTGTCAAGTTTACATGCCTTAACAGCTTTTTTGTATTTGTTGTTCTTGTTATTACTGCGATTATTGCTCTGACAACAGTTGATACATGACACGTTCAAGTTGCATGGCCAAAATATGTATGTATGTAGACGTTAAGGATTCTTTGTAAATGTTTATCAATATGTGCAGATTAGAAGTGATTTGTATTGCTGTGCACTGTGTACAAAACAGTTGTTTATTTATATATTTTTAGCCAGATGTGCTTTTGTAGACATTTGATGTGTGACTAAGACTAAGTCAAATTTTATTTTCTAAGCCACTTGTCAGGCAGCATGTAAAAGATAATAATCACTTGCTCAGATAGAGAATAAAGTTGACCCATTGTGGTAGGATGTTCGGACTGGATTAAATTGAAATGTGAGTTACCAAAAAAGTAAAAGATATACAGTTTCTTCTTATTTAACTGCTGTAATATATCCTTTTGGAGGATGGGACCATGTGTAGAAGTTCACGCAAGTGAGGAAAGTTTTTGATTGTCATTCACTTGGGATTGGCCAGAAACGATTCTTCTCCACATGGTCCAAGCAGCTCACGACTTCCGGTTTTAGACCAAGTATCCTCTGGGTAGCCAACAGACATCCGTTTGAAGGCGAGCTAAAGTGAGAAGGCGAAGCCCGCTTATGCGGTTGTGCGTTGGGTTTGGGACCCACCACATAAAAACACCCCCCAATGAAAAATCTACGAAAGCCTCGGATGAGACACCCCCCTTTTGATGACGACCCCTGCAAACGTTTTAAGGATAATGATATAAGGGCATGCACCTGGAATGTCCGGACCCTTAATTGGGAAGGTGCCTCTGCCCAGCTGGTTGATGTCCTCATACGACTCAAGGCTGACATCACCGCCGTCCAAGAAGTGCGATGGACGGGACAAGGACGGAAGAAGGTGGGTCCTTGTGACATCTACTACAGCGGCCATATAAAGGAGCGCAAATTTGGTGTTGGATTTGTGGTGGGAGAGAGACTCCGTCGCAGAGTCCTGGCATTCACCCCGGTGGATGAACGTCTTACCACAATCCGCATCAAAGCGAGGTTCTTCAACATATCGCTGATTTGCGCCCACACCCCAACGGAAGAGAAGGACGATGTGACCAAAGATGCTTTCTATGAGCGCCTAGAACGCACCTATGAGCGCTGCCCCCGCCACGATGTAAAAGTCGTGCTTGGCGATTTTAACGCCAGGGTGGGAAAAGAAGGTGTCTTTGGCACAACAGTCGGAAAATTCAGCCTCCATGACGAAACATCGCCAAACGGCCTGAGGCTGATCGACTTCGCTGGGGCCCGAAATATGGTCGTCTGTAGTACCAGATTCCAGCATAAGAAAATACATCAAGCTACTTGGCTGTCTCCTGATCGAAACACGCGGAACCAAATCGATCACGTTGTGATAGACGGAAGACATGTCTCCTGTGTTTTAGACGTGCGTACGCTCCGAGGACCAAATATAGACTCCGACCATTATCTGGTCGCAGCTAAAATACGCACCCGCCTCTGTGCAGCAAAGAATGCCCGTCAACAAACACAAGGAAGGTTCGACGTCGAAAAGCTGCAATCGCAACAGACAGCCACGAAATACTCTACTCGACTTGCACTCCTGCTCTCTGAGAGCACTCATCAGCATCTCGGTATAAGGGAACTGTGGAACGGCATCTCAAACTCACTGCGTACCGCCGCAGCCGAGACAATTGGTTTTCGGCAACGACAAAAACAAGCTGGTACGATGAGGAGTGCCGTCTCGCAGCGGAGAGAAAACAGACTGCCTACCTCGCAACGTTGCAAACGACCACAACACGTGCGGGATGGGATAGATACCGAGAGCTGAAGAGGGAAGCGAGACGCATCTGCAGACAAAAAAAAGAAAGAGGCCGAAATGCGTGAGTACGAAGAGCTTGAGAAGCTGGCAGACAGAGGGAATGCTCGAAAATTTTATGAAAAAATGAAGCGACTTAACGAAGGTTTCAAGACCGGAGCATCCTCATGTAGAGACCAAGGTGGTAATCTGGTAACCGATGTCCAGGGCATACTGGGATTATGGAGGGAACACTTCTCCGACCTGCTGAATGGCAGTGAGAGTACAACACCAGGAGAAGGCGAACCCGATCCCCCAATCGATGACGATGGAACAGATGTTCCATTACCCGACCATGAAGAAATTCGAATAGCAATTACCCGCTTGAAGAACAACAAAGCAGCGGGGGCCGATAGATTACCGGCAGAACTATTCAAATACGGCGGCGAAGAACTGATAAGGTGCTACTTTGGACTGAGTAGGCAATTGAACAGTAAAGTCCTCTCTCGACGAACCAAAATCAAGCTCTACAAGTCGCTTATCATCCCCGTCCTGATCTACGGTGCAGAAGCTTGGACGATGTCAACATCAGATGAGACGACACTAGGAGTTTTCGAGAGGAAAATTTTGCGCAAGATTTATGGTCCTAAGAACATTGGCAACGGCGAATACCGCAGACGATGGAACGATGAGCTGTACGAGTTATACGACGACATTGACATAGTTCAGCGAATAAAAAGACAGCGGCTACGCTGGCTAGGTCATGTTGTCCGAATGGACGAAAACACTCCAGCCCTGAAAGTGTTCGATGCA
Organism: Zeugodacus tau; assembly: GCA_031772095.1. Classification (NCBI taxonomy): domain Eukaryota; kingdom Metazoa; phylum Arthropoda; class Insecta; order Diptera; family Tephritidae; genus Zeugodacus; species Zeugodacus tau. The sequence goes on from CM062651.1 coordinate 18,606,808, forward strand.
GTACCCGCCGGAGGAAGCCGAGGAAGGGGAAGGCCTCCACTCTGTTGGAGGGACCAGGTGGAGAGCGACCTGGTTACACTTGGGATCTCCAACTGGCGCCGAACTGCGAAGGAGAGAGAGAGATGGCGCACTATCGTCGATTCGGCTATAACCGGCTAAACGGTTGCAACGCCAATCACATACACACATACAATATATCCTTTTTCCGTCAAACTAATGTTTTTGGTGATATAAGAGGTTATAGTCAGATCTTCCAAAACATTAAAAATAAAGTTTTTAGCTTTGACTCCATATAGCTATAGCCTTTTATATCTGTATAAAAACTTTACCAAAATATATTAGACATTGGAAACACGAGAAATTACTTTTTCAGTCTTCTGAAGAAGAACGGATAAGGAAACTACAGCATAGTTAATTTTTCATATTAAACTAAACATGTGCAGAATTGATATTAAAAGGGGAATAAGTTAACTTTTTAAGAAAGGTTTTGTACTTTAATATTAGGTCTTTGATATGCACATTATAAAGTTCTAGCTAAGATGAATTCAGCGAAAATATATAAACAATTTTTTTCGAAAAAAGATCTGTCTGAAATCTAATTGGAATTATTTTCTTGATATGAGTATAGGCATATTAAATGTCAATGCGAATACTTTCTTATATATCGCTGCCAACAACAAAAGCACGACTTATACAGATGTGCTCAAATTGTCGAATACATTGGCTTAAGCCACATAACTGCCTCGCTGACTGCATGCTGTCCTGTAAATGAACACGCGAATTCATCTGCCAGCGTGGTTGCTCCGCTATTGTGCAACAAGGAACAAACGACTACACACTGCACGCCACTTTCCATGCTGTGTCTGTCTTTTTTATTCTATATATGTTTGTATAAGTATGTAAAATTGCGTCAATACACAGAGGTAAGCTAATATCGCAGGTGAAACCTCAAATAAAATAAGTAAAGCAAATATGTAAATAGATTTATTTGGAAGCATTTACTTGTTAAAAAGGAGGATATTTTTGTGTAGGCATGCTGTGGACCTAAAATAGTATGTCAAAATATAGATACAAATTCAGAGAAATTGTATCCATTTTTTCCCGAAAAAACAAATCTATCTAAAATTTAATTTGAATTATTTTTTTCCCGTCTTCTAATTTTTAACCTGTTTTTTTCAGCCGTGTTGTCTTCAGTGTGGCAATAAATTTTTCGGAGTTTGTTTTTTTGACAACTGCTACTTAATTTATACACAGTTTGGTTATGTGGCATTCCATAACGTACAGACTACTCCAGAAAAAGTTTTTAAGGTACGGTCCCAATTGCTGCAAAAAATTGTGGTAGAAAATTGTGCCTCTCAGCTGGAATTTATTCGACACAGCCGCAGCGGTCATTTGCCCGAAATAATTTACAAAACATAATGGCAAACCTAGGCATAGAGTTCTTGGTCAAAAAATTATATTGCGTGAGTTTTATTTCTTGTTGAAAGCTACATGTCTAAAAAATACCCTTTAGTTTAATACCTTACCTAAGTACATATTTACTATTTTAACTTAAGAAGATACTTTATGGAGATATGTTGTCAACGCGGAAGCAACTTTTTCCCTAGCCTTAAGAACTTGCCAGAAAGGACCAAACAATGACACCGTATTTTATATTTTTCTTCGAAAATTTCATCCAGAATTATCTTTTAAATAAATATAAATGTAAGTGACGTCAGAAATATACTCCTAGATATGTTGCAAAATAAATTTTTTTTCATGATATTTTTTTTTAATTTTATGAAATATTTTATTTTTTTGCTCCTTATTTCCTTTATTATATCTAACTCACCTTTCTCTGGTATGAAATTCCCAGCTGCATCGTCTCGAATATCATCTAGCATTTCTTCTTGATTTTTCATTTCTGTGATGAATGGGGTGAATTAAAATAAGTCAAGTCATGACAGCAGCATCGTTGCGAGGCCAGACATATATTAGTTGTCATAAACAGACAATATTCAGGTGAATATTGAAGTAAAGCGGCGAGTTTAAAACATTTATTTACAAAGAAGGTAGCAGTTGCCCCAGTTTTGTAGTTGATCAAATAGCATGAAAATAGATGAAATATAAAAGGATATATATTAATGAAATCGTATTATACATTTATTTAAATTAAGTAGAATATAATGAAGGATGATTTTCTTTTTACTTTGGTTGTATATCTCAAGCTAAAAGAGTTGAGAAATTTCTCAGTTTCGGTTTAACAAAACTGTTTATAATATTACTATTTTAAGTACGAGTTTATTAAGAAAATCCTATATTTAAGATAAATTTGTGTATAGAAAAGATATCAGAAATAAAAAAAATATGTATAAAAGAACCTTGTTGATTGAGCATACACTCGTGTACAACTTCCATAAAGCCATTTCAGCGGCCTTGCCATGCTTCAATGGATACATTTAGCTTACTGCCACACACATCAGCCAGCAGCAAATGTATACTCGTAACTGTAGCCACGAATGGAGGCGCAAATGCTTGCAGTGACAGGGATGCAACAAAGACGGTTGGGGTGTAGTGTGAAGCAAAACACACAAAACAAACGTGCCACCTGCCGGTTCAACCTTACAAATGGTGCCGAATGCATAAGCAAAACATAGTGCATAACACGGATGCGAATGCGGCGTATTTTCCTCTTTTTGTGATGCTTCTAGTAAAATGGCAATTGTTGGTGTTGTTGTCGCAATTGCTAGGTAATAAATTTTATTTCACGCTGCATTTTCCACATAGGAACTCATATAAACCAACAAATATTGCACGAACTGCTATCATATACATATGTTTGCATAGCCCAAGGCGCCCCAACCAACTCTTGGGTTTACTATCACTGGAACTACTGCTGTTACGCAGAAGAAGATTGTACAACGGCTAATGTTGCAAATAGTTGAGGTTGTGTTGCAAATATATGCGCTGGGAGTGAGTGCATATGGATTACATACAGTAAGGCTTGACGCCATACGAATTGCCGTCACTAAAAATCACCGACCGATATTGCTATTTTTACATTTTTTCAAAATTTCTGGATACAGCCGCTACTAGACACGCAGTCAAAACAAAAATAATGCGAGCGAATAAATTTCTCAGGCGGTTAGGTAGCACTTACACAAGCGGTGCACCCCTACTCTTAGTGTGAAATATGACTGTTAGTTTTAATTTTGGCAGCTAAGCAGCTGTGCCGATTTGTAGATATTATGTACACATGAGCTGCTTCAAGTTCTGCGATGTCTCATTACTCTTCAAATTGAAGTGGTTACAAATAAAATATGAATTTAAGTAAGATATTCAATGTGGCTGGTATTTGTAGAGATTAATTTTAACAATCTTTCATATATAAGCAACTATATAGTAGTATTACTTTTCATGAGTAAATCTAGCTAAACTTAATTTATTACTATAATTGCTATGTAAAAATTGTACAATAAAATATTTGAAAAAGTCTTTCACTTTAATCTCAAAGGATTAAATGTAATACATTTTTGTCGGAAATAGTTTTCGCGTTTTTTGGAGGCCTCAGGCTGCAATGCTCTGAACAAAATTGTATCATTAATACTACTCTGTGGTAGATGTCCGTGCTGGAAATAATAGCTAATAATAATACAATCAGCTGATGAAACTTACCAGCTTCTTATGAAAAGTAAAAACAACAAGTAAAGAAGGGCTAAGTTCGGATGCAATCGAACATTTTATACTCTCGCAATTTATTGATGTAATTTTATAAAGATAACACACAAATTTACTCATAAATTCGGCATAAAGTTCAATAGAATAACGAAAATCGTCATATATAGATATGAGGGCTGAGGTAATTCCTGAACCGATTTCATTCATTTTCAGCAGCAAGGTTTACTATATCCAAGACTATACGCTCACTTAATTTTGCGAAGATATCTCACATATTAACCAATACAAATATACGGAATAAAGCCCACCGTATTTTTGAAAAACCTATTATTAGGTATATGGGATCTAGGAGGATTTTAATAAATTTTGGAACAGAACACTATTAGAAGAAAACCTCTGAATTACATTAAATTATTTAAGAGATTTACCTATATTTTCAGTTAAAATTTATCCTTGATGCCAGAGATCATATACAGTATTTGTATAAAGTTTTATTTCGCTATCTTCATTGGTTCCTTATGTATATATTATAAAGTGAAGATGGAATTCAAAATTGAGTTATAAGGGAAGTTGTCGTGGTTGTGAACCGATTTCATCCATTTTCCACACGTGTCATCAGGGTGTTAAGAAAATTTTATTATATATTGAATTTCATTCGAATCGATCGAGTAGTTCCTGAGATATGGTTATTGACCCATAAGAGGGCGATGCCACCCCCATTTTCCATTTTGTAAAAAAAATCTGAGTGCAGCTTCCTTCTGCTATTTCTTCTGTAAAATTTAGTGTTACTGACGTTCTCGTTAGTGAGTTAACCCACTCTTAGTAATTTTCAACCAAACCTTTGTATGGGAGGTGGGCGTGGTTATTATCCGATTTCAACTATTTTCGTGGTGTGTGGTGGGGTACGTAAGAGAATCGACTGCAGAAAGTTTGGTTTATATAGCTTCATTGGTTTGCGAGATATATATACAAATAACCGTGGGGGAGGGGCCAAGCCCACTTTTCCAACAAAATTACCTCCAAATATGCCCCTTCCTAGTGCGATCTTTATTCCAAATTTTACTTTATACGTTTATTTATGGCTTAGTTCTGACACTTTATGTGTTTTTGGTTTTCGCCATTATGTGGGCGTGGCAATGGTCCGATTTTGCGAAAATTTCGAAAAGCAACCCTCTCATGGTCCCAAGGAACATGTGTTCCAAGTTTCATTAAGATATCTTAGTTTTTACTCAAGTTATCGCTTGTACGGACAGACGGACGGACAGACATCGGATTTAAACTCCACTCGTCATCCTGATCATTTATATATATATAACTCCATATCTTTTATTTCTTGGTTACACAAACAACCGTTATGTGAACAAAACTATAATACTCTCTTAGCAACTTTTGTTGCGAGAGTATAAAAATATATAACAGCTGATCGGTTATTGATTAGCCGGCAGTATAAAGGACAAAAACTGGTTTCTCAATCAAAATTTTAATTTATCAATTAACCCTTATGTCAACGGCAGCATACCTGGGTATGTTTTGCGTTTTCAAAACGCTGTAGCTCTGAACTGGATAATCGGATCGACTTGAAATTTCGTGATATCCTAGCGAAAACTGTTTTACGCAATAGTCCCAATTTTGGTTAGGATTGGATCATCCGTTTGGTAGATAAAGCCCATTTACAAAATTGCACCCTTACGTCAACAGCATACATACCTGGGTATACCATACCACATGTATAGTAAAACGCATGCAATTATGATAATATTTGAAAAGTATAGTTTATTTTGAGTGAAAAAAATACTTATAGCATAAAAATTATTATAAATTATAAAATACTTATGAAAAAAATATTAAAAAAACTACGAAAAAATTTAAAATTATTGAAATTCAATTACATCTATCGCATTGCGGCAAGTCTTTGGAATGCTCTGCGCACACTGGTTTGTTGCATAATGTGCATGCTTTACGAGTAGGGCGTCGTTTGGAGCAGATGTAGCAATTCCCCTTTACTTTTAGGCGTCCCGTGCTATCACGCTCCTCCGCTTCATGTGCTCCAGCATCCACAACTCGGATGGGCCTACCTATCATGGCTTCGATGGCGTTGCGCGTTGAAAAAACTCTGGATATTCTGCTGTTATTCGCCCTTCTCTCTATTTCTGGCTTGCATAGTTGCTCACTTAGCTGATGGAGAAACATCCTACGGCGGCTTGTATATGACTTCAGTTGAGTGTTGTTGTCAACGTATATTATGTATGCAGCAAACGCAGCAACGTCTACAATATTATAAAAGAAAGCCAAAGGCCATCTATTTGTGCGCCGCTTGGTACTATATTCGGACAAGCACATGTCCATGCTATCAACTCCACCTTTGGTTTTGTTGTAGTCCAATATAAGCAATGGCTTCTTCTTAGGACCGGACGTTTCTGTTGTATAATGAGAAGTGGACAATAATACAACTGCCTTGTTTTTGACATTATTTTGACATTTCGTCTGACATTATCAATTTTGAACGTTTCTGAAATGGTCAAACCTTGCGTTGCCCGTACTGGTCCAGATTGTGCACTTCTTAGAATGTTGTGCGTACGGAATCTTACAGGTTGTGGTTGTATCGAAGACCAAACATTACCATCTCTGGCAGTAAAATATTCCCCAGTTTCAATTGGTGCATCTTCTTCTTCATCAGAATCACTGCCGTCCTCTGGGTCATATTCTGGTAACGTGGGCTCTTCTAAGTCTGAGTCATCACCACCAATATCACCTACACATTCATCTAAAGCCTCGTCACCAACTACTGAATCGTGGTCACTTATTTCTTCTTGGCTCTCTTCAAGCGTTTGACGAATATATGTATGCTTGCTCTTCTTCGTACGAAAGTGCGCTTAGTTTTCGTGGAGTAAGCCATTCACCATCTGCCATTTCACTTTGATTTTATTTTTTTATTTCCACAAAATAAATAGAAACGTCCTTTCACTTCGAATCATACGTGCATGATAAAATCCGTAACACTGGTAAACCCTATTTTATACTTTTTAGCGCAAGTGATTAACGCAGGTACTAGCGATTTTATGCCTGAGTTTTTATGTTTGCAACCTAAAGTAATCCTTATAAACACAAAACAATAAATACTAACCACATCATCAGCGCCCCTTAATAATCTAGAAATTTTGTTAAACTATATCAAGGTTGCCTGTTTAAAATGTAAGCTAGGGTTTTTTTCCATGACCATTTTTAACCAATGCATACGTATATTATCCATATAACGCAAATGTGTGAGTATATTAGAAAAAAAAATCTGAATCGCAAGCGATTAGTTGAATGTGTACCTGCAGGGTTATAACGGCATGCCATTTGCCATACAAAACGTATGTACATACCAGGGTGTGTTGCTGTTGACGTGCGTAAAAAAGTTCTGCTGTTGACATAAAGGTTAATTTGGCTGTGTTAAAATTCTATTAGCTAAGTCAATAGCCGAATGTTCTAAATAAATAATCTATTGGAATATCTATTTTTGTACTGTACCACTAGAATATAATGTCGATAATATAGTTAGAAATAAATTCACCAATAGGAATACATCTATTACCAATAGACCAGTGTTTATAAATGAAAAAATACTGTAATAAATTAAATAAAGTCGAAATAGAAAGTTAAGATTAATAAATTAAGTTTTTGGAAATATGTACTAAGAATAAGGCGAGACCTACACATTGCACTTTTCAGAACTAAAAAAGTTGAATGTTACTATCGAACAATAAATAATATAAATACAATAATCTCATCGATAAAGCTACTAAAATTTCGCTGTCCTTTCATGTAATAAAATAAATTTTCATTTCAATAAGTACTTATCGACAACAACACCGAAACCACATCCCCAGTGAACAAAACAACAATTAACCACTAAAATATATGTATTTCAATCGCAATAACTAATGTTTTGAAAAATTAACTGTAGAGAGTGGGCAAAATACACAAGTCAACATATAAGTCCTGATATGCAGTTAAGTGAAGTGTTCAAAGCATGTTAATGGTGCTGGTAATTTGGCTAATCGCCTAAAAGCATGCTATATTTCTATTAGTATAATTACAGTTTAAGCATATCAAGAGGAAAAAAGTGAAACAGCAACAACTACAATAGTTTGATTTAAATTCCACAAGAGTAGTTTTTGTTTTTTACTCTCGCAACATGTTGCACAGATTATTATAGTTTTGTTCACCTAACGGTTGCTTGTATCATCCAGAAATAAAAGATATGGGGTTATTTATATATAAATTACGAGTGAATTCGAAATCCGGTTGTCTGTCCGTCCGTCTGTCTGTCTGTCTGTCCGTTCAAGCATTACCTTAAATAAAAATTGGGATATCTTAATGGAACTTGGTACACTTATTCCGGCATCAAATCGTTTACAACGGGCGGTAATGTGTTAATACTGAATAATATGTGGTTTTGAGAAAATATTAAAATGGTTTATAATGAGCATACAAATTTTAAGTTATACTAAAACGAAGAATAAATACAAAACATCAGGTGTGCGAACTCTAACCTATATAAAATACCGACAATTTGGTGTATCAAAACAAATGTGTCAAATAAGTATTAATAATGCTGAAAAAGCGCCAAAGAAATATTAAAGGTGGAACTAACAAATTGTTGGTAGAAAATAAAAACAACGAATAAACGAAAATAAACAATAATAAATAGCAGATGCCACAATGACAGCAGCAGCTGTTGCAATGCATGAAAAAGCGAAAAGCACATACAATTTGATATTTTTCCTATATATGTATGTAGTGCTACTGCTATCAACCAAAAATGTAAAAAGCCAATAATTCTTCTTCACAACAACAGCAACAAACACAACCACATACTTGAACAACTGCCACAAAGCGACAAGTTCAATTTAAAGCAGATGTATTTATTGTATCATATTTCGTAGTAGCTACCTAAAAGTATGCTACACTTTTGGAAAGTGAAATGTATCGAATAACAGTTGGGAGAAGAAGCAGAAACAGAAACAGAAACAAATTTATAACAGAAACAACTGCAGGAAAACAGGAAGAACGAAACAGCATAATAAAGAATATTACAGACAAACACGTTACCGTTATGATTGTAAGAACTGAATGAAAAAAGGCCAACAAGTACTTATTATTGTCGTAAACTGTGAGGAAAAACTGTTTTGCAGACGCAAAAGTTACGCAGAAATCAACGAAGCATGACAAATGCGTAGAGACACAGAAGAAGAAGAAGAAGAGGAAGCTACTGAGAAGCAGCAGCTACAATAAAAGTAAGACTTCTCGGTTTCTTATTTCAATTCAGCAGTTTGTCTATTTTTTACTTTCCAATGAAACCGAAATAATGCCAAATTCTCCAAATATTGGTGTGTGCTAAATGAAAACAGGAAATTCAAACGCATTTGCACAACCACAAGAGAAATCATTGAATAGCAGACCGGCAGCAATGCCAATCAGTAGACTGCAATGATGAGAATTTCGTGAATTTTTTTGTTGAGTAAATATCTATATATAAATGTAGAGTAAATCTCATCATGACGACTCTGCCGTAGCGCAGCTGATTGATGATTAATTTGTGCTTTTGTTATTTTCTGCAGTAGACTTTGAGATTCCCACATTGCCTGCTACAGTTATTTTTTTGTATCTGCAATCATTAGTGGAGTGGCGCATTGCAGATTGAGAAATATGAATGAATGACTTTTTCAAAAGCAGAGACTTCTTATTTATTATTTTTCTTTAAATTGTAATAACAATACAACATTGAAAATAAATAAATATTAAATATGGCAGATTGAAAAAAGTTTCAGTAAAAATTGACAGACACTAGAAGGATATAACAAACAACTCTACCAACAATCTAAGTAAATTTTCTTATGGCAACGAGAAGGGGAGAAACGGTACATTAGCTTTCACTAATAACATTAAATAATGCAAGAGCAGCTCGAATTATTGGTCGTTATAAACATGCACAATTTTGGATGCGAACTTTTAAGTCAGTTATCGTATTTGGAGAGTAGAGACTTGCTTTATTTGTATATAAGTAAAATATATTTTCGTAGCATCCCACTCAAATTTCTCAGACTTTGTTGGCTTCTGCATATCTGTAGACATACATAACTACCTGCAGACATAACTAATGCTTATATGTTGTCAGCGTGATATTCTCGCAATCCCCTTCACCACATAGCACTTGCTATGCTCCCATACCACAAACACAATGCTTTCTGGCTTAGTTTTTTCTGCTTAAATTTTTTATCCAAAAAAAAGTAAAATCGCGTTGATTTATTACTTAATCGCGGACCACCTTGCACCTTCTGTCTTCTCCTCTTATTTATTGAGCTTTATTTATTTTTATTTTACAAATCTGCTATGCTTTGTTCTGCAAATTTTGTTAGTTTTAATATTGCTTTATTTGCGCTGGCAAAGGTGCATGCTTTAAATTGTGTAAACAAGCGAGAGCAGAAATTTGAAATTGTGTCAACAGAAGTGAAAAAATCACATTTATCATCATTTATAAATTTAAAAAATATTTTTTTTTTTTAAGTAATTTAAATTGTATTATTCATGCTTTGTTTACAACTGTCAAATATTTTATTCTGTAATTGGTTCTTTTCCTGTTGAAGAAATTTGAATACTTATTTACGTGCTCCTTATTTGGTGGTGGGTATATAAATGGATGAGGAAGTTTTGGAGTTTCCAATTTATTAGAAATCAAAACTTGAATTACAATTACTCTGAAAATAATATGGATGTTCTTATGTTATAAGGTCAGTTTAATACCTGAGACAGACATGTAGTATACATTGTAGTATGCTTCAGAAACCATATGTGTATCACCGGTTTTCCGAATTTTGTTTGAAAGCAAATGGTGTTTCGTACTACAATAGAGTTCTAGAAACCATTGAAATTTTGTGGTGTTGTGAAATGTACTACAATGGATTGCATTGAACACACCGAAATCTTTAAGCTCTTCTGCCACAATCATATGATTTCTGACATTTTCACATACAGAAAATAAATTAAATTCAAAATTATATTAAATCAAAAAACAAAATTTGAAAAAAAAATTTTGTGAAAAATATGTAATATGTATGTAATAATATGTAATATGTAATAATTATATTGGATAATAATATTTTAAGATTGCTTGAAGTTATAACTAAGTCAGGATCAATTTTCCTGCCTGTTATTCATAATTACATTTTGCTTGAATTTATTTGTATCAGCTGTTGAATGTAAACATAGTACAATATACTACATGTGTGTCACTATGCTGGTTCATGGTTTCTAGAGCTTTTATTGTAGTACATATGGTATAGTATGGAAACCATATTTCTGTCTTAGGTTTAAGGCAAGTCAAAAAATGTTTTATGTTTGTGGAATTCAATACAGTTTACACAGTTAATTTGTCATTCTAAAAATATTTGATAATTTTCGCTTTTAGTATCCTTCGTATACTTTCTACAGGTTTTCATGAGAAGTTTTAAACTGAAAAACCACCACAGTTAATTCACCCAATTTACTTCATTTTATTTTGTTAAGAAAAACTCCAATTTACAATACTGTTTACTCAAACCAGCAATGAGCAGCAAAAGAAAAAATAAGAGCGAAAGTAATGAAAAGGAAAGTCAATACGATAGCAAAACAGTATCAAGTAAAGAAAATGACTTAACTTGGTTGAACAGCTATAAAAGCAATCTTCAATACCGAAGAATATTCAAAATTGACCTTTAAATTAAACCAAAGCGTTGGTATGGCAATGGAAACTGCAATTTATAGAGGAATTTGGTGGTTAATTGGAAAGGGAGGAAAAGGTCGCACCAAATCCGACATTATCAGCATGGCTTAATATAAATGTACTCATATCTATGTATGTATGTATATAGAGATAAAGTTTTGCGTCTCACTCGTAATTGCATTTAATATGATATACTGATAAACCATTTAGAGATATGCAATAAAGCATCTCATAAAATAAATGGTACTTTCTACTTTTTTTCGCTGCTGAGTAAAGTTTGAACTTTTTAAGTTGCACTGCAATGCTTTTGCCATGGCTGGCCTTCGCGCTTGAGTTTGACTCACGGTAGAGACTTTATTTCAGCCAATGCATTTTTATTTTTATCTGCGTGTCGCCAACTGGTCGATAGTCATGGCTACTTAGAAGTTTGAAGCTTTTTCTTTTATCAGAGTGGAATGGTTAGAATGCATGAAAATTCTGTCAAATAAGTACCCGGAAATTCTCAATTTAAAATTTCCCGCTGTGAATATTTCAAAATTTTTGTTCTCAGGTTGGTACAACTGTCAGCCACTATTCTGTCAATTTTTATTGCTATGTGTCATTTACTTGGTTTGCGGCGTCAATAAGAACAAGTCAACCTTTTGTGTGCGCTGGGATTTTTACAATGGATAAAAATATTGGACAAAGAGTTTGTGTGTTTTAAACGAAATTTCTTGTGACAAAACGTTGGAAATGTTGAAAACAAAAACATTTTGGTTATTCAACCATCTGGAAAACTAAAATTTATGAATGGTATAAATCGTTCAAAGCGCGGCGAGAAGAAGTGAACGATTTGCCACGTTCAGGACGGCCTTCAACCTCTTCAGCTGAAGAAAACGTCGACAAAATAAAGGAAAATCGTTATTATAGGTTGCGGGAGAGCCCAAAAAAGGGACATGTCTCATGAGATCGCTCATCATATTTTGGTTGATGTTTTGGGTATGCGGAAAGTCGCAGCGCGATTTGAATTTTCTTCAGAAATAGAATCGCACAAAGCGATCATTTTGAACGAGTTTTTGAACAAAAATTCAACAAATATCATCGAACAACCACCGTACTCTCCAGATATGACCACGTGTGACTCTTTCCTGTTTCCAAAACTCAAATTACCACTTCGTGGAGCCCGTTTTGAGTGGTTGAAAACATCAAAACTAATTCGCAATGAGAACTGAAGGCCATAAAAAGTGTTTCCATGATTGGATTGTTCGTTGGAAGAAGTGTATTGCCTCAGAAGGGGCCTATGTTGAAGGGGATATAATAAATGTAGATGATTGATAAGTTGTTTGTGTTTTATTTCAAAATTTCCGGATACTTATTTGATAGAATGTATTATATATCGAAGTTTATATCAGGAAAAATATATCAGTAAACACCGGAAGTATAAAAATTCCAAATATTGAAGAACAATTTCCGGAACTTTGATATTTTACGTAAACATGTAGCAAAATCTTAAAAGAATTCTTTCGTCGAAATAACTAAATATTCAGAATACTATTCTGATAACTATTTTCAAAGTTATTCAATCGTTATCTAGTGAGCTAAAATGGCCCTGGAAAGTATTTGTATATATAAATCATTGAATCTTTCATTGGATAGGTTTTTTAAGTGGTGGGTCCCAAACCCTACGCACAACCGCAGAAGCGGGCTGCGCCTTCTCACTTTAGCTCGCCTTCAAACGGATGTCTGTTGGCAACCCATAGGATACTTGGTCTAAAACCGAAAGTCGTGAGTTGCTTGAGTCATATGCAAAATAATCGTTCCTGGTCACTCCCAAGTGAATGGCAATCAGAAGCTTTCCTCACATGCGTGAACTTCTACATATGACCCCATCCCCCCATCATGAATGAGGACAAGACGAAATATCTCCTGTCATCAAACAAACAGTCAGCGCACTCGCGTCATGGCTCCTACGTCACTGTTGACAGTCATAACTTTAACGTTGTAGATAATTTCGTCTATCTGGGAACCAGCATTAACACCAATAACAATGTCAGCCTCGAAATTCAACGCAGAATCACTCTTGCCAACAGGTGCTACTTTGGACTGAGTAGGCAATTGAAAAGTAAAGTCCTCTCTCGATGAACCAAAATCAAACTCTACAAGTCGCTCATTATGCCCGTCCTGATGTATGGCGCTGAAGCGTGGACAATGACAACATCCGATGAGACGACTCTTGGGGTTTTCGAGAGAAAGGTTTTGCGCAAAATGTATAGTCCCCTAAACATTGCCAACGGCGAATACCGCAGACGATGGAACGATGAGCTGTACGATTAATATGACGACATTGACATAGTTCAGCGAATAAAAAGACAGCGGCTTCGCTGGCTTAGTCATGTTGTACGCATGGATGAAAACACTCGAGCTCTGAAAGTGTTCGATGCAGTACCCGCTGGGGGAAGCCGCGGAAGAGGACGACCTCCACTCCTATGGAAGGATCAAGTGGAAAGTGACCTGACTTCACTTGGTGTTTCCAGTTGGCGCCAAAAAGCAGAAAGGAGTGGCGCGCTCTGGTGGATTCGGCTATAATCGCTTAAAGCGGTTCCCACGCCATATATATATATATATAAATCATTGAATGCATTAACACCATTGTTGAGCAACCAGCCGGCTAGCCATTTCGATAGGCCATTGAAATTGCTTGCAGGCATTTTTCAAACCAAAATTTAACTAAATTTAAATTTTTATCAACGATATTTACGCTACAATTTTATGCCACTTTTTTGTCATTTTAATATAGCCATTTCGATGCAACCTTTTATGCAGTTATAACTAAAATCAACACACACACAAATATGTGTCTGTGTGCTTGCCATTGTTTAAACGGCCGCAGCGGAATTTGTAATTGTAACAAATTCATGGTTCACTTTTTTAATTTTATTCGGCTATACGCCCGCGCGGTCAACTTGATTAATTGTAATTAGTTTGCAGTCGCCTGTGGAGATAGCAAAAATTGGCGAAAAAGTGAACAAAATCATGCACATTCGAAAAATTTGCATGGAAATTTAAATTCCGAAAAAAATGTCGGAAAATGTGTTGCCACTACAATGCTTTCACTTGTATTTTTTGATGAAATTTTGTGTTCGATTTAGAGCGAATAAAGTTGAACAAATTAAAAACTATTCGTGGAAATTTAAAAAAAACGTAAGAAAATATTTTCAAATAATTCACCCTGCAGTTATTTTGAAATTCTCCAAAAACAGGCGTTATTCCGCCGTTACCGAATATTAGTGAATTCTCTACTCACTCCTCTCTAAGCTCATGAAAAATATATCAAAAAGGGGCCAAATTCAGATACCATTAATCTGTGGCAAAACCGCTTAACCGAAGCAATAACAACCATCTAGTAGCCAACAAAAAGTGAGCAACGAATAAACAACCGCAAAAACCACACCAAAAATGGCAAAATGCGGGCGCTTATGTTATACCAAATATCTGACAAAAGCGCAAATAACCGCCTCAAATAATCTCACTTGCTTCCGCACAGTTGAACATGTAAATTTGCGCTTTAGCTCATATGCCATGTAAATAGTGTTCGTGTCAAATTTATAATACTACTTGTGGGTATGTTAACTCACCAAAATGATGGGCGATATGATCGCGCTCCTCCGATTCCTCTAGCATACCAGCGGCGCCATCACCATCATGACCAAAGCCATGCGTTTCCAAATTTTCCACACTACTACTGCTTCCGTCGCCGGCTCTGCGACCTTCGTCGTAGTGATCGGGGCCGCGCATTTCGATGGTGAACGTGTGTCCGGTGGCAACACCAGCTGTTGCGGTCATGTGCGCACAGTAGGCAAATGGCAGTGGACCAACACCACTTCCATCGCCATCGCTAGGCCACGAACAGAAGCTGTTAATCCAAATTGCCGCAATTAGCAATGAAATTTCCGGTATTTTACTCCTCCGTTTCATTCGCATTCTGTGCGTTGGTGGCGCTATCCTGTTGGCAGTGGTTATCGCTGTTGTTGTTTTCGTTCTTTTGGCGATTCTCACTGTCGTTCTTCTCGCTTTGGTGCACATTGTTCGCATTCTGTGCTGCGTCGTGGTCAATTTTATGTGGGTCATTCCGATTTTTGTTACGTTGCACGGCTCTTAATGCGCCTAAAATTATGCGTTGTTCCGGGCGTATTTTATAATGTTTGGCATAATTTGCGCGTTAGCACTATTAGTGGCACAACCATTGCAATTATTTGTATGCATATATATTCAGTTATTTTATATATTGGCTTGTAACAGATTAGAATGAGAAAATTAGCTTTTGTTTTTATTTATACATATGCACTATTTGTTTTTTTAATTTCATAGCACTTTGCAATATTTATTATTTGGAATAATGCACTTCTTTGCAACTGTGGGCTTATATTTTACACACTTGCTAATATAAATACTTTTTTATAATTTTTTAAAAACTCGACTATATAATTTATTATCGGAATCGCTTTTGTTTGTTTTTTATTTGAATAATATTTCGATTTGTATAAAAATTCGATTTCACTTTCACTCTCGAAGTATATTCTTTTAACTTTCTATGACGATTCCTGGGATACAAAATTTTAAATTGGTGTAGCTCCGCCCACTTTTGGGTCAAAAACCATATCCGAAACTACTCGACCAATTTCTATGAAATTCTGTTCATACCATTCTCCTGGCATCCCAATGATATGTTGTGAAAATGGTCCAAATCGGTTCACAACCACGCCTACTTACTATATACCAGCACTTTGAAGTCGATCTGAATCGTTTACTTTACAATATAAAAGTAAGCTCTAATGAAAACATCGGAAAATAACTTTGCAAAAATACTGAATTTATAGGGTGGCATCGCTATCCTAAAAATCGTCGACATATACTGAACATGAGGACCTCAGTGCTTATAATTATGTTATATTTTTTTACCGATAATATAGGTAAGACTCTCAGATATTTTGAAGAAATTCAGAGGGAATATTTTTCTTCTAAAAATATGTCTCCGTGCCAAAAATGAGTGAAATCGGGTTATAACTTCCCATAGCTCCCATATACCTAATATAAACTTTCAATATACTTATTACTATATTTATACTCTCGCAACAAAAGTTGCTACGAGAGTATTATAGTTTTGTTCACCTAACGGTTGTTTGTAACACCTAAAACTAAAAGAGTTAGATATAGAGTCATATATACCAAAGTGATCAGGGTGACGAGTAGATTTGAAATCCGGATGTCTGTCCGTCCGTCCGTCTGTCCGTCTGTCCGTCTGTCCGTCTGTACAAGCTGTAACTTGAGTAAAAATTAAGATATCTTGACGAAACTTGGCACAAATATTCCTTGGCACTATAAGAAGATCAAGTTCGAAAATGGGCGGAATCGGACCATTGCCACGCCCACAAAATGGCGAAAACCAAAAACACATAAAGTGTCATAACTAAGCCATAAATGAAGATATAAAAGTAAAATTTGGAATAAAGGATCTCACTAAGAGGGGGCATATTTGAATGTAATTTTTTTGGGGAAGTGGGCGTGGCTTCGCCCCCAAATCGGTTATTTGTATATATCTCGTAAACCAATAAAGCTATATAAACCAAACTTTGTGCAGTCTTTTCTTTTAGCCGCTTCTTAATACAGTCCAAAAATGAAAGAAATCGGATAAAAACCACGCCCACCTCCCATACAAAGGTTAGGTTGAAAATTACTAAAAGTGGGTTAACTAACTAACGAAAAACGTCAGAAACACTAAATTTTGCAGAAGAAATAGCAGAAGGGAGCTGTACTCAGATTTTTTTACAAAATGGAAAATGGGCGTGGCATCGCCCACTTATGGGTCAAAAACCATATCTCAGGAACTACTCGACCGATTCGAATGAAATTCGGTATATAAGATTTTCTTGACACCCTGATAACACGGACAAAAAATGGGCGAAATCGGTTCACAACCACTACTACTTTCCTTATAACTCAATTTTGAAATCCATCTTATTCCTTCACTTTATAATGTAAACATAAGGAACCAATGAAGATAACGGAATAAAGCTTTACACAATTACTGCATATCATCTCTGGCTTCACTTGTGAAAAAATTGTCGAAAAAGGACCATAACTTTTCAAGGCCCCAGATATCGAACATGTTGAACTCAGCGCCTAAGAATAAATTTTAACCGAAAATATGGGTAAATCTCTCAGATATCTCAATTTAATTCAGAGGAAATTGTTTTCTTCTAGTAGTGTGCCTCTGTTCCAAAAAATTATTAAAATCGAGTCATAACATTTCCATATACCTCATTGTAGGTTTTTCAAAAGTATCTTCTTCTAGCTCCCATATACCTAATTATAGGTTTTTCAAAAATACGGTGAGCTTATTCCGCATATATGTATTGGTTAAATTTCTTCAATAAATTGCGAGAGTATAAAATGTTCGGTTGCACCCGAACTTAGCCTTTCCTTACTTATTTTATTTTTTTTTTGTTTATTACAATTGTACCTAGTATACAATGATTAAATACTAACAACAATTCAATTCTAATAACTTAAAAATAAGAATTAAAAGCTAAATGTTAGAAAAATTAATTTGCTGCTACAGTTGCCTTGATAAGTCTGAAGGCCTCTTGCGTTTCAGTCGGTTTTCTTGTTCAGCAGTACCGATGAGTCTGGAAGCCTCTTCATTTACATGCTGTATAAGCCTCATTTCGTGAGCCTTTGCAAGTTTGGTTATTCCGTTCACTACTGAATTCACACCAAGATCACGGTGAAGGTCAGCTGATCTAACATACCAAGGAGCATTAACTATACTTCTTAGTACCTTATTTTGGAAGCGCTGAATGCAGGCAATACAGTTTTGAGTTGAGCAACCCCATAGTTGAGCTCCATAGGCCCAAATTGGCTTTAGTACTTGATTATATATAAACAGCTACTTATTACTATATATATGCCAAATATGTTAGTCAAATTTTGTGTTATACTAATAAAATTAAATAAATACATTTCGAGAGTATAAAATGTTCGGTTACACCCGCGATTAGCCCTTCCTTACTTGTTTTTATAATATTTTTTTAATATATACATATATATATGTATTTCGCATCCCCACATCATAATGGAGTCTTCTTCACACTTAGCATAAGCTTATGAGTGGGGTGCCTCTAATTTCGCACCCTCGCCTCTCATACCCGAGACACACATGTAGTAACAATACTATTGTTCGTACGAATACCAGATGTGTGTCACCAAATACTTGCACTTTACCATGTGAGCAATGTAGTATTTTGCTGGTAACAATATCAGCATTTTTTTTGTGGTATTTCACTAAACACAGCTAAAAATACGTAAGAAACCTGGGTGAGAGCTTATATACAAAAGCTTTTTAAAATATTTTGTCAAAATGACTTTTCAAAAATAAATAAATAAAATGGAAAATATAAAAAATTTTCACAAGCTTTTTTTCACAACGCCAGGGTCATGTATCACTTTTTAATTTAAAAAATTGCCTTCTCCATTACACATATGTAAATATTTATTGTTTACATTTTTTTGAAATATCTATTGTCTGTGAAACAAAGTTGGTATTTCAGTTTACTACAAATCGATGTGTGTCAATGTCCGTAGTAAACACAATACCATAATACTTTTATCATGGTATTGTTACTACATGTGTGTCTCGGGTATCAGGGTTCATTCCCGCCCCCATCCGATCACAAACGATATTGGTAACGGTACCTTAAACATCAACCAATACAAGTATTCAGTTGAATTTTTATTTGACTGCGTATGTAAGACAGAATCAAAGAAGAAATGACTATTAAACGGAAGCGTGATCAATTTCGTGAGTCACTGTATATTCCCTAAGTAGCACAACAATGTAATATAATTTTATTTAATATTCAATTTGTTGCATAAAGCTTCTATAGATGGTTGATCGAACTTCATACATTTATATGATTACAGTGAACAAATTCTTCGCTACTTATGTTGTTTAAAGGGTTATATGAAATCCATATTTATTTTATTAAATTCTAGAACATTTCTAGAATATTAAAATTTTCACGTCAATCCGAGTAATAATTTTGAAAGCAAAAAAACTGTTTTTCAATGTCGGCTGTAAAGATTTCTCGAGAACTCCTCAACCGATCTCTATGTAATTTCAGACTAGTCTTTGAGATACAATTTGCAAAGAAACGTAAGCAAAAAAAAAAAAACTTTTGGAAGATGGAAATGGAAATTATGGATATAAGATAAGTGAGGAAAACAGAAGTTCGATTATCATGCAGTAAAAAGCTGAAGAATAACATGTCTTTGTCAATTCAAACGAATCAATGTAAGCGAGAGTGCCAGGTAAATTCAACCACTGAGTGATAATGGGTTAAAGAAAGAAAGAATTTAGTTACCAAAAGGTGACTATTTTAATATTTTTAGAATGTGTTAATTACAGGATGAAAATGAAACAAAAACAATAAAACAGGCAGTTGTAGAGTGACTCTTCTTTCAAAAAACTTACCTACTTACTTTTATAATTTATTCATTATAATAAATTTATCTGAAAAATCTCATAAATTTCTTTAACAAACTAATAAGGTTAAGAAATATAGTACCGGGCGTAATTTTATAACTAGATTTAAAAGCAAGCTTAATTTCAAATTAACTCTTACTCTTACTACTCTGCTAGTTTCTTAAGCTGCATATAAAATGAATTTCGTTAAGTAGCATAGCTAATGAAGTTGCAAGATAAACTATTATTCTTTCGCAGAAAAAAGAATTAAGAAGCAAAAAGAATATAAGCATATAGTCCCGCTTGAGTGTAGCTATTTTGTAGCAGCGTATCTGTTAAGCTCAATGTAACAGTATGAGAAATAATAAAGTGAAATATTTAGTTAATTAGAGCAACAATCGCGCAAAGTTAAGTAGCAGCCAAGTAGTAGCATAGGAAATTTGTTCATATACATTTTATTAACACTCATTTGCTGTTTAACTCGCTAAAAGACGGCATTTAGGTTGAGAAAGCTGCTTAGCGGGAACGAAAGTGGCTACTTATGTTCTAAACATTTTAACAGCTTTGCTGTTTTTCTAGTTTGCTTCCACTGCGCGTGAAAAACTTTTCAAACTGTTAATTTCAAGCCTGAAAGCGTAGCCAAAGTTAGCCAGCACTGTGATAGGCGGCTTCGCGCTAGAAATGTCAGAAGTGGATTCGACGCATTAGGTTCTCTTAGTTAGAGACTTTACTTTTGCCTCTTTCACTTCCAACTAGCTACACTTCACTCTATTCAGAAAGCGAGTCAGAAAGTGCATTAACTGGTTCGCTGATATTCAGATTTTTTTGCTTTATTTGTTTAGGTTTATATTGAGAATGCGGAAAGAAAGTTTTATACATTAAAATTTTAGAAAATTTCGAAACTATTGAATTATGGAATTATAGGAATCTTGGAGTTGACTATACAGGAGTTTTCGGCTAACTAATTAGATAATATAATTGTGAGATTTGACATACCACATGTCATATTTGCCAATTTCTTCTATCAAAGAATATTTATGAAATTATGAATGCCGAATTAACTTATATATTTCTTTTATTTAAATAGCGCACAGTATTTTCGAAGAACAGAAATAAAAGTTTACAAATATTAGTTCCAGGTTTGAGCAAACATAAGTGATTCTTCTAATATTCGCAAACATTTTTCGAGCTCCCATAAGGAGATCTTCTGTGATATGACATTGTTGGTTCTTAGAATAATAATCGCTATTATGATTAATTATGATTAATACGCTCAGAGGAATTACGACTATAGATCTTCCACAGCGCAACTTTTGATTATCTTGCCTATAGAGTCCATATTATAGTAACACCAAATGGTTTCAATGTCATTGTCTGTCTACCTGTCCTTCAGTAAGTAATCTTCCTACGCTGCTTCGTATACTTTTATCAAGCAATAACTCTTTTTGTTTTTTGTGATTTTTTTTTACTGTTTCCACGACTTATGTGATTTTTTCACTTTTGCTTGCCCGTCAATCGGTCGAGTAAACGAGAACACAATGCAGCGAGTTGACAAAATCAACTGGCAGACGAGGTAAATGAATGCAAGGAGCTGTCACTTATATCCTCAGGACTACACTATACAGTATACTCTCGAAAAGTAAATTCTCAGAAAGTAAATAATCGCGGAAAAGTTAATCACCTTTAAGATTACACATGCACCTCGAAAAAGAATTTTTAAATTTACTTTTCAGAGAGTGTGATAAAAAATTGAAACGAAGCAAGCAGCGTTTTTTACCATGTTGCAAAAACACTTACTCTCTGGTTTATCGCGTCTTTTTAGTAAAATAAACTCTCCTACTTGATCCACTGGTTTAAAAATGAAACGATGCAAATCAGGTGTCAGACTTTTTGAATTGTCGGTACAAAAAATGGTCAGAAAAATATATTGCCAAAAGAAAAAAACAAAAAAGAGAATATTCAAGATTTTTTTCTCTTACAGTAGTAAAATACATATGCATGTACATATATGTATATGTAAATGTAAATATGTTTTTCATGTAAATCCATATGTTTTATTGAAGCAAATAAATGAATGAATTTTTTTAAGTTTAAGAAATGCATTTAATATTATAAAAACAGATAATTTAGTGTATATGTTTGGAAAAGTAAATTATTCGAAAAAGTAAATTACCCAAAATACACAATCGATTTACTTTTCGAGAGTATACTGTACTACAAAATTCACCATACTTACTCTCTCTAGAGTATAAAGCCACACTTTCTTTGAACGTTTTCATACTTTTTGCATGGTGTGAAACCATAGAAATGAGAAACAAAAGTAAATAAATCATTCAACCTTCCAATGCAAATCCTTTCCAAATTGAGAAAGAGAGAAAAACCAAGCGCGAATTTTTTGACATGACAGCAATCATTTATCACTATTAAACACAAACGTAGCATTAAAAATGAACAATACAGTGTTTACCTGTCAATGCGGGCTAATTTCCAACTAAAATGATAAATAAAATATAGCAGGTGACAGTCAAAAATGAACAGAAGGGAAACAAGTTTTGTTGTTATTTTCTCGAGTAGGAGTGTGCGAGTTGGATTTTGTCACGCTACTTATTATTGGAAGCACCTTGATTTTTACAGGCAGGTATCAATATTTTTACGATTTACTTTATTTATATAGTGTTGAAGCGATATTTTGACAGTTTTTGCGCCCCATTTATAGCACTTTCTTGATTCATATGATATTAAATGCATAGACTCTCACGCTATTTCTGGAGCCTTTGTTTTATGCTAAATTTGCTTCTACTCGTTTGACTTTTTCGTTATGGGGGTAATACGGTATGACAAATGATGGCGCTGGAAAATGTGTTAGGTAATTTATCATATCACCACCTCGGAGATAACAAAGTTCATTAGGTTGGATAAAAAAACAAAACTTATGGTTATGATGATAAAGCGTGAATGTTCTAAACATTAAGAAGGACATAAATATCTCGGTTTTTTATCAGCTACAAGGAGTGGCTATAAGAAAATACTGCCATAATAAGGTTATTGTTTTCTGCATTTGTATTTGTTTATACTTAATATCTTTCAACGCTTCGCAAACAATACTCATTTAATGTAATGTTTCCTTATTGTTAAACAAATTTAAAAATGTTGTTCATCTAAAAATAATAATCTAAAATTATTTCGATAGTATATGGACAAATCTGAGTTAATGAAAGTGAGGAAATATAAGAAAATACTGAAATTTTAATTTTTTACAAGGAAATTTTTTACTCATTCATTTGGAATTTTTTTTTTTAACTGGCTCGAAAAAGAGTCTTCTCAAAAATAAAAATATGGCTCATTCAATGACTAAATAATGTTATTTCAAAGATTGATTGTAAAATTTGAAACAAAATTTCTACAAAACTTTTTAGAGAAACTCATGTCCACCGACTTGAAAATTTGAGTTTTGAGATAGACGCGTTTAAAGTATTATCTCCCAAAGGATGTGTTTCTTAGAATTTTTCGCATTGATTTGATATTTTTGGATAATATTTTAAATATATTACATTATTTAATAGGACAGAAATTTTAAACCCACCTACCACATACACGTATGTATATACAACTTCCGCAACTAGTCGTAATCATAAGTTCCATATAATAACCGACGTGCAAACATATGCACCTATGTACAGTGGTGGTCTTATAATTATAAGCGATTTTACAGCATATAATTTTCCTAATTTAATATCTTATTATAAATCTTAATCTTAAATAAATCTCAGTTGAGTTTTACTTAAAAAAACAACTACATTAATTAAATTTTAAAGAAAAAAAAATTGTCTAAATTCTCAAAGAACGAATAATTCGGATCGAAGTTATATAATAATTATTAGAAACAATGAGATCAGGTTACATAAAGAAGCCAGGCCAAAACACTAACATTGTGATTCCGAGAAAACTCGGTTCTTCACTCAATCCTTGAAGTGTGTTTGGGTCATTGTAGTGCTTGAAAATGCTAACGGATCTGAAGCATATTCTCAAGGAAAATATGGTTCCATTACATTTTTCAGAATTTTTTATATTGATATTGATCCATTATCCGTTGAACATCCACAATTGGGCCAATACCACGACAGAAAAAAACTTCCCAAACCGTAACAGTTCCGCCACTATGCTTTACTGTTTTCACAATGTACCTTAGGTTTAGGGCCATGTTTGGAGGACGCCTTACATATGATTTTGCATCGTATTGGAATAATATTAACTCATATTCATCACTCCAGAGAACTCTTCCAGTATTCGGAACTTTTCTGTATCATTTACTTTGGAAATCGCAAACCGCTTTCTTATTTTTTTTTTTTGCTACAAGAGTTTCTTTTGTTCCAATGCTGAGTCTTGTAAGTATTTTCTTATCACCCGAGAAAATGAGTATTTCTACATTAATTTGATGTTCAACTTCCTTTATTTCACGCAGAAGTCATAGCAAAGGATTGTTTTGTGTTCGCCCTACCAAATTATCTCTGACTGCTGATAAAGATAGTTTTCGATTTTTCGATGCCAAGGCTTCCCGGTATGGGTTTCAAACTTTATTGTTTTAGTTTGTATACAAATTAATACAATTGTATACAATTTTAACAACCAAACCTTTCTGCTGTAGTCAAGCCATTGACAATTTATCCTTTTGAGGTAGGACCTTACAATCAACTCTCTCATTTTTTGGAGTACATCACTTTTTTTTTAAATTCTAACAACAAAAACGTACTTAATTGTTCCGAATTATTCCAACAACTCACTTTATTGCGCTAAGTTCAAGAAAATCAAAGAATTTAAAGAAAAAACCTCCGCGTTTCTATTGTGCTTGACCTGGGCCTAAAGATTACAGATCGGGGAAAAATTTTACCATTAAATAAAAAGTCAGCAAATAGTCACGCATTTATTTAACAACGTAGTGCTCATAATGTCCTTACATTTCGCGTGCCTCGTAAAACCTTTAATGTGATTTGATTTTTTCAAACATGTCGTTTTCTAATTATGTAAGGCCACCACTGTATATGATTGACTTCTTTATTATATTCTGTATATAAACATCAAAACTCCATTCCTTACGCAATATATACACCTGTGCACTCTTACATCTCTTATGCGACATATTTCATAGTAGCTCCACGCTCATACTAATGTTCAGCTTCATTTGGAAGTCAAGCTGCCGTGTGAACATTTCACAACTCACTTTATTTTATACACATCCTCACTTTATTTCAACTTCTTTATTTTTCCATGCATTTATTTGCTGCAGACATATTTAGTTTTTTCCTTTTCGCTTGTTTTTTGGCAAATTTCAAAGAAGTATTTTAATATTTCTGGCATATTAAAATCCTTTATTCTGCTTCCCCATTTCTCGACATAGCGACATGTAAATTAATTTTATTTCGCGTTTGCATTTTAGACATCACAGACACTCATGTGTGTAAACTATGTTCACTTCCATATAGGTATGTACAATGGAAATCATATGCACCTACCTCGCAAAAGATAAAGCGACTTTCTATTTCTTATATTAAAAATTCTTAGTGCAAACAATTGTCGCGACTATGTTTTAGTGAAAATTCCAAATGAAAAAGAAAACTGTTTAAAAAAAAAAAAAAACAAGATTTTTTGGAAACTACGCTGTAAGAGTTAGGGTGCTTTGAGGCGGTGTGAATAAAAATAAATGCCTGAAGAAAATAAAAATGATTTATACAACCAAAGAAATTAAAATGAAAAAAATATTGTAGATATACATATTTAACGAGTCTTCATAGTTTCATTTTTCATTTATTCTGTTTTAATAGTATTTTTTCACATTTATAGATTAAGGTTTCTTCTTAATATTTAGAGCTTACTAAACCGAGAGTAGAAGTTTTTTAGATGATTTTTGCAATAATTTTTTATAAAGAATGCTTTAGAAAAATAAAATTTTTAGGGAAAACTAGTTACTTATACATCTTGCTCTTATATATTTCCATTGTTATGTTTCTCCATTTTTTAATAAAATAGAAGACATTTATCATTATTTTTTTAAATAAAAAACTTTATTTGATGCAAAATTTTTTGTAAAATTATTTAAAATATACTAAAAAATGTTTTCTATAGCTACACTGAGTAAATATAATTAGCTGTAGTCTGTGTGCGACCAATGAAAACAAAAACTCAGCATTTTTCATATCCATATGTATGTAGGTATGCTACTGTGGGAAAATATACAGGAAATAATCGCCGTACTCAGCAATAAAAAGCGAACCACATTCACAAATAAAAACGGGGAATATAAGCAGAAAGTGCAGCGTGGAAAATCGCGTAATTAATTGCAACTTTTGGGTGATACAAATTAAAATTGTAATTCACAGTTAAGAGCAACAGCAGAGTGTACAAGTGGGACTTTTGGAAAATGAAATAACTGCAGAAGCGTCGCATGGAAAAAGTGCATAATGAAAATACATAATGGAAACACTTAACTTTAACATGCTTGCGGTGAGAAATTTTTAAGTGGAGATATACAAGTGTGTTATGTGTATTTAGTGGTGGAACGCAATGAAGTAGTATTTATATTATAATTTAATAGGGATGAATTTGTTTATGAAAGCACTAAATTGAACCTATATTATATATAAAATTCTAATATTGGGTTGTTCACTGAGTAATTTTGGTTTTTAGTGCAGTTTGTTGTGTAAAAATTTTTATGAAATTATATATTTTCCATTTGGATCCAATACCTTTTGCCATCTTTCGGACAAGAGATTCATTCAACGCTAATAAAATGTTGTATACTTGAAGGAAAAAACTCGTTTAAGTGGTTTTTCATGTCTTGATTTGAGGTGCAGATTCTTCCAACCAAAAAATTTTGCAGAAACCGGAACAAGGAATAGTCCAAAAGTGGCAAGCTGGAATATTGTTGGTGTGGTAGCTCATTATCTTGCATTATCCTGGTAGAACACTACACCATATTCATTGATCAAATTCCTTCTGTTTGACCACATCACTCAGTTTATCAAACTTCTCACAATACACTTTAGAATTAATCCGGGTATTGTCGGAGAAAAGCTCAAAATAAACGATCCCTTTGAAATCTCACCAAACGGGCAACATAATCTTGTTTTGGTGACTATCGGCATTTGGTTTCGGCTGGTTCTATCTTTTTAAACCATGAAGTCTTGCGACATTCTTGTAAACAACGCGCTTTTTATCACCATTAAAATTGTGCTTTAAAGCTATCTGATGTTTGATAAACAAATCACAATAATGAATGCGACGAAGAAAATTTCGTGCTGCATCCTTAAGATCGAAATTGCAGGAAAAAATTTTGCTAACCAATTTTGCAAACCAATTTTGGCATTCGCGTTCGGTCAACACATCTTCCTCCTACACATGACATAATTTCCGCCTGGATCATAATTTTTATCCTTTTGATAGGAAAACATGAAATTTCTCCTCTTCTTCGCAAAATTATCAATAAAACTAGGAATAACACCGCAAATCCAGTTGTATATTATGCGATTAAAAATTAATCTCGGATTTACAAGAAAGGAATTTTGTACGATGTATCGCGTTTCTTAATTACAGATTATCGAGTTAAGTGCGTAAATAGAGATAATCTCGCTATATGTAAACATACTAATACTATATCAACGGTCAAATATATGTCGGTAAAGCGGTTAAGTGTGAAATTTGTTGCGAAAAAATTTCATAAGATCAGCTGTTGTCATTAAACAAAATTACTAAGTGAATGACCCAATATTAGAACTCATTTAAGATAATGAGCCAAACCACTATCCACTAATCACTTCAAATTAACAAAAAGGCCAATAATTGATACATAAATGTTACATCATACGCAACGGTAGTCAACTTCACTTACACGCTACAAAAAGCATACAATTTCCTACCGGGTTTGCTGTGTATACACTGTTATTATGCTAGAAAATGTGCATATACGTGTATGCTTCCTACATTTGCATTTATTGCTATCAGAGCTGCTGCATTCACAGCATCTCATATTTGCGGACTAAATTCACACACGTACAATTCTTATCAAATTGGTATGCCACTAACTGAAATACTTCGATCTCACCATTTAACTGCAATGTGTGAGCGAGCATACATATACACATTCAAGAGTAAACAAATGTTCACTAAATACACATACTTATATCATCTGCACTGAGCTCTGTCATTTAGTGTTAATTAAATGTTTTTTGTTTTCCGCTTTATGCATTTTGGGATATATTTGTTTGCATACATTAGTTTTGTTTTCGGTTGATACTGTCGAGAATTAATAATAAATTTTGATTACATAGTAAAGAATAGATGTATACATAGTTATTTGACAATACAAACAAACAGAAATCATTATTATAATTGTAAAAATTTTAATTATTGCAATTATTATATTCACACTAATTAAGCTAATACACTTTATTCCTCATGTTTTCAATTTTGTTAAACAAAAATTATAATTTCCTGATCAATTTCTAAAAACTTCCAAGCTAACCCTGCAACTGATAACCCGGAAAGCACCTTCATGAGTTAAAAATCGGTACAGGTATAGAATGAAAATGTAAAGGAATATTTCTCACTTGTTAAATCTCTTCATCACTGAAGTTCAAACACTCATAATTTAGGTTTTATAATTTCACAGAAGAAACTAGCCTAGCAGTATTGAAACACCCTTATAACCTTTTAAACACCTTTTATAAAGTCAAAAACATCTGATTTATAAATCTCCAACGGCAGTGTGTGGTGTAAGGGTAGAATAGTGAAAGAGATTAAATTTAATCCAATCACTTCAAATTTTAGTGGGACATGATATTAATTGGAAAATCCCATCCTCTACAGTCCCATTTTCATTACAGCGTTATGTCTATGTACCAAAATATTGATCTACTACTTCAATAAGTAAAATTCTTATAGCCGCTCTGGAACTGTGTTATAGTACAATCCACCAACTACTCTGTGGTGAAGAATTTTATATTTTGCTTGTGGACAATTATTTTCATCACGAAAAGCGAGCTCTAAAATTCCGAAAGTTTTTGTGACCCAAATAAAAAGCAACAAATTCCATTTTGATTGAGAAAATCAGCTGATGGAAGAACTATTAAAATGAATCTCCACAGCGATGAGAAACGAGTGACCAAAAGTTTTTGATAGTTTGGTTCAGTTTCCATTAAAATAAACGCGCTTCAGTTTTCGAGGCAAATCTCTTCAGTACTAAAAAGTTTTCCATATAACTTCAAAGCGGAAACTCACTGCACGACTTGTGTGAAACTTTTGCGCCACTTCTTTGGTGTTTCAAGCAAAATACTTGATGCTTGTCTCAACCTTGGTGGGCAAATATTGAATTTTCAACGAAGTTATGTTGCACCAGAAATGGCAGCTGCATAAAGTGAGGAGCAGTTGCTGTTAAACTGCTCAGAAATAGCTAATATGTGTTGAGTAATTGTTGATTGTTGGGTGTTAGTATGTGTTTGCGTGGTTTTCATTAAGTACAGTAGCGAGCAGGTAGAGGTGGCGAACACGATTTATTTTTCTATTCAGAGGAAATTTTCATCGAAATTATATTTGATGCAGAGTGCCACCATGTTATTAATCAGATTAATTCGTAAGAATTTTAATTACACGAATTTGTGTTTTAATTAGGGAGAGAAACTTTTCACTTAATGTAAGTTATCAGCTTAACTGATTTATTTTATCATTTTATTTTATTTTATTTTATTTTTTATTTATTTATTTTTAATCAATTATGTATTTTACTTAATCTATATTAACTTATTCACCACACTTAACATTTTTACAACCACATTTTTATTACCTTTCGAAATTTTTAGGTTCCTTCAATAAAGATACCTTAAGTTTATAGCACTTCACACTTTGAACAATAATAATAACATCATTATTTATAACATTTTCATTCTCCATATAACACAACAACGCAACGATAACAGCTGTTTAAGCGTATACTTTCAGCATTATCGAATTCGACATTAATATATATTCAACCAAAATACATCTTTCCACCTTCAACTTTGAACTGCGGCACTTTGACCGGCTTCATGCTTGTATTTGCAATTATAGCTATTCATACACTAACAAATGTTAAGCGCGCCTTCGGAAAAAATTCAATCACCGTTACACAACCGTTAACGACGAACACCGAAATCAAACTAAACTAATTTGTTAACGATGCATACGATTATACATGTGAATCGCACAGAGCGAAGTCAGCCTATTGGACTTGAAGTCAACTAAGTTGGCTAAACGAAGTATGCAACCATTAGCGACAGGGGTGCTTAACGAAACATGGAAAGTCGTAAACGAAGCGTCAACTTAAACTGCCACTGTTTACAGCTTTGTAGGTGTATGTGTACGGGAGCAATGTTGTTCGGCAGCAAACAAGCGACGAATGAAAATTGTCGAAAAAACGATTAGTAAAATCAAACGAAGTTGGTGCTTCGTAAGCCGACGTGTTCTCACCCAATTGGCGAAGCGCTCGTTGATTCGTTGCTTGGGGCAATGATTTTTTTTTTTTTTTTTTTTTTTTTTTTTTTTGTTAGTGTAGTTAGCAGTAGCAGTAGTGAGTGTAATTGTTTGATAACAGAGGAATATGTTCAAAAGAGTAGAGAGTATATAGAGTATTTTCGCATTCGAAAAAAACTAATAAACAATTTACACAGAGATTTTCTATCAGGGCAAGGGAAACAAGAAATATGTACAGAGTATTTTCGAAAAATTCGTAACATTGTCCGAAAAGTACAGAGTTTAAGGGAGTTAAGTTGGCGAGAATAATATGTCACATTATTGTGACATACAATTGTGGAAATGTTTGCTTCTCTCGTACCATCTTTATACTATACATTATATTATTGTCAGGGATACCTCATTGCTACATCATTTATTTAAACCTTAGAGCAACGATTTTTTCTTTGGTTGAGTAATTAATGGCACCGGTAGTGAGTGTAATTGTTTGATAACAGAGCATATGTTCGCAAAAGTAGAGAGCATGTAGAGACTTTAGCATAAGTAGGAACAATATAATGTATGACTTTTACAGAGATTTCGTATAAGAGTTAAAGAAACGAGAAATAAATAAATATATGAAATAAATATATGAATATATGAGTAATTTCGAAAAGTGCCTTAGTGCCTGGCTAAGTATCATCAGAGAACTTACATTTATGTTACGGTAGCATTACCTCTTCCTAATATAATCTAACACTGCTCGACATGCCGTTACGAAGCAGAGGCGTCTGAAGTGACAATATAATTTGTGAAGTTTCTCTTCCCACCATCTCATATTTATATTTAAATATATTAAGGTTCAAAACCTATTTTCCATTATGCATGGATGTGAGGATAAATTTTAGGAATATTTTATTCGAAACTTATAATTGAATTTCTTTAATATCGGATATCAGAAGATTATAATTTCTGCAGAGTTTAAAACCGTCATTTTTATGTAGGCAAATGATGACTTTATATAGAATCTACTCAAAAAGGTACGTGAGTTACCCTTAAGATTAATGTAGGTCAGTTTTCAATGAGTGAGCGACTGCACAAATTCGCCGCAAATATCTTTGGAACTAGAACTCAGCAATAAGCAATTATTATTCTCAGAGCATAAAATAAGTGAGCACTCGAGTGAATAACACGTAGTCTTCTACTCAACGCTTTCGTCAGTAGAAAATGAGTAACTGAGTGAGTAATTGAGACTTTACAAAGAAAAACTACTGCAAAGGAATCTGAGTGAGAAGTGTGTTTGAGCAGGAATGAAACTGCATTTCAAAAGCAATGAACCATAGAAATATTGTTCAATTCGTCATACATTCAATGCATAGATACGTGGAAAATTATTTCTAAAATTGTTCTTAATTATGAGTGTCAAAAAGCAACTCGCACCTAATACATTCATAATATTTTTCATGTAGAGAAGAAGAAGTAGAATCAGCATACACGGGCACCTTTCCGTTACTTAATGTTTCGTTGTTTGACTTATTGCTTTCAGCACTTTTATTGTATCTATATATGTACGTATCTATGAATATGTTGCCTACAGTTTTTAGATTTACGATGTAATTATTTCCCGCACTCATTGCCGCCATTTGTGTGTACTGAACCCATATCGCACACACAAACATTTATCTCACACATTGAATGCGGCTAATAAAGCATTTTAACGGTAATGCAATTGAATATTTATGTGTTTCGCAGTTAAACTGCGGCAAAAGTTGGGCAAATAACCAAACGCATTTTACGAATGATGTATAAAAGAGACACTACGAATAGACCCATAAATTGCTTCATTGCAGTTCATCCGCCAATTTTATTGCTAATGGACTTGAGGAGGCTAAGTGAAATGTTTAAATGCAGTAAATCAAACCGACTTTTTTTAAAGACACCACGTTTTAGATATTGCAGGATCCTAAATATCAATTTCTTCAATAAATTTTTCAAACCAATAATTCTTACTTTTAAATGGGTAGTTTTAAGTGCATTACTTTAAAGGATTTCTGGAGAGTTCTAATGCTTAAAAAAAATCGGGATATTTTACTGTGTTGTTAAACTATATAAATAAAGAGATATGTTTTGAAGATACAGTCTGAAAAGATTTTTTTTCCAAACCCTTGTTTACAAAGTTGATTATCAATACTTCTTGAGAACTACTTCTACGGTTCTGATGAAATTTTACATAGGTATTCGAGATATATTTTTTTCGCAAATCCATCTGTCAAATCGATTGTACGATGACATTGACGTAGTTCACCGAATAAAAAGACAGCGGCTACGCAGCTTCTAGGGTCATGTTGTACGGATGGATAAAAACACTCCTTATCTGAAAGTGTTAGATGCGGACAAATCGTTCTGGTGGTTTTAACCATGTGTGAGTTTTTAATATTTTTCTTCCTAAATTTCAGTAATATCTCAATATGTCATAAAAAGTTTAAACCAAATATTTAATTCATTATACTAACAAGTAAGGAAGGGCTAACTTCGGGTGTAACCGAAAATTTTATACTCTCGCAATTTATTTATTTAATTTTATTAATATAATATACAATTTAGAACCACATATTCGTCATTTGCTTAATATGTATAAAAACCATTGAAAGTTGGAAACCATAATATTAGACTAGAAGCACCGAGGTCCCCTTGTTCGATATATGGGGCCTTCAAAAATTATGGTCCGATTTCGGTGATTTTTAGAATGGGGCTGCCACACTATAAACACGGATAGTATTTGTGCAAAGTTCTGCACCGATATCTTCACTAGTGCTTACTTTATTTATTGTAATGTAAACGATTCAGGATCCACTTCAAAGTTCTGGTATACTAGGAAGTAGGTGTCGTTGTGAACCGATTTGGCCTATTTTTACAACATATCATTGAGATGTAAAGGAAACTATTGACAAACCAAGTTTTCATTGAAATCGGTCGAGCAGTTCCTACATTGATGATGGTTTCTTGACCCATAAGTGGGCGACGCCACGTCCATTTTGCATTTCTGTAAAAAATTTGAGTGCAACTTCCATCTGCCATTTCTTTATGTGAAAATTTTGTGTTTCGTTGCCGTTTTTCTTTAGTGAGTTAACAGACTTTTAGTAATTTTCAACCTAACACCTTTGTATGGGAGGTGGGCGTGGTTACTATCCGATTTCTTTCATTTTTGTACTGTACTAAGAAGTGGCAAAACAAAACGACTGCACCCAAGAAAGTTTGGTTTTATATAGTTCTATTGGTTTCCGAGATATATATACAAAAAACCAATTTGAGGGCGGGACCACGCCCACCTCCCCAAAAAATTACATCCAAATGTGCCCTCCCTAATGGGGATCCTCATGTTCCAAATTTCATTTTCATAACTTTATTTATGGCTTAGTTATGACACTGTATAGGTTTTCGGTTTCCGCCATTTTGTGGGCGTGGCAGTGGGACCGATTTTGCGAATTTTCGAAGGCAACCTCCTCAGGGTGCCAAGGAACATGTGTCTCCAAAATTTCATTAAGATATCTTAATTTTTACTTCAAGTTATCGCTTGCACGGACAGCAACAGACGGACAGACAGACGGACGGACAGACATCCGGATTTCAAATCCACTTCCGTCATCCTGATCATTTTATGTATATATAACCCCATATCTGAACTCTTATATTTCTTGGTGACACAAACAACTGTTAGGTGAACAAGAAACTATTATACATCTGTGCAACAGGTTACTCTGTAGTTTAAATTGCTTAAAATATGTAATTTTCCCTCACAGCCCCGCTTTCCCCACACTTCTACTTAAGCATTTTCCGTCATATGCACATGAAATATAATGGATTGCTAACATCTAAGCCGTGCCTCGATATGTTTGGCACTATAATCTTCGACAGAGATTTTGGAATGACAGCTGTTTAAAAGCTGTCAGTTATACGCATAAATGTTAGTAATTAACATCATTTAAATGGAAATTCTGCTGGAGTGAATGGCATTTTTTGACTCAGCATGATTTCTGAAAGCTTTTGGGGAATGAGAGAGTAAAATGCTTACTTTAAGATTAAAGAATAAAGTTTAGAAACTATCATTAAATTATTTTATAAACACCAATCCGTTTAGCTGATTTGTCCCACAAAATGGCGATTACCAAAACCATATAAGGTGTCATAATTAAGTCGTAAATAAAGCTGTAAAAGTAAATTTTGGTATAGAGGATCGCACTAGGGAGGAGTTTGTTTTTTAAGTGGGCATGGTCCCCCCTCCAAATAGGTTTTTTGTATATATATCGCAAACCAATAAAACTATGATACATAAACCAAACTTTCTGCAGTTACTTCTCTAACGTACCCCTTCACACACAATGACACATCACATCAATAGTTGAAATCGGATAATAACCACGCCCACCCCCATACAAAGGTTATGTTAAAATTACTAAAAGTAATTAACTCACTAACGGAAAACGACAGAAACACTAAACGTTAGGGAAAAATTGCAGAAGGAACCAGCACTCAGATTTTTTTTCAAAATGGAAAATGGGCGTGGCGTCGCCCCTTATGGGTCAAAAACTATATCTCAGAAACTATTCGACCAATTTAAATTAAATTCAGTATATAACACTTTCTTGACACCCTGAGGAAATGGATACATAATGGGCAAAAAGGCACATATTTCCCATATAACTCAATTTTGAATTTCAGGGAGAAAAAATTGCAGAAGGAACCAGCACTCAGATTTTTTTCAAAATGGAAAATGGGCGTGGCGTCGCCCCTTATGGGTCAAAAACTATATCTCAGAAACTGTTCAACCAATTTAAATTAAATTCATATATATAACACTTTCTTTGACACCTGAGGAAATGGATACATAATGGGCAAAAAGAAGCACATATTTCCCATATAACTCAATTTTTGAATTTCATCTGGTTCCTTCACTTTATAATATATATACATTGAGAAACCAATGAAAATAGCAGGATTAAACCTTACACAAATACTGTATTTGAGGCGTAGCCATCTCTTGTGGAAAATTGTCCAAAGAAAATCGGACCTATAACTTTTTCAAAGCGAACATGAAGAACTCAGTAAGCCTTTGAAAAAATTTTTCATAGAAAATATTCGATAAATCTCTCAGATATCTTGAACTGAGTTCAGAGATATATCTCTTACAATTCTATATAGTGTGCTCTTTTTACTAGTAATAGTTGAAATCAGTCATAATTCTCCTAGCTCTATACACCTCCACTATACATTTTCGCAAAAATACAAAGAATAATAGCTTATAAATTGGGTATTATATGAATATCTTATAGAACAAATATGGTAAATAAGCATAATAATGAGTATATATAAATGTAGTGTTGGTATTTTGGTGAAAATGAGTGGAATTGGTTCAGGAATTACTATGATGATTTTCGTTTTTCTATTGGACTT
>CM062651.1:18643138-18713031 GCA_031772095.1 Zeugodacus tau
TCTAGGAGCAACTCTTGTCCCTAGTTCTTCTCTAGAAATAAACACCAACTGATACTCTCCTTACTCCCTCCACAATGCTTGGCTTGGTACGTACCCATAAAAGTAGTCAGAATTGCCATTTTCTAAAAAATCAGAACGCAAAATTGCTAAACATACAGAGACTCACACATGTGCTCGCTAATGAAAATATCGTAAGATTTGGTATGAAAACCAACATACAAATAAGTACGTGCATGCTTTACGCATGTCATACAGATGGGTGCTTTGATAAGCGTATGGCATCCATATATCTGCACATAGGACGTTGGCATGCTTCAAACATTTCAAGTTAACTAATAGCTTTACATTTTAACTAGAAATTTTAATATTTTACAAAATTGTTTTCGATTGTGTGTATTTATATAATGTCGTAGTGGCAGTATCAAAAATATTTTACTTTCGTAGAATGGGAAAAATAAAACACACAAGGATTAATAATTGACCCCACTTGCAGGTGTAAATGCAAATCAGCCCCAGATAATGTAAAGATCCAAATGTTGAGTAAATATAGAAAAACTGAAAATATTTCTTTTAATACAATAGTCATACATGTTGTATGAGTAACATCCACTTTTGCTTTTCTGGCGTGTTGTAAAGAAATAACGAGAAATTTAGAATTTCACGGAATTAGAGAGTCAAATTGTTCCAATCTTATTATATTGATATATAGGTTAGACGTATCTTTTTATAAGCTTGATGAGTTTCGATCTTAAAAAGCTCACACTTCGTTGCTTTTTCGAGAATTCTTGGCCATAACCAATAAACAATAATTGTTTTTTACATACCATCAATCTTTTAACATCTGTAATAAATTTTGGTTTTTATTTCTAGCTGACTTAGATTGGGTAAAAGCAAATGCACAAAGTGAATCTATAGGACAATATATACAGACATATTACTAAACAGCACGCCTGAGCGTATGTTAACTTCTTCTTTCGCCATATCAACCACAGAGTAGCCAGTGCAATTTCATTACTCTTGAGGCAAAAGTAGTTATAGAAGGTGTGTGCGCATTAAGTTTTTATAAATATCATATACTCGTATATAGAGTAAGTTTGGGTATTGTGATATGGGTATAACTTTTTCTACAATTATTTAAAATTTCATAAACTAATACTCACAAAAATTATGCAATACTATTCCTTGCTTCATTGCGCAATATATCTCAAAGGGATATTTCGGTATCTCAAGTACTTTGAAAGATAACTCAATTAAAGTATAGGATATCGAAAAAGCGGACTTCTGCCAAAATGTATGGGTAATGTGATATACTATATCAGGTAAAGTGATATACTATATCATATGTGACGAAATCTTTGGCGTTGCTCCATAAAATCACTTTCCTGGAAAATATTTTTATCAAAGAGATAGATACTAGTGCATTTGAACACATTAATTGCTATCTGTGCCGTTTGAACTTTCAGATAAGCCTTTGAAAACAGCTCAACTACATCAAATTGTAAATCACCTTTTCTTGCCTTGCTCTCGCTTGTAAATCGTCTTATTTCGTCATTGTAATATGTTTTAAGAGGACCTATAAATGCTTTATCTAAGGGTTGCATTTTGTGTGTACAATGAGGTGGCAATGATAAGATAATAACGCCATTTTGACGAGCCTTATCCAAAACATCAATATTTCGCGTATGACTGTAGTGGCCATCTAAAATAAGCAAGATTGGGTTCTCCTCTCGATGGATTAGTGAATCGCAAAACGTGATCAAACCACGCGGTAAATATTGGTATTTGTATCCATCCCGATATATGACAAGCAGAATCGGAACCAGGGGGAGCAATGCTCTAATAAATTATAGAACTTGCTCACATTTTTCTCATTGAATCCTTTGATTCTCTTGGATTGAGGTACCTGTGGAAGAGCGTTCGTTTCCGTTTTATGTCTATTTAGAAAGCTACGCAACCAATCTCTTCCGGCACATTCCTTGATTATGGAAAATGGGTTCTCAATATTATTTCTCTTTGCTAATTGAAATGCAAGCGAACGCACACTACTTCGAGTGAGCCCCCAAAACTCAAATATCTTACCAGCTCTAATTCAACATCTCGGTTAAAAACCGGCCTACGTCCCCAATGGAATAGCTAATATTTCGTCGATTGTTTTATCGCTGCGGGCAGCTCTCTTTTGCAAGGTTGCAAATGGGACACCATTCGTTTTCGATGCCAGAAGTATTACCATCTTTTCGGCTCTTACAGCCTGTATGGCTTTTTCATGTTTTTCTGCATTCCACTTACGAATTTCCCCTTTCTTCGGCATTGCGAAAAACTATAATTTAAGAAGAGTATTACTTTTACCTACAAAATACGTTGTGTGATATTATGTTTGTTTAATATGATATACTATATCACAATGGACAACATTGACTATATCACATTAGCCAAACTCGAGTTTGAAATAATAAAATATTTGTTTCACAAAAAAAAAATTATTTGGGCTAAAAGTTACCTGAATTACGTTTAATTATATTAACGAAAGATCAAGAAAAAATTACTAGAATTCTAAAATATGAATTAAACTCTGAATAATCCTTTATCGAAACGCGCGTTGAAATATTGGTGACCGCACTACTATAAACTTTTTGGCACACTGAGAGCAAACGAAGCGTAGCACGCGCAGCTTTGCAGCAACAGTTTTTTACAGTTACTTTTTGTATTCTCGGAAAGATTCATGTCCAAAACATGTAGATAGTTTACGAAAATATGCTGGCATATCACATTGCACACCCATATCACAATACCCAAACTTACTCTATGTATTTATATTTTATGTATACATATGGATGTGTTTCTAAGACTTGTGGCATACGCTTTTGGCTAGAGCTTAATTTAACTACTACACTACTCTAACATGGGCAACTAGAAGGCATATATGTTGTGTATTATATACCACCTAAAATACGTAGTAATTATATTGCTAGGCAAATTGAAGTCTATTTCACTTCTTCGTACATATGTATATGTATTTATGTAAGATATTCCTTCTGCAAATGCATTTCGTTTCTGTTAGTATCTTCCATTTGAGTAATTTCGTATTTTCAGTTTTAATAAAATTCTCTAACATGCTAACTCATATGTATGTATATAAATCTGAGTTCTTGTATAAGTTCATAAATACTGACATTGTCTTGTATTAAATTGCTTCTGTAACTCTCATTCACATTTATTCATATATATATTTGTTTATACAATTGCTGGATTTTAATTTGTATGCTACTATTTGTATGCTGCTTTATAAACTAAATATGTGTATACATTTTCCCCTTGGTGGTACTTTATAGTCTATTAAACACAATTCAATGTGCGAGTTTACAATATATATCTTGGAGGTTTTTCTAAATTTAATAAATAAGTAAATTTGTGCATTTTAAAACTGAAGATTCTTTATTACTTATTATTTTGTTGTATAAAATACGGTGGTAGAAAAAATAATTTAATGCTCATAATCCCTTATATACAATTTTGCTTATCTTCCATCAATTTAAATATGATCATTTTGATTACATTAACTAAAGTGTTTGTAGCTATTCTTGTCATATTGACAAATCATTGAATTAATTCTGAAAAACTTTAAAGCCAAATTTACAATATATATTTTAATTTTAATAAATTTATATTAACACATATACACCAACAAACCTAAATTTGCTGCAAACTATTATTCTGAGGCTGTAAGTGTATATATATATGGAAGATACGCTGGCCTCGTGTCACACCGGAATTCGTAATTGTAATCATTACATTGCCATCGCAATCAACTGGAAACCAACGCAACCATAATGAAACTTCAAAAAGCCACCCCAAATACCATACATAATTATTCAAATGATTACCTCAAATACGTGAGAATGTGTTTCTGAACTGACAAAAATTGTTACACATTGATCAAGTGCGTGTGTTTACCATTTAAAGAGTTACCTGTGAAAAGTTTGTAATTTTATTTAACTCACCAAAATGGTTTGCCAATATGATACTCTGACTGCCCTAGCATTAGCAATCACTATCATGGTCGAATCCATGCGTTATCTACTACTACCAACATAACCTCTCACCATCGCTTGTCCACTGCCAACTCGCTGTTAAACCAAATTGCCGCATTTAGCAATGAAATTGTGGTATTTACATTTCCGTTTTATTTGCATTATGTACGTGTTATAGGTTTCCATTGTTTTGCAGCTCTCACTGTACTGTTATGAGTTCTCACTGTCGCTTTCGTGTTCACATCGATCGCACTCTGTGCAGCTGTACCCGCAGCAGTGGTAAATTTGTTGTTTTTTACATTGTACAGTGAAAAATTTGATTTGTTGCGAGTATATTTTATTATATTTTGTCGTTCTTATGGCTGGCTAACCATAACTGGTTAACCAAATGAACGAAAGACCGTTATGTGGACAAAACTATAATAATCTCGTAGAAACTTTGTTGCGAGAGTATAATACAAAATTAAATAAATAAAATTGCGAGAGTAAAAAAATGTTCGGTTACTCCCGAACTTAGCCGCTTCCTTACTTGTTTATTTATATTATACACAATTTGACCCATATATTCGTCATACATATATATTGTATAAAAGTCCATTGAAAGTTGGAAACCATAATATTAGGTTAGAAGCACCGAGGTCCTCGTGTTCGATATATGGGGCCTTAAAAACCTATGGTCCGAATTTTAGAATGGGGCTGCCAGACTATAAACGTAGTATTTGTGCAAAGTTCTGCACCGATATCTTCACTAGTGCTTACTTTATATATTGTTAAGTAAACGATTCAGCTTGTCTTCAAAGTTCTGGTATATAGGAAGTAGGCGTGGTTGTGAAGCGATTTGGTATTTTCACAACATATCATTGGGGTGTAAGGAAACTATTACAAACCAAGATTCATTGAAAGCGGTCGAGTAGTTCCAGAGATATGGTTTTTGACCCATAAGTGGGCGACGCCACGCCTATTTTTCATTTTGTAAAAAAATCTGAGTGCAGCTTCCATCTGCCATTTTTTATGTGAAATTTAGTGTTTCTGACGTTTTTCGTTTTTCAACCTAACCTTTGTATGGGAGAAGGGCGGTGAATTTATTATCCTTTTTCTTTCATTTTTGGATTTTTTTATTAAGTGGATAAAAAAAACGACTGCAGAAAGTTTGTTTTATATAGCTCTATTGGTTTCCGAGATATGTACAAAAAACCTATTTGGGGGCGGGGCCACGCCCACCTCCCCAAAAAATTACATCTAAATATGCCCCTTCATAGTGCGATCCTTCATACCAAATTTAATTTTCATAGCTTCATTTATGGCTTAGTTAGGGCACTTTATGTGTTTTCGGTTTTCGCCATTTTGTGGGCGTGGCAGTGGTCCGATTTTGCTCATTTCTTAGGAAAGCAACCTTCCTATAAGTTCCAAAAAAATAAGTGTGCTTATGAAAGTTTTATCAAGATATCTTTAATTTTTAATCAAGTTACCAGCTTGCTCAGACGGACGGACGGACGGACAGACAGACATTCGGATTTGAACTCCACTTGGTCACCACTGGTCCACACTGATCACTTTCGTTATAGGGTTATCCCTATATCTAACTCGTTTAGTTTTGGGTGTTACAAACAACCGTCAAGAGTTTCGTTAAGATATCTCGAATTTCTTTACTCAAGTTATCCGTTGTACGGACAGACGGACGGACGGACAGACAGACATTCGGATTTTGACTCGTCTCCTCATCCTGATCATTTTTGATATATATAACCCTATATCTAACTCGTTTAGTTTTATGACTTATAAACAACTGTTAGGTGAACAAAAACTATAATACTCTCTTTAGCAACTTTTGTTGCAAGAGTATAACTATAGTAAAAGTGCGTTTACGGGAGACAAAAATCAGGCGTACCATTAAAAGGCGGTAATTGCCGCTTATCAATGTGCAGTTTTTGTTTGTGAGTGTGTATATAAAGTTGTAAGAGCGACTAGGTGCGTCGTTTTGACAACCACATAACCTAAGCGGACTGATAGTAAACCAATCACCACGGAAGCAGTGATAATGCGCTTTGAAATATAATTGCTAAAGCATGTGGATAATAACTAAGAATGTGAGTGAATAAGTGGAAAGTAGTTATGGAAGATGAATACAGAGAAGGGAAGTAAATAAGAAAAGGAAAGGGGGAAGATGTAATGCTAATATTTTCTCATATTTTTCAAGAATTCAAAAAT
The DNA here is from genome assembly GCA_031772095.1 of Zeugodacus tau. Lineage (NCBI taxonomy): Eukaryota > Metazoa > Arthropoda > Insecta > Diptera > Tephritidae > Zeugodacus > Zeugodacus tau. The sequence goes on from CM062651.1 coordinate 18,649,375, forward strand.
ATTTTCAAAATTTTATTGCACATATATTGTGTAAGCTTTCCAATTACTGATTGGCTTTTTGTCTAACGTCTAAAAAGTGTTGTTTATTGAAAACTGAAATTTTTATTTCAATTAGTAACAACAAAAGATTATAGTCAAACCAAGGCCTGCTCATAATGTTTTACACAACATTAATTAAATTTATGCAAAGGAGTAAAAATGCTGCGTATACGCCATGTAAAGCACTTAAAACTAAGAACATAATATCTTGATATTTATTTATTATATTAAACAAGTCTCAATTTATTATTTTAAGATAACTGCTAACATTATAAGCGTTTACTGGTATATCATGTATCATGAAAATTAGCACCAGTATTTAAGTTCACAAAACAGCACTTTAATAGTGCATATACATTTTTTGTGTTGTAGGAATTTTTTTTAAAAAGGACACTTACAAACTTGAGAAACTTACTTTGAAAACAATAAGTAAATAAGCTTAAACTTTGTAAACTTCGGCAATATTTTATGCACAAATGTAGACTTGAGTGTGTAGAGTATTTCTCAATTTAAAAGTATTCTTAACACGTACTATCATGAAAATATACTCGTATGTAGTGTAGATAAATAAAAACTTTATACGTGTAAAGCAACGATTGTATTGCTTTAGCTAGGGAAACAGCTACAAACTACAACTTCTCAAGCTAGAATTTTTTAATAATGACTAGGTTAAAGTTCTCGTTATTTGACCTATCATTTCAATATGTAAGGTCGTTGAATTTTAGGTGCTGATTTCTATCAAATTAAAATTTTAGAAATCTCGACCAAATCATTTATTTTACTGAACCGGTATTTATTAAGCCACATTTTCAAATCTATGTAGCGCAATATACAACCAAGAAATTAGAAAACAGGAAATAAAAACATAAAATTCCCTTTTAGCGTCTGTCTTATTAATTATTATTTCTGCTCAACACTTGGTATACTATTTCTCTTTCACATCTCTAGCTCACAATACTCTTCTCGTTTGTTTATACCGTTTTATTGACATTTGTTCTCAACAACTCTGTTTTGTTTAACATGCGCTCGCCTGTCAATCGCGCGATTAAATAAGAAAATAACGCAGTGCATTAAATGCGAAGCGAAGTCCTATTAGAAAAACAGGTGACGTTGAAGGATTGAGAATGATTCATTTAGCTACTGTGTTAATAGTAGTCGTTTGGTTATCGTGGAACGTGGAAAAGAAAATCTGTATTAATATATTTTCACTGCAAAAATTATATAAATTGAAAGTGTATTTTACGTATTTAATATCTCTAAGGTACTAATGATATGAATATACGCCTACTTCCCACATTTGCTTCTTCTTCTTCTTGACTGGCGTAGACACCGCTTACGCTGTTATAGCCGATTGGTTATACCAAGTGAAGACAAGGTCCTTCTCCGCCTGGTCCTTCCATGGGAGTGGAGGTCTCCCTCTTCCTCGGCTTCCACCAGCGGGTTGCATTGGAGGATAAAGTCATATGTAGAAAAGTTCACGTAAGTGAGGAAAGTCTCTGACTGCCATTCACTTGGGAGTGACCAGTAACGATTCTTTTGCATGTGGCTCAAGCAGCTCCACGACTTCCGGTCTTAGACCAAGTATTCTCTGGGTAGCCAACAGACATCCGTTTGGAGGCGAGCTAAAGTGAGAGAAGGCGAATCCCGCTTACTCGCGGTTGTGCGTGGGGTTTGGGACCCACCACATAAAAACGAATAACTAATGAATAGGAAGCAACACGTTTGCTTCACTTATATTTAATTTTGATGTACATGGTACAAATATTGTAGTTATACTTAGACTGCAACGTATTCATATATTTTAAAATAGTTTGGATAGTTAATATATAACAAACTTCTTTTCTGTCTTTAGTATAGGAACGGAATATGAAAAATATATATTTTACACTAATATGTGAAAAAAAAATTAATTCAATGAAGACCCAAAATATAAAATAAATTTTAGGAAAATATTTCTGCACAAAAATATACTTTCTATGAACTAGTAGTTAAGTTCCATATCTATTCATAAATGTAAGAGTACATGTGTAGAATATGTGCTGTTGTGCTAATAAATAAAAAAAATTGTGCAAATATTTTTTTTCCTGACAGTAAACTGATGCTGATATTGCTTTAACTGAATTTCATTGTGGCTGAATCTTGGGAACTTCTTGTGTTTAATATCATAAAAATAAATTTTAAATATCAATAGAGCATGAAGAATGAGTGTTAATTAGGAAAGTGAGAGCTAAATATTTTGAATTTCTTTTGACAAGAAATTTAATGATGGCGTGCTTTATGTATTTTAAAAATAATTTTAATTTTTTTTATATTTTTCATATATTTTCCGTAAACTCATGTCTCGACAAAACCGGGCACAACAAGAGACACTGATGAGTGCTCTCAGACTTGGACTCAGGCTCAGTCTTGGCTGCCTATTCCGATTGCAGCTTATCGACGTCGAAACTTCCTTTTTTTGTTGGCGGGCGTTCTTTGCTGCACAGAGGTGGGTGCGTATCTTTACATGGTCCAAGTCAATATTTGGTCCACGGAGCGTACGCATGTCTAAAACACTGTATACATGTCTTCCGTCCATCACAACATGATCGATATTATTGCCTGTGTTTCGACCAGGAGACAGCCATATTGCTTGGTGAATTTTCTTATGCTGGAATCTGGTACTACAGACGACCATATTTTGGGCTCCAGCGAAGTCGATCAGCCTTAGGCCGTTTGGCGATGTTACGTCATGGAGGCTGAATTTTCCTACTGTTGTGACACCTTCATTACCCACCCTGGCATTAAAAAATCGCCAAGCACGATTTTGAGATCGTGGCGGGGACTGCGCTCATGGGTGCGTTCTAGGCGCTAATATAAAGTATTTTTGGTCAGATCATCCTTCTCTTCCGTTGGGGCGTGGACGCAAATAAGCGATATGTTAAAGAACCTCGCTTTGATGCGGATTGTGGCTAGCCGTTCATCCACCGTGGTGAATGCCAGGACTCGACGACGTAGTCTCTCTCCCACCACAAATCCAACACCAAATTTGCGCCCCTTTATATGACCGCTGTAGTAGATGTGACAAGGACCCACCTTCTTCCGTCCTTGTCCCGTTCATCCCACTTTTTGGATGGCGGTGATGTCAGCCTTGAGTCGTATGAGGACATCAACCAGCTGGGCAGAGGCACCTTCCCAATTAAGGGTCCGGACATGCCAAGTACATGCCCTCAAATCATAAACCTTAAAACGTTTGCAGGGGTCGTCAACAAAAGAGGGGTTTCTTATTCGAGGCTTACGTCGATTTTTCATTGGTACTTCGTTTTTATGTGGTGGGTCCCAAATCCACCGCACAACCGCAGAAGCGGGTTCGCCTTCTCGCTTTATTTTGCCTCCAGACGGCTGTTTTTTGGCTACCCACAGGATACTTGGTCTAAAAGCAGAAGTTGTGAGCTGCTTGAACCATGTGGAGAATAATCGTTCCTAGCCAATCAAATCTAAATGACAATCAAAAACTTTCCTTGATCCCATCCTACTTTTTAAAATCTTTTTCCGGTATATAATTTCATCTCTTTTAATTTTCATTATGGTGCAATGAAGTGCAATTTGTTGCTGTCAGACAACTTTAGATTAGTCTAGCTTTCTCATTTAGACAATCTCAAATTATTTCTTGCTTTATATTTTAAAACTTTAATCCCTCTGAAACGTTACGAACGTGTATATAGGTATAATAGTAGACAACACTAACAAATTAAGAAAGGAAATTAAGAAAACGAGTTGATTTAAATTAGAAAAGTTTTCGGGGAATTGTTGGCATTGCGCTGTGGAAAGTGCATTGCATTTGTAGTTGTCGTAAGGAAATATTTTCTCAACGCGCAACTTAAATTTTATTACTTTCTCGGCATAACTTTTTTGTTTATTTGCACTTTCCATTTCTTGTAATTTCACGGTGAAGCTTTAAAAAATTTAACCTGAATATGTTTTTTCGAACATCTCGTTGTAGGCCAAGTATTATTTATCTCTTTAAGCTGCATGAACTAGCAATTCTACTCATCTGAGCGCATAATTTTGAGCTAAACATATCTCATAAATTTTGTTATACGCTAACTTTTTATTCTTGCATTACCTAAGAACAAAATACTTTTTTATTTAATTTGAACATTAAACATTATAAAATACGCAGAATTACAAAATCTAATCAAACACTAGTCACATGCCCATCCCATATATGAATAAAAAAAAGCAGCGAAAAAATCAAACCAAATATAATCGCTTATTACTGTTATTATTGTCATAGCTTTTGGCAATAAAGCCATGTGATAAATCAAAATTTATTATGTGCCAACCAGCCAAAAAAATGCTTTCAATTGTAAAGCTTTTAACGGCTTTGCATATTTGCTGACGCGCTTTACACTTCATCAAATTCAATCCACAACTACATACTCGTTTTCATGAATCCTTTGTCCGTATTCGCGACAAATTATTACTCTTCGGTCTACTGCTTTGCACAACCAGCTCAATATTCTGGCCGACATATTTGAGTAGGTTGAAATTGGTCAGTAGCCGGTTGCTTACATGTGCAGATATACAAACAATTACAATGTGCGCACTTGGCTGTGTGACAAGTTATAAATGAAAAAAAAAAAATCGTTTTTTCTTCTCATTTACCAGTTTGTGAATGTGTAATTGATACCGACAACAATCATATGTGAATAATTGTGTGGGGGAGAAGATTCAATTAAAAAGTCTGTGGGTAGCTCAGTGATAAATTGTCTTAATTATTACTGAATTTAATTACTTTATGTGAAGTTTATGACGTATTTTCAAAGGAATTAAGTTAAGTTGCTGTGAATTCAATATGTGGTCGAAGTTGGTGGCCTGGAAGTTGGAGCTTTGGCAGCCTTAAATCTACAACTGAAAAAGGATTCTGAGAAAAATAACTGCGAAATTAAATTAGATAAAATTAAATTTCAGAATAATAAAAACTGAAGAAAGTATGATAGGCCAAATTTTCATTAGACATATATATTTTGCCACGAAAAATCGACAATAGACCCTCGAGATAGATTTGAGTCAAATTCAATTAATTTAAGTTCCTTGTGTGAACAAGTGAGGTTTATTGAGCGAAAACTTGCTGAAATAAAATGGGAAAACATTTTGTAATTCCTTGATCAAATAGTAATATCATGTATATATGCATAAGTATGTGTGTTCAAATAAAATGTCAGTTATTAGAAGTTTGCCCATTTGCTTGCCACATTTGCGGTGAACCGCAAACAATTTGACGTTTAAAAAATTTGCAGAGATTTTTATTTAAAAACCTTTTAAAAAGTTGCAAACATACATACATATGTATGTACATACATGCCTTGTCAACAAACACTTTTGTAAAGACAAACAAATAAGGAAAGTTCTGGTGCAACCGAACATTTTATACTCTCCCAACTTATTGATATTTTTATTAAGATAGCACACAATTTGACCCAATTTGAAAATCCTATAATTAGGTATATGAGAGCTAGGGGAAGTTACACTATTAGAAGAAAAATATTTCCCCTAAATTAAATTAAGATACCTGAGAGATTTACCGAAATTTTCAGTGAAAAATTACCATGGGGCTCTGAATTCTTCACATTCGATATTCGGGGCTTTGAAAAGTTATAGTCCGATGTCGACAATGTTTCCACAAGTGATGTTACAGCTCAATTACAGTATTTGTGTAAAGTTTTAAAGTCGCTATCTTCATTGGTTCCTTATGTATATATTATAAAGTGAAGGAATAAGATGTAGTTCAAAATTGAGTTACATGGGAAGTTGTCATGGTTGTGAACCGTTTTCATCCATTTTCCACAAGTGTCATCAGGGTGTCAATGAAATGTTATATACCGAATTTCATTCGAATCTGTCGAGTAGTTCTTGAGATATGTTTTTTGACCCATAAGTGGGCGATGCCACGCCCATTTTCAATTTTGAAAAAGAATCTGAGTGCAGCATCCTTCTGCAATTTCTTCTGTAAAATTTAGTATTTCTTACGTTTTTCGTTAGTGAGATAACCCACTTTTAGTAATTTTCAACCTAACCTGTATGGGAGGTGGACGTGGTTATTATCCGATTTCTTTCATTTTTGGAATGTATTAAGAAGTGGCTAAAAGAAGCAACTGCAGAAAGTGTGGTTTATATAGCTTTATTGGTTTGCTAGATATATGCAAATAACCGATTTGGGGGCGGGGCTACTTCCCCAAAAAAATTACATCCAAATATGCCCCTTCCTAGTGCGATCCTTTGTTCTAAATTTTATTTTTATAACTTTATTTATGGCTTAGTTATGACACTTTATGTGTTTTTGGTTTTCACCATTTTGTGGGCGTGGCAGTTGTCCGATTTTGCTGATTTTCGAACTTAACCTTCTTATGGTGCCAAGGAACATGTGTTCCATGTTTCATCAAGATATCTCAATTTTTACTCAAGTTATCCGTTGTACGGACGGACAGACGGACGGACGGACAGACAGACATTCGGATTTTGACTCGTCTCGTCACCCTGATCATTTTGATATACACAACCCTATATATAACTCGTTTAGTTTTAGGACTTACAAAAAACCGTTATGTGAACAAAACTATAATACTCTCTTAGCAACTTTTGTTGCGAGAGTATAAAAAGTGTTGAATATATTTGCTAACTTTCTATTAAATTGGAAGAATTTCAGTCAACCATGATTTAAAATTTTATTTTCGGCAAAATATAAAATAACTATATAATACATATAATTAAAGGTATGTTTTATTTCTGTTAAATCCTATAATAATTAAATTCTAGGTGTGTCGAATCCACGCTCAGTTACGCCCGACCGGCACGAGGGCAACAGATTTTCCTCTGTACAGGTTGAAGGAGAGCCTCGTTAGCGGTAACAGTGGGTGCGGCTGTCACTTGAAAAGGAGAGGTATATGTACATTATCTTTCCAAAACTAAAATGATCAACAATTGTCAACAAAATTTTGTAAATTTCAAATTGATTTAATTTATTAATTTTAAAGTTATGACTGTCAACAGCGATGTGAGAGCCAATACGCTGACTGTTTGTTTGATGACTATTTCGTCTTGTCCTCAATCTTCGCTTCCGTATCCAGTCTCGAAAAAGCACAACTAGCAGCGCGTTTGTTACGGCTGTCGAAATCATAGTAGCAATTGTACACTTTTGTAAAATGTTATATCGAGTCTATTTCGCACAGTGACTCTTATGATCAAGTTCAAGAAGTCACACGATAAAGAGTTGCTCAGTTTGAAACCTCGTTTGGTACTGAACGTCTTGGAGAGGTTTTTCCAAATTCTAACTGCGCTTGTCATGTATCAAATCCGCAAGGATACTAATAGTTTGCTACCCTAACACTACGTAATTATAAGTATATCCAATAAGCATTATGAACCATATACTTCATTAGCGTAATTGATAAAAATTAAACAACATATGTGAACGTGTGAAATGTGTGTATGCAACTATTGCTTCGGCGTATGCAACATTTCAACCACACATTTGTTCATCGAACAAACTGAAACAATTGCCGTGCAATTTCAATACTATTCAATTCACTTCGTTGTTAACACCTTTGATTCAATTGTGCCGACTGTCCATCTTTCTATTTGCCAACTGTTAGAATGATATTCAAATGCAGTTAATGTAAATTGCTAATACGAACATGTAGCAATGTTCAGCAATAAAAAGTGTACGCGATAACAATGTTAATAGTAATACAAACAATACTCATAAAAATACACCAATGTAAATGTATGCGTGTGCGGAAATTGAAAACTAGTAAATAATAATTCACAGTAAGTTTGATGATGATGAAAGAAAAGCGGAGATAACTTCGACGATTACAAATTCTTTTTATATTTTTAAGATTTTTGAAAATAACTCATTTGTAGTTTTTCACAAGAGTAAAAGGTAAATTCTGTTAGTTTAAGTATAACGATTACATATAATGTCTAAGCTATCGTCATTTTTGCCGGCCACTGGTAGACCGCGAGCATATAACTGGGTCACTAGGAGTCTTGAAAGCCTGGTACTATACACTATGAGTAACTTGATCTCCATATTTATATATTTTATAACACACGAAATCGTCAACATAATTGTTCTTCATAAAAATTGTAAGGCCCACTCAATGAGCCTTCATTGTTCGCATCAGTCAGCAATGTTGACTCCTAATCGATTTAATCATATTTTAATATGTCGATATGTGTTGTTTCATATCGAGACCGCACTCGTTTCATTCATCAAACCAGCAAAATAATTAAAAAATTGTTTTGGAAAACAAGTAGGAAGTGCTCGCCGTTAAAATTTTATAGCATTTCGAAGTGCATTTTGCCTTACAGATCTGAAAAGGGATTGCAAATATTTTGGCATAATTTTACATAGAGTAGATATTTGTCATTCAGCTTTATACTTGTTTTAATCGCTCAGTCTCCTTGGTATTGTTGTTAATGTAATATTTCTATTCACAATTGTATGTTTGTAGTATAAATAAGTCTAATATTCCGCTCATTTCTAAAGGACACCAACGCGTTACGAAGCAAGTGCTCATTATTGTAGCGCAAATAACAATTACTATAATTAATAGAAGCCAAACACAGTGAGTGGCCAACAGCAAAATGGTTAGAGTATCCGGAAGGCAAGTGGCGCCTTTCATGGACACTTCCCTTTTTCTTCCTATTTTACGCACTGCGTATCTAAAATGGTTCTATACATGGCTGCGGAATATCTAAACAATTAAAGTGAAGGAAATCATAATGTAGCGAAAAGCTATTGTGATTTAACAAATTTGGTGAGTAGCTCCTTAATTTCTACACCCAAGAAGATGTGATTTAGAAGTATGACACAGTAAATACATATCAAATGTCAAAGCGAATATGTGCATGGATATAATAAAACTAACAGTAGGAATATAGGAATATATCAGCATATTTATGACATTCAGAATTAAGACTTGGTATGATAAAATGATATTTGTACATATAAAAGCCATATGTAATATTCAAAACTTTATATTTGCATCTGTGGTGAAACTAATTCGTGTTTTTTTTTTTACACTGTGTATATAGCAGTGTGCATTTGTGTATATGTGGCAATGTATCAACTTTGTTGTTTTTTTTAAAGTGTGGGTACTCAACTCTCCATAGAAATATCAATGTTCACAAAATTCCTCGTATAACCTCCCTGGTATATCAATATCTATAACTTTAGCTTATTTTACGTTAAGCCGCAAATAAGCAATAAAACAAATATTGTAAACAAATCTGTCAATACATCCGTGGCTTAACGAAACCTCAGTATATAGGCTACACACGCTATGGTGAGAAAAGGATTACAACAACTCACCATGCTTGGATTTAATCGGTTTTGTGGTTGAATTTGAGCTCACTATTATGAAGATATGTATATGATGGACTTTTGTGGCGGATATAAAACCGTAAGTTTTCTATTTGCATGCATACATATTTTTTCAGTTTCGGAAGTAGCGTGTAACACATATTTTTCCGAAAATGTTCCAGTCAAGGCAGGAAATATCAATCTTTCACGAATTGAGTAGTAAGTATTTATATGTTCAGCCATGTTGCTTCGTACTCATATTTCAGTGCATCAATCGATAGTCTGTCTGACATATATCTTCGCGTTATTATGATTGGCCTTTCAAGTTCTAAATGTAGGTTAACCTAACAAGCTAAATTTGTGACAAAAAAAGGAATTGGCATAGAACAAACACTTAAACAACAATACAAAGTAATAAGAGCAGTGAAAACATAAGCAGAACCGAAGCAAAAGAAAAATGTGGAACATAAAAAAGTGCAACGAAATGTCAGACGGGGGGTTAGGTTAATCTGGTAGGTAATGAGCACACATAGGCCGATTTTGGTTCTTTGCGATACCAGATGCAGTGCCGTCAACCGGTCTGGTCACATATCACAAATGCGATTAATTTTTGGAAACTGAAAGCAAGGAAATTGAAAATCCAGAGTTGGCAGTAATCGGCAATTAACAATTGACTTAAGTCGAACATTGACTGATTGGCTTTAGAATAGTGCATACTTAGAAAAACCAATTTCCCGTTCGAGCTTTTGAAGATATGTTACCATATGTAAAGTGAATAGGTAAACATTTTTTAAAGCCAGAGGTTTTCGTTATTGTTTGGTCAGATGCATGACACTGTGCAATATCGGATGATCGTGACCGTGAATTAGGTTATTCACCTTTATTACCGCATTGCTAATGCTTATGCATATGCACAGATGTTGTTCCCGTTTTCTATGATTCGTACATACATACATATTCCCCTTTTTCTATTACCCGTACATAAGTCCTGCTTAATCGTATTTTCCTTTTTACCTTGCCTTCTCATTAGACATAAGTACCTACATATGTACATACTCATAAGCTTATATATCTTCTTCTTCTTGACTGGCGTAGACACCACTTACGCGGTTATAGCCGAGTCCAAAACAGCGCGCCACGTATCCCGCCTTCTGGCAGTTTGGCGCCAATTGGTTATTCCAAGCGAAGCCAGGTCCCTCTCCACCTGGTCCTTCCATCGGAGTGGAGGTCTCCCTCTTCCTCTGCTTCCACCAGCGGGTACTGCATCGAATACTTTCAGAGGTGGAGCACTTTCATCCATTCGGACAACATGACCTAGCCAGCGTAGCCGCTGTTTTTTTATTCGCTGGACTATGTCTATGTCGTCGAATAACACATACAGCTCATCGTTCCATCGTCTGCGGTATTCGCTGTTGCCAATTCTTAAGGGACCATAAATCTTCCGCAAAACCTTTCTCTCGAAAACTCCTAGTGCCGTCTCATCGGATGTTGACATCGTCCACGCTTCTGCACCGTACAGTAGGACGGGAATGATGAGAGACTTGTAGAGTTCGGTTTTTGTTCGTCGAGAGAGGACTTTACGTTTCAATTGCCTACTTAGTCCATAGTAGCACCTGTTGGCAAGAGTGATTCTGCGTTGGATTTCCAGGCTGACATTGTTATTGGTGTTAATGCTGGTTCCCAGGTAGACGAAATTATCTACAACTTCAAAGTTATGACTGTCAACAGTGACGTGGGAGCCAAGACGCGAATGCGCTGACTGTTTGTTTGACGACAGGAGATATTTCGTCTTGTCCTCGTTCACCACCAGACCCATACGCTTCGCTTCCTTATCCAGTCTGGAAAAAGCAGAACTAACGGCGCGGGTGTTGTTTCCGATGATATCGATATCATCGGCGTACGCCAGTAGCTGTACACTCTTATAGAAGATTGTACCTTCTCTATTTAGCTCTGCAGCTCGTATTATTTTCTCCAGCATCAGGTTAAAGAAATCACACGAGAGTGAGTCACCTTGTTTGAAACCTCGTCTGGTATCGAACGGCTCGGAGAGGTCCTTCCCGATCCTGACGGAGCTTTTGGTGTTGCTCAACGTCAGCTTACACAGCCGTATTAGTTTTGAGGGGATACCAAATTCAGACATCGCGGCATAAAGGCAGCTCCTTTTCGTGCTGTCGAAAGCAGCTTTAAAGTCGACAAAGAGATGGTGTGTGTCGATCCTATTTTCACGGGTCTTCTCCAAAATTTGGCGCATGGTGAATATCTGGTCTGTTGTTGATTTTCCAGGTCTAAAGCCACACTGATAAGGTCCAATCAGTTTGTTGACGGTGGGCTTTAGTCTTTCACACAATACGCTCGACAGAACCTTATACGCGATGTTGAGAAGGCTTATCCCACGGTAATTGGCGCAAATTGTGGGGTCTCCCTTTTTGTGTATTGGGCAGAGTACACTGAGATTCCAATCGTCAGGCATGCTTTCTTCCGACCATATTCTACAAAGAAGCTGATGCAAGCACCTTATCAGCTCGTCGCCGCCGTATTTGAATAGCTCGGCCGGTAATCCATCGGCTCCCGCCGCCTTATTGTTCTTCAAGCGGGTAATTGCTATTCGAATTTCTTCACGGTCGGGCAATGGAACATCTGCTCCATCGTCGTCGATTGGGGAATCGGGTTCGCCATCTCCTGGTGTTGTACTTTCACTGTCATTCAGCAGGGTGGAGAAGTGTTCCCTCCACAAACTCAGTATACTCTGGTCATCATCCTACAGGAGTGTGCTCCGGTCTTGAAACCTTCAGTTAGTCGCCGGATCTTTTCGTAAAATTTTCGAGCATTACCCCTGTCGGCCAGCTTGTCAAGCTCTTCATACTCACGCATTTCGGCCTCTTTCTTTTTTTGTCTGCAAATGCGTCTCGCTTCCCTCTTCAGCTCTCGGTATCTTTCCCATCCCGCTCGTGTTGCGGTCGATCGAAACATTGCGAGGTAGGCAGTCTGTTTTCTCTCCACTGCGAGACGACACTCCTCATCATACCAGCTGTTTTTTTGACTTTTCCGAAAACCAATGGTTTCGATTGCAGGTGTACGTAAGGAGTTTGATATGCCGTCCCACAGCTCCCTTATACCGAGATGCTGATGAGTGCTCTCAGAGTGGCTATCACTTGGCGCTATATCCGGGCTATATGGTGGATGCGATAAAATCTCCCATCCGAGCTCCCGTAGCTTCTGACGAATCATCAACGAAGTGTGTGGTCTGGCGTTGTCCTCTTGGAACACTACACCCTTCATGTTGGCGAATTCTGGACGCTTCTGGTCGATCGCCTGCTTTAAGCGGTACAGTTGTTCGCAGTAGATGGTAGAATTAAGCGTTTGGCCATATGAGAGCAGCTCATAGGGGATGATTCTCTTCCAATCCCACCAAACATACCGCACAACCTTCCTGGTCGTCAATCTCGGCTTGGTCACTGTTGGGAACGATTCACCGGCCTTCGACCACGACTGTTTTCGTTTCATATTGTCGTACGTGATCCAATTTTCGTCGCCAGTCATCAAAAACTTTAAAATAGCGAGGATTTCTGCGTTAGTGAACTCCATATTTACACGTCTATAACTGTTGAACGCAATATCCAAACTAATCATGCATGGCATCGTTTTGTAGGTTTCGTCAAGACCTTTCAAAGATGTATAGTATTGCCAGAGGCGACCTCTGTAGCGCTTTATACTTAGCCACGAAATTCAAAAAAAAGGTGGATATATGCCAACCTAATATTTCCGACAAATGGTAAAAAAATTGGAAATTATAGGTAAATACACAGAAATCTAAATTAAGGACTGAGAAATGTCCCCCTGTAATATAAAATGGCTCTACAACACCAGAAAGTGAAACTGTCAAAAACCTGGCCTTTATGTGGGCAAACGACTTCAAAAACACATATAAAAGAGAAAACGAAGCAACTCAAATTTAAAACTAAAACAAGTAAGGAAGGGCTAAGTTCGGGTGTAACCGAACATTTTATACTCTCGCAATTTATTTATTTAACTTTATTTATATTATATAATACACAATTTGACCCACATATTCGTCTTATATATTGTATAAAGTTCATTGAAAGTTGGAAACCATAATATTAGGTTAGAAGCACCGAGGTCCTCGTGTTCGATATATGGGGCCTTAAAAACCTATGGTCCGATTTCGGCGATTTTTAGAATGGGGCTGCCACACTATTAACATAGTATTTGTGCAAAGTTCTGCACCGATATCTTCACTAGTACTTACTTTATATATTGTAAAGTAAACGATTCAGATCGTCTTCAAAGTTCTGGTATATAGGAAGTAGGCGTGGTTGTGAAGCGATTTGGCCTATTTTCACAACATATCATTGGAATGTAAGGAAACAATTACAAACCAAGTTTCATTGAAATCGGTCGAGTAGTTCCGGAGATATGGTTTTTGACCCATAAGTGAGCGACGCCACGCCCATTTTCCATTTTGTAAAAAAATCTGAGTGCAGCTTTCATCTGCCATTTCTTATGTGAAATTTAGTGTTTCTGACATTTTTCGTTAGTGAGTTAACCCACTTTCTGTAATTTTCAACCTAACTTTTGTATGGGAGGTGGGCGTGGTTATGATCCGATTTTTTTCATTTTTGAACTGTATTAGGAAGTGGCTAAAAGAAACGACTGCAGAAAGTTTGGTTTATATGGCTCTATTGGTTTGCGAGATATGTACAAAAAACTTAGTAGGGGGCGGGGCCACGCCCACCTCCCCAAAAAAATTACATCCAAATGTGCCCCTCCCTAATGGGATCCTATGTTCCAAATTTCATTTTCATAACTTTATTTATGGCTTAGTTATGACACTTTATGTGTTTTCGGTTTTCGCCATTTTGTGGGCGTGGCAGTGGTCCGATTTTGCTCATTTTCGAAAGCAACCTTCCTATGGTGCCAAGAAATAAGTGTGCCAAGTTTCATCAAGATATCTTAATTTTTACTCAAGTTACAGCTTGCACAGACGGACAGACGGACAGACGGACAGACGGACGGACGGACAGACATCCGGATTTCAAATCTACTCGTCACCCTGATCACTTTGGTATATATGACTCTATATCTAACTCGTTTAGTTTTGGGTGTTACAAACAACCGTTATGTGAACAAAACTATAATACTCTCTAGCAACTTTGTTGTTGCGAGAGTATAATAATGTACTGTATTTTAGGTCAGCGATCACAACTTGAAAATAGAGTACAATTTTATAAGTCAATTCTAAAACGGGTATGCACGTATGCAATGCAGTTATGGGGTAAGGCGAGTACATCTGATATTGAAATTCTCCAAAGATATCTGTTTCATCTATAATGTTTCTGTCTAAATATAGAAATTCAATAAAAGATAAAAAACAACACAACACATTTTTTAACGTTGGGAAAAATAGAGAAAAAAAACCCAACAACTTTATTATTCAAGTTCCAAATCAATACTAAGTTATAATTTTTATTATACTGATGTCCATGCTTCAGACATTTTGTCTTTTCGATGATGCCATATCGCATCAATTCAACGAATTCGTAACAGTCCCACCGAAAAACCTTAGTTTTTCAAAGATCTTTGGCGACTACGACTACATAATCTTTATTTATCTTCTATGTCTACGGGAAGAATACATCTCTTTTGCACTGGTCTGTGTAAAATGTTCGTAGCAGTCCGAATTGCCACGGAACGCACCAAATTATCACTGCTGGGACGAAGTTCTATTATACGGCCTATTGACCATTGAGCTGGTGGAAAATTCTCACATTTAATCAGTACTAACTGGCCCAATCGCACTCGCTCCGATTCTCTTCGCCACTTCTTGCGTTCTTGCAGTGTTGTCAAATATTCATTTTGCCATCTGACCCAAAACGTCTTGATAATAGCCTGTCTCTCCTTCCACTGTTTAATACCTTTTGCTGTTGAACTCTCTGGAATCGCGAATGGCAGCGGAAGAACAAGTGGTTCTCCTATTAAAAAATGTCCAGGCGTCAAAACCTGAAGGTCAGTCGGATCATCATTCAGCGGATGTAAAGGACGTGAATTAAGTATCGCTTCGATTTGCGTAAGCAAGGTTGAGAGTTGTTCAAAGGATAGTACTCGCAGACCAATGGCTCGAACTAGATGATACTTCATCGACTTTACTGCTGCCTCATATATTCCTCCTTGGTGGGGAGCTGCAGGAGTCATAAATCGCCATTCCGTGCCTTTCCCACTTAAATGCTGAAATACCTCATTTTTGTACCATATCTCCGTTGCTCTGCGTATCTCTCTAGCCGCTCCTACAAATGCTGTACCATTGTCGCTGTATATTCTTTCACAGCGACCACGACGAGCAATAAAACGTTCATAACAGGCAATGAAAGCTATTGATGTTAAGTCTGTCACCACATCTAGATGAACTGCTCTTATTTTAAGACACACAAAAACCGCAATCCACACTTTCTGCCTTATAAGTTGATTCCCATCTCTGTCGATCATTTTAATCTCCATTGGTCCAGCATAATCTACTCCTGTGTGCAGAAAAGGCTTTCCTGCCCTGACTCGATCGGGGGGTAGATCTGCCATCATTTGAACCTCGGTTCGACGATTATGTCGCACACAAATAACACATCTGTGCAGGTATCTTCTGAGTGCACTACGAAGGCGCGGAATCCAGTAATTCTGACGAATAAATTGCATCATGATTTGAATGCCACCGTGTTTCATTTCGCTATGAGCGTGATCCATTATTAACCATGCTAATCTTGATCCATCTGGAACTATCACTGGGTGCCGCATGTTCTCATCTAAATTTGAATTTTTCAATCGCCCGTGCACTCTAAGCAGTCCGTCTACCATCACAGGTTTCAATGATTCAATCTTGCTTTTTTCTGGTATCCTTTTACCAGCTTCCAAATTCGTAATTTCTTTGTTGTAATATTTCTCTTGTTCTTGTCTCAGCAGAAACTTCACTCCTTGTGCATTGTGCTTATTGTCAGGTACTAAATATGACTTTTCTTTTCTCTTACATCGTCTAAGTGCTAAACGGCCTTTTATATTCGAAATGAATTTAAATAGATACGCCACAATATCAACAGCTCTTTTTAATTTGTCCACATATTCAATTAACGCAACTCTATCTCTTGTTGTACGCATTGAAATATGGATTGATTCCTCGAACTCTGTGACTGTAAAGGCTCTGAATTCAACTTCAGCTTCCCCCACTGTGTTTGGGAGAAACACACACTGTGGCCAGTCCTCTGGAGTAAGCGACAACCAATGTGGTCCTTGCAACCATAACCTTTCATGTATAATCTCTGAAGGCTTCATTCCACGGCTTAATAAATCAGCAGGATTATCTTTGGTGTTGACATATCTCCATTTCTTCACATCGGAGTTTGTCTGTATTGATGACACGCGATTGGCCACAAATGTTTTGAGATTACGTGGTATCTTTTTTATCCAATGAAGTACCACTTGTGAATCTGCCCACAATGTGTAGTCAATTTCTGTATATTCCATTGCTCTTATTACATAAACAAGTAAACGGGATAGTAACTCTGCCGCAGCTAATTCAAGACGGGGCACCGTAATTGTTTTCATTGGCGCAACACGTGTCTTTGATACAAGTAATGTAACTTTTACCTTCCCATCTTCTAGTACCTTTCGAATATAGATTACAGCACCATAGGCGACGACGTTGATGCGTCGGAAAATCCGTGTAGTTCAATCTTTCCATCTATATCTGTAGCAACCCATCTGTCAAGGGCAAAATTTTCAAGAAGTACAATGTCTTGCCAATAGTTTTTAAACCTGATCGCAATCTCTTCCGGTACTGGTTCATCCCAATCTAATCCGATTCGCCATAGGTCTTGTATAATTATTTTACCTAAGATAGTTACTGGAGAAATGAAACCGTTTGGATCATAAAGTTGAGCTACACAGGCTAAGATCTTCCTTTTAGTGATCACATTTTCTACCTCAGGAGTCTTGACTACGAAGGTGAATTGATCTTGTTTCACCTTCCATTTTAACCCTAAAACTGAGACTTTTTCTTCGTCCATAAACATGAACGAACTTTCCTCTTCTCCCAAGTTCATTTCGTCTATAAGTTTTCTTGAATTCGACTTCCACTTCCTCATCTCGAAACCACCACCTTTTAGAATATGATCAATTTCTTTTGCCAATTGTATTGCATCACTTTCATTCCTAGTTCCAGCGGCACAATCATCCATATATAAATCATTTTCAATTACTCTAGAGGCATGTGGAAAGTCTTTTGCTGCATCTCTCGCACACTGTATCAATGCTCGAACAGCATTAAACGCAGATGATGTCATCCCATATGTTTGACTTTGGACTACACGCACTTGCCGGAACATTTTTTTAATGTCGCCTATGATACCGATTCTATGTCTGCGAAACCTGAGAACAATATCAGCCAAATCACGTTGCAACTTTTCACCAAGCATTTGCACTTCATTAAGAGAAATGCCTTTATCTGTACGACAACTAGCATCGAAAACTACCCTGAATTTCTTCGTGACACAATGATGTGGTATGTGATACACCAACTCTCCAGGTTTTGTAGTCCTCGATACCAGCTCCATATGTCCTGACGTCTCATATTCTCTCATAAAATCGATATATTGTTTCTTTAGTTCAGGTTCTCTGTTTAATCTTCTCTCTAACAACATAAAACGATGCAATGCTATTTCTCTTGAGGTTCCAATATCACCAATGTTTTCCCTCAATGGAATTGAAACAATAAATCGACCCGTAACATCTCTTGAATATGTATCGACAAATATCTTTTCAACCTTTTCTTCTTCTTCAGTCCTTTTGGAGAACGAAGATACTTCATCAAGTTGCCAGAATCGCCTGACTAACTCACCCAATTCTTCAACGCTTGTACAACAAAAGTATGATAAAGAACTCCCTGTTTCAATACTGCTTTGTATATCATGGGCTCCACAGACCACCATACCTAAATGAGTCTCAAGGTAAACAGTTCCATCAGAATCATGTGAATGCACTGCAATCAAAATCTTTGCAAAAGTCTTTACATTGAGAATCACTTGCACTATACCCGGCTCCCAATATTGTGGATCAGCAAGTGGTATGGCAGATTTTACAGAGGTTGGTTTCAACGTACAATCAGCATTTGGTAACATTGGTTGCCAACTGTTTTGTTTTGGTAAAACCCAAAATTCTTCTTCAATGTATCCATCTGATTGAAACCACGGCTTTACCTTCAGTACTGTACGTCGACTAACTCCAAAAGATTTCCCCTCTATACCGACCATCTTGCGCGATGTTGGTAAGATCGGAAAATGATATTTTTCTACGAGACTAGTGGCTATAAAGTTTGGTTGTGCCCCACAGTCTAGTAGTGCTCGAACAGGTCCGAAAATGTGACCATTTGCTTCCAGTCTTATCGATATAGTTGGTAACAACGCCGTCTTCGAATCTAAATTGAAAATAAAAGGCTTAGAATAGTTTACATTGGAGTTTATTTCATTTTCAGTTTCTTTTTGATCCTTTATACCACTTAACGATTTACGTTTTGTTAATAATTGTTCTTGCTTGTCTAACAAACTCATTTGCATGTCAACTTTCTTAATTTCTTCATTGATAGTGACAAGGTCCTCTGCAATTTTTGATTGCACTGAATGAGCATATCCAACTCCTAAATTACGACGACGTTTGGTGCTTGTTGCTTCACATTGGCTCTTTAACTTGCGCCTGCGATGAGGTTCTACCATTTTAACTGTTAGTGCTTGTTTTGCCATCTCTCTCTTCGAACAAAGCAAACTGTTATGTTTAGTCTGCCCTGGACAACGAGTACAACCATTTTGAAAACAATTACTAGCTCCATGTCCTTTCTTGAAGCAATTCTGACAGATATTGTTTCTTCTCACAAAATCTTCACGAGATCTTAAATTTAATGCCACAAACTCATCACACACCCAAAGAGGATGATCACCACTACAGGCAATACATGGAAATGATCGTTTTTCACCTCTTGATGTATGTTCACGCCTATCACTTGCGTTTCGATCATTATTGAAGATTACCTTGACATCTTGTGACCGCGAATTACGTAGATCCGTAACATTAACTAAAGCTGCAGCTTGGCGATCCAGAAATTCTAACATTTGCTTGACTGTGGGAGTCTCTGTATCTCGCTGTAGTTCCCACTGCCTACTTGTATCCGGATCTAACCTTTCATGCAACATATGGACAATAATCATATCCCAAGCATCAACCGGGATTCCTTGTGCTCGTAGTTGCCGCAGCGCTTCATGTGTTACATTGGACATTCGCTGAAGCTCATGAGCTCGTGGTACCCCTCCTATAACTGGTAAACGAATAAACTGTCGTAAATGTTCACGGCAAATTGGATACTTGTGGTTATACAGCTGGTTGAGCCGATCCCAAGCTTCTATATAATTATCGTCGGTAAGTTGCCATTCACCTAGTGTTCGTGCAGCTCTACCAACCAGCGACTTTTTTAAGTAAGAGAATTTAAAAGCTGGTGATACATTTGTATTTTCATGTATAGCAGCAGAAAACCGATCACGAAACCCAGGCCACATTGTTAATGTACCATCGAAAGTGCCCCACGTATTCTTTAAATCATGTTGTTGATAAGGCATGTTAACTTGTACCGACAAAGGTTGCTTTTCTAATATAATCGGCGTTGGTGTTAGTTCCTTGGCCTTAGTGGACAACAAAGCTTGTGCAGTAAAATAACGCAGCTCCACTAAAGCTACAATATCGTCATATGCACTGGCTTGTGTATTGTCCTGATCCAACTGCTTCTCGTGTGCATCTACAAACCGTGCATAGTAAACATCCAACTTTTCAGATCGAACTTTCACCTGCTCCAGCGTAGCCTTTTCAAAATCAGCATGTTGGCAGTACTCCAAAATTCTCGAAATGGATTTTAATAAACTATCCAAAAGGTCTTGTCCTCCCATTATGTTATCGTCTCTCAGCAATCGCTTATAAAAAACAAAATTTAAATCACAATACACGTCTTGTTAACTGTCCTTTTCACGATTGAATGGAAAATTCCATCACCAAATATTCATAGGGGACGCCAATATATGTGCTCATTTGTATATTCAAATGCATGTACATATGTGCATACTATATAATACGATACTAATGGCTGTCTTTCAATTTTATATATTAGCTTTTCACTCTCTCTCTCTCTTGAAAAAATATACATATTAGAAATGGATTACATTTCTAGAACTTTCCCAACGCATATATTTTTAGTCCTTTTTGACGCCATGAAACTTATACACTTATATATCATCAACTCTTTCATATATATATAAACGGTAACAAATACCATCTAGTGGACTGTAAGAAAACATAGTTTATATACTTGTGTATATGTATGTATATTCATATGTGTAAATATATACATATGTTCATATAGCTATCTTCACAAATTTTATAGAATTCTATACTTTTCTCTCTTTTCCCCTTTCATTTCTCGGTATAATCTTCTCTCTCATCAATTTGACATTTTCTATTAAAATTATTTCCCACGCATGTGGTCTTCTCTCGCATGCGCAGCCAGCTCATATATGCTTTACTACAGAAATATGAAACTTGCATATTCATACATGTATATAACTAAACTTTTCACCATGAACATATAAATCTCAAACTTTTCACCACGAATGCTGTTAGCTTCATAGAAATTCACAATAAATCTTTTGCTTTATGAAAAAAACAGCTGTTCTGACCGACCTATAAATTCCACAATGGCTATTACATTCCACAGGCATGCGCTAGGGTTCCATCACAATTAGCTTTCGCATATCACTATATGAATCAATATAATACATTTTATTTATTTTCACAATCGAGGCCAATCACAAATCCGGCTCGACATGGACCAAATGTTTCATCTATAATGCTTCTGTCTAAATATAGAAATTCCAATTGTCAATACAATAAAAGATAAAAAACAACACAACACATTTTTTAACGTTGGGAAAAATAGAGAAAAAAAACCCAACAACTTTATTATTCAAGTTCCAAATCAATACTAAGTTATAATTTTTATTATACTGATGTCCATGCTTCAGACATTTTGTCTTTTCGATGATGCCATATCGCATCAATTCAACGAATTCGTAACAATATCAATCGAAAACTTTAAGAAGCATTGTAAGTGCTTCTTGGAATATAAGCAACTTCGAAATCCACAAAGTCTTTAATATACGTTTTGTTAATTACAGACGCATATTTTGGATCTTTTTAGTAGTTTTAAGAATATTTTTTAGCAAATAATGTAATTGAAGAATATATTGATTAGTCTCAATGGAGATCAGTCAATTATGTCACAATTACTGAATTTAAGTATATTGCATTTAGGATCCAAATACACGTAAAGCCTTTAAGCTCCCTACTACTTAATTAGCTGTGTAAATATCGTTAGTACTGGTGCAGCACAAAATTTTATGATTTAAATGTTGTCAAGCAATTAGCATTTCCTGAATTATTTTCTCAAATATGCGATACTGGAAGTGTTGAGAGTTTGACATTTAAAAGTGAGTGAGAAAAGTTTACTTCGCTTTCATTGGTGATGGGGTAGATAGAACGCTTAACGGATTTAAAAATAACCAACATGAATTTAATAAATTTAAATTTAATAAATTTAAATTTAATAAATTTAAATTCATATCATATAATTTTTATTCTCTCGCAACAAAGTTGGTAAAGAGAGTATTATAGTTTTGTCCACATAACGGTTGGTTGTAAGTCCTAAAACTAAACGAGTTAGATAGAGGGTTTTATATCTAAATGATCAGGGTGACGAGAAAAATTCAAATCCGGATGTCTATCTGTCCGTCCGTCCGTGCAAGCTGTAACTTGAGTAAAAATTGAGATATCTTGATGAAACTTGGCACACTTATTTCTTGGCACCATAAGAAGGTTAAGTTCGAAAATGGGCATAATCGGACGACTGCCACGCCCACAAAATGGCGAAAACCGAAAACACTTAAAAGGCCATAACTAATCTATAAATAAAGCTATGGAAGTAAAATTTGGTATGTAGGATGACACTATGAAGTGGCATATGTTGATGTAATTTTTTTGGAGAAGTGGGCGTAGCCCCGCTCCCTACTAAGTTTTTTGTACATATCTCGCAAACTGCCAAATCTATATCAAGGAAACTTTCTGGAGTCGTTTCTTTTAGGTACTACCTTATACAGTCCAAAAATGGAGAAAATCGGATTATAACCACGCCTACCTCCCATACAAAGGTTATGTTGAAAACAGTAGTTTTCGCCAGTTTTAGTAAAAAGTGGGTTAACTCACTAACAAAAACGCCAGAAACACTAAATTTCACATATGAAATGGCAGATGGAAGCTGCACTCATATCTTTTTACAATATGGAAAATGGGCGTGGCATTGCCCACTTATGGGTTAAAAACCATATCTCAAGAAGTACTCGACCGATTTCAATGAATCTTGGTTTGTAATAGTTTCCTTACACCCCAATGATATGTTGTGAAAATAACAAATCGCTTCACAACCACGCCTACTTCCTATATACCAGAACTTTGAAGATGATCTGAATCGTTTACTTTACAATATATAAAGTAAGCACTAGTGAAGATATCGATGCAGAACTTTGCACAAATACTACGTTTATAGTGTGGCAGTCCCATTCTAAAAATCGCCGAAATCGGACCATAGGTTTTAAGGCCCCATATATCGAACACGAGGACCTCGGTGCTTCTAACCTAATATTATGGTTTCCAACTTTCAATGGACTTTATACAATATATAAGACGAATATGTGGGTCAAATTGTGTATTATATAATATAAATAAAGTTAAATTAATAAATTGCGAGAGTATAAAATGTTCGGTTACACCCGAACTTAGCCCTTCCTTACTTGTTATATAATTAATTGAAAATGTGAGACTTCTGATGTTGGAATAAACTAGGTATTTAATTAATTAATTATAGATTATATTCCACTCAACTTAAGATTTTCATACTGTGTTGTACCATTAACTTGCTTGTAAATTGTCCAACCCACTTTGATGTAATTTGTAGTGAAAAATTTTCAGTCAAAAAATTTTCAAATCAGAAATTTTATTTTTACTTACATATATGTATATTTTCGAGAAGTTTTACACATTTATTTCATATCGCACTAGAAATACCAAAAAATGTTTAACATTCACTATTTCCGCTTTTATTTAGTCGCTGTTTTGATGTGGCCTTATATTTTCACCAACGCTTATTATTATTGTGATAAGCAGGATAAATTATGTGGTGATAAGAAGCATTTTATGTGTGATCCGGATGCTGTGGTGAGTAACTTGTATATTTTTATTACATGATTAAACCAGTAACCTCTCTTATAAGCCTAGCGAAGAGGAATTTCTTGGACTTTTGCCATTGACAGGGTCGATTAAGCGACTTTATGTGGATCGCCACAATGAATATCGCAACAAATTAGCTGGTGGTGAACAAAACTTCAAAGGCGATGGAAAATTTCCTAAAGCCACACGCATGCGTGAAATGATATGGGATGACGAGTTAGCGTATCTAGCCGGAATGCATGCGAAGCGTTGTCATTTAAAGCGCGCTGATTGCTACGCTACTGCACGGTTCCCATCCTCTGGTCAAAACCTTTTTGTGACGTATTTTTTTGAAAAGCCAGAGAAAGTGATTGATACGCTTTTGGAGGCGGTAGATCATTGGTGGCAGGAAAGTCAATATATACAGGATGGCAATGCGATGGCAGACGAGTATCCGAAAGGGTGAGTTTAAAGAATATAATTTAATAAATTTATGGATATAACGTACTAGTTTTGATTATTTCCTATATAAGAATAAAGAACTTGACTATATCAGCCCACTGGAGGATGGAGTCATATGTAGAAGTTCACGCAAGTGAGGAAAGTTTCTGATTGTCATTCACTTGGGAGTGGCCAGGAACGATTCTTTTACATGTGGCTCAAGCAGCTCACGACTTCCGGTCTTAGACCAAGTATCCTCTGGGTAGCCAACAGACATCCGTCTGGAGGCGAGCTAAAGTGAGAAGGCGAAACCCGCTTATGCGGTTGTGTGTAGGGTTTGGGACCCACCACATAAAAACACCCCCCAATGAAAACGACGAAACAGCCTCGGATGAGAGACCCCAATTTTGATGACGAACACTGCAAACGTTTAAAGGACTACGATTTAAGGGCATGCACCTGGAATGTCCGGACCCTTAATTGGGAAGGTGCCTCTGCCCAGCTGGTTGATGTCCTCGTAAGAGTTAAGGCTGACATCACCGCAATCCAAGAAATGCGATGGACGGGACAAGGACGGAAGAAGGTGGGTCCTTGTGACATCTACTACAGCGGCCATATAAAGGAGCGCAAATTCGGTGTGGGATTCGTGGTGGGAGAGAGACTCCGTCGTCGAGTCCTGGCATTCACTCCGGTGGATGAACGTCTAGCCACAATCCGCATCAAAGCGAGGTTCTTCAACATATCGCTGATTTGCGCCCACGCCCCGACGGAAGAGAAGGACGAAGTGATCAAAGATACCTTCTATGAGCGCCTAGAACGTACCTATGAGCGCTGCCCCCGCCACGATGTAAAAATCGTGCTTGGCGATTTCAACGCTAGGGTGGGAAAAGAAGGTGTCTTTGGCACAACAGTCGGAAAATTCAGCCTCCATGACGAAACATCACCAAACGGTCTGAGGCTGATCGACTTCGCCGGGGCCCGAAATATGGTCGTCTGTAGTACTAGATTCCAGCATAAGAAAATCCATCAAGCTACTTGGCTGTCCCCGGATCGAATCACTCGCAACCAGATCGATCATGTTGTGATAGATGGACGACATGTCTCCAGTGTTACTGATGTGCGTACGCTTCGTGGTCCCAACATCGACTCGGACCACTATCTTGTAGCAGCTAAGATACGCACCCGCCTCTGTGTAGAAAAGCGCACACGTCAACAAACACAAGGAAGGTTCGACATCGAGAAGCTGCAATCACAACCGACAGCCGAACGATTTTCTACTCGACTTGCACTCCTGCTCTCTGAGAGCACTCATCAGCATCTCGGTATAAGGGAGCTGTGGGACGGCATATCAAACTCCTTACGTACAGCTGCAACCGAAACCATTGGATTTCGGAAAAGCCAAAAAACAGCTGGTATGACGAGGATTGTCGTCTCGCAGTGGAGAGAAAACAGACTGCCTACCTCGCAATGTTGCGATCGACCGCAACACGAGCGGGATGGGAAAGATACCGAGAGCTGAAGAGGGAAGCGAGACGCATTTGCAGACAAAAAAAGAAAAAGGCCGAAATGCGTGAGTATGAAGAGCTTGACAAGCTGGCCGACAGGGGTAATGCTCGAAAATTTTACGAAAAGATCCGGCGACTAACTGAAGGTTTCAAGACCGGAGCGCACTCCCGGAGCGCACTCCTGTTATTGATGACCAGAGTATACTGAGTTTGTGGAGGGAACACTTCTCCAGCCTGCTGAATGGCAGTGAAAGTACAACACCAGGAGATGGCGAACCCGATTCCCCAATCGACGACGATGGAGCAGATGTTCCATTGCCCGACTGTGAAGAAATTCGAATAGCAATTACCCGCTTGAAGAACAATAAGGCGGCGGGTGCCGATGGATTACCGGCCGAGCTATTCAAATACGGCGGCGAAGAGCTGATAAGGTGCTTGCATCAGCTTCTTTGCAGAATATGGTCGGAAGAAAGCATGCCTGACGATTGGAATCTCAGTGTACTCTGCCCAATACACAAAAAGGGAGACCCCACAATCTGCGCCAATTACCGTGGGATAAGCCTCCTCAACATCGCGTATAAGGTTCTGTCGAGCGTATTGTGTGAAAGACTAAAGCCCACCGTCAACAAACTGATTGGACCTTATCAGTGTGGCTTTAGACCTGGAAAATCAACAACAGACCAGATATTCACCATGCGCCAAATTTTGGAGAAGACCCGTGAAAAATAGGATCGACACACACGATCTCGTTGTCGACTTTAAAGCTGCTTTCGACAGCACGAAAAGGAGCTGCCTTTATGCCGCGATGTCTGAATTTGGTATCCCCTCAAAACTAATACGGCTGTGTAAGCTGACGTTGAGCAACACCAAAAGCTCCGTCAGGATCGGGAAGGACCTCTCCGAGCCGTTCGATACCAGACGAGGTTTCAGACAAGGTGACTCACTCTCGTGTGATTTCTTTAACCTGATGCTGGAGAAAATAATACGAGCTGCAGAGCTAAATCGAGAAGGTACAATCTTTTATAAGAGTGTACAGCTACTGGCGTACGCCGATGATATCGATATCATCGGAAACAACACCCGCGCCGTTAGTTCTGCTTTCTCCAGACTGGATAAGGAAGCGAAGCGTATGGGTCTGGTGGTGAACGAGGACAAGACGAAATATCTCCTGTCGTCAAACAAACAGTCAGCGCATTCGCGTCTTGGCTCCCACGTCACTGTTGACAGTCATAACTTTGAAGTTGTAGATAATTTCGTCTACCTGGGAACCAGCATTAACACCAATAACAATGTCAGCCTGGAAATCCAACGCAGAATCACTCTTGCCAACAGGTGCTACTATGGACTAAGTAGGCAATTGAAACGTAAAGTCCTCTCTCGACGAACAAAAACCAAACTCTACAAGTCTCTCATCATTCCCGTCCTACTTTACGGTGCAGAAGCGTGGACGATGTCAACATCCGATGAGACGGCACTAGGAGTTTTCGAGAGAAAGGTTTTGCGGAAGATTTATGGTCCCTTAAGAATTGGCAACGGCGAATACCGCAGACGATGGAACGATGAGCTGTATGTGTTATTCGACGACATAGACATAGACCAACGAATAAAAAAACAGCGGCTACGCTGGCTAGGTCATGTTGTCCGAATGGATGAAAGTGCTCCAGCTCTGAAAGTATTCGATGCAGTACCCGCTGGTGGAAGCAGAGGAAGAGGGAGACCTCCACTCCGATGGAAGGACCAGGTGGAGAGGGACCTGGCTTCGCTTGGAATAACCAATTGGCGCCAAACTGCCAGAAGGAGGGATGCGTGGCGCGCTGTTTTGGACTCGGCTATAACCGCGTAAGCGGTGTCTACGCCAGTCAAGAAGAAGAAGATATCAGCCCACTTCTCTGCAATTGCATACGAACGTGCAGCTTTTGTCGGTTGTGGTTTGTCGATATGTCGAAACCGTTCAGATAAGCCTTATTGCATACATGTTACCTGTAATTACTCAGCCACTAATGTAAATGGTACTTTTACATACAAGAAAGGCAATTCCTCAGCGTCCGAATGTGATCATTATGAGAGCGTTCCAAGTCATAAATATGCAAATCTATGTAAAAATACTGGCAAAATTTTTATAAATTAAGATGATGAATAAATTTTTGAATTGTCTATTGACAAATAATATTAACCTTAACAAGTTTCTGGTTGTTGTAATTATATCATAGGGTTCGGAGTGTTGAAATAATGTGGGAGTTTGAGATAAAGACTTTTGTCTTCTGTTAATTTATGCTGGTATTGTCACTTAGAGAATTCGCCAAGTAGAATGGAAGTAGAAAATTCGTTTCGACTGTCAAAATCGTGGCGAATGTTTTTATGTTACGCCAGTTCAATTCAATAAAAAAAGGTACGTGGAGTCCCTACGCGCTGAAGAAGTTATACTTCTCAGTGATATTCCAAGATGTGCATATCATTTTGTATGAAAGAAAACTGACGAGAGGGAAAGGATAAAAATATTTATATAATATAATTTTTTATATTCATATATATATATATATATATACTAGCTTTTACCCGCGACTTCGTCCGGAACATGATAGAGCAAAACTCCCAGGAAAAAACCATAAAAAAATCACTAACTCAATTCAGTTTTCTGCCTACTTCCTACCCCCTAATATGGATTATATATATTTGGCGTAGGAACCGCTTTAAGCGATTATAGCCGAATCCACCAGAGCGCGCCACTCATTCCTCCTTTTTGCTTTTTGGCGCCAACTGGAAACACCAAGTGAAGCCAGGTCACTTTGCACTTGGTCTTTCCACCGGAGTGGAGGTCGTCCTCTTCCGCGGCTTCCTCCAGCGGGTACTGCATCGAATACTTTCAGAGCTGGAGTGTTTTCTTCCATCCGTACAACATGACCTAGCCAGCGTAGCCGCTGTCTTTTTATTCGCTGAACTATGTCAATGTCGTCGTATAAATCGTACAGCTCATCGTTCCATCGTCTGCGGTATTCGCCGTTGCCAATGTTTAGAGGACCATAAATCTTGCGCAAAACCTTTCTCTCGAAAACCCCAAGAGTCGTCTCATCGGATGTTGTCATCGTCCACGCTTCAGCGCCATACATCAGGACGGGAATAATGAGCGACTTATAGAGTTTGATTTTGGTTCGTCGAGAGAGGACTTTACTTTTCAATTGCCTACTCAGTCAAAGTAGCACCTGTTGGCAAGAGTGATTCTGCGTTGGATTTCAAGGCTGACATCGTTGGTGTTGTTAATGCTGGTTCCCAGATAAACGAAATTATCTACAACTTCAAAGTTATGACGGACAACAGTGACGTGGGAGCAAAGACGCGAGTGCACTGACTGTTTGTTTGATGACAGGAGATATTTCGTCTTGTCCTCATTCACCACCAGACCCATACGCTTCGCTTCTTTATCTAGTCTGGAAAACGCAGAACAAACGGCGCGGTTGTTGCTTCCGATGATTTTTTATATTCACATTTTATAAATTTACTAGCTGACTCCGCAGTCGTTGCACTGCGTGAAATTATTTGTTTTGAAAACAAAGTTGAATTTGTATAGTGTTGGAAAACATTTATTTGCGATTTTTTTAATTTTAAACAACATTTTTTGTTTTCTGTTCCGGTGCGTAAATGTACAGAGAAGATGATTTTTATGCCAGCGACTGTCTTTGAGTCCTGTTGATTGTCATCCCAAATGCAAGTCTCATTGGAAACTGAATACATTTGAACTGAAATGGCAAATCGTTGGAACTCAAAGAAATTCGTGGAATCAAGCATTCTGCTCCCTTGTAAGTCCCTTTAAAAAATTCTTGCAATTATTACATTATTCGATAGCTGCTTCAAGATTGCGAAGCATAATAAATGACAAAGCATTATAATGACAAAGAATTTAGAAATTTCACTGGCTTTCGCAGCTTCGTCTTCATTTTCAACATGATCGATCGATGTGTATGAACACAAATCTCCCGGAAGTTGACTTTAAGTCGTATAGATTAAATCATCGACATCGGTATTTTTTGCAGTTAAAAATCTGCGTGCACTCAACCAATCGTAGTTACGATAAATTTGGCTAATGTTCGGAATGATATCAAACCATTAGAAGTATTAACCAGAATTTGCCCAGTTCTTTGCAAATCTTCTGCGGTGCTTTCCTGATTAGGAACACACGCATATTCATGGTCAATCATATGATTTTCGCGTGCCGCCACAAATACGATGACTTGAGACATGCGTTCCATTTCTCCGCCGCTGTTGATTTCGAAATAACAGAATGTGTTTGTCAATAACAGTATCATTACGCCACCAAAGCGACGATTATTATTCCACAGATCTTTCATTGTTCTGTCAAGTGCTTCTAGAAAATTGCACTCATCTCATAGATGTTTCATATATTTGCATGTTTAACTGAAACTACAATGTCGAATGTGCCGTTCTTCCAACTTCAAGTAGCCAGTAGATGCGAGAGCCAACGTAATGCCATTTTAAGATCGTATTGTTGTCAAAATCAACGATATCAATCAGGATTCCCAGTTCCACCGTGCGTATCAAGAAATAAAAGTCCACCATTTCCATCATGGACAGCCTTAATCAATTCATCATAGGTTGTCTTTTGCTGCTCATTAAATAATGGAACATTTCTTTATATTTGTTGTTAT
This sequence comes from Zeugodacus tau, assembly GCA_031772095.1. Classification (NCBI taxonomy): domain Eukaryota; kingdom Metazoa; phylum Arthropoda; class Insecta; order Diptera; family Tephritidae; genus Zeugodacus; species Zeugodacus tau. The sequence continues at coordinate 18,679,716 of CM062651.1, forward strand.
TCTGTCGTATGCACGATTCAGTACATCTCTAATTTGACGATTTGGTGATGGCTTATGAATTTCAATGCTTCATTGTAGATGTCACCGTTCATTTGCAATTCTGAATTCTCTGTTGCCACTTGCCAATTTCCGACTTTTCCGAATTGTTTATTTTTATAGATAGATTGAAAAAAAAATGTATGGAAAAAAGTCACTTTTTGGAATTTTACAATTTTCCGACTAAACCTTCCAAGATCCACAACGAACATTTCATCAAGAATGGTCCAACCGTTCGATCCTTAGCGTATCTAATTTTGAACCGCTTTCGCAGCGCAAGGAACGGAAGCCCTCAAAGATAAATAATTTCCCCCGTTTTTTACACATTTACCACTGCTTCTTCGCTCCTGATGCTATATAGCCTATAGCCTTCCTCGATAAATGGACTATCCAACACAAAAAGAATTATTCAATTCGAACCAGTAGTTTCGGAGATTATCGCGTTCAAACAAACAAACAAACAAACTCTTCAGCTTTATAATATTAGTATAGATTATGCACATTTTATAAAGCAAAGTCCAAATCAATTATCATTTCTGGGTTCTGACTGATTGATATCTATAATAACTATTTACAATTGGATTATGATAACTAAAATACGATATGAAATGTCTTACATCTATTTTACCTATATTTCTCGCGAATACCGCATCAATAGTCGTACCTCCTTTTGTCGTAGGATCGTTTCTTCCATTGATCAATTCTAATGAAAATTTCTCTCTGAGGTATGCCAGTAATGGTTCAGCTTCTGGCAATGAGAAATCTACATTGAAATCTCCCGCAAGGAGCACCGATAATATCTGCAAAAGCTTGCGAACCTGCAGTTGAAAACGGTAATAAAGCTTTATCAATGAACAATTTTATATCTCACATCGATGAATTTGGTGATATATAAATGGCAATTAAATTCATACTGTTATGATTATCGCTAGGGTTCATTTTGCATTCTACCGCACACAAATCGCCAATTCTTGTTGATGTTGATATCGTCACATCAGCATCACTCGCGTACGGTGCCTTTATATCTAAATGAGGAGTGAGAATATGACATTTGTCTTGCTCATTGTGATAAATAGCAACGCCTTAATTTCTTGTTTCATTTACAATTGCGTACACATGTGAATATGTCACCAACCAAAAATTGAAACATTGTTTTACAAAAACAAGAATTGCTCAAATAGCATAAGCATGGCAAGTGCTTTAAGTTCTCGGCTTTACTCTTAAATTTAAAATTTTTTGCTACAAAAACAAATATTTATCTTTATTTAAAATTTGAGTTAGTTTAGCTTTTTCAAGCTAAATACACATATGTAAATCTGTAAAAAGTAGAAATATTCTTGTATAATATATAAAACCACTATACGAAAATCTCTTCATTTATCATTTCACTTGTATGAAAACCTATACATATGTATGTAAATAGCATGACAATTGTTTCTCTAAAAGCAGCAAAGATGACAAGTCACTATGCACACAATTGTAAAAGGCTACAAATAACTCACAGATTGTGTTGACGGGCTTTTTTACAAAATGGAAAATGGGCGTGGCATCGCCCACTTATGGGTCAAAAACCATATATCAGGAACTACTCGACAGATTTCAATGAAATTCGGTATATAATATACCGAATATATTTACTTGACACCCTGATAACACGGACAAAGAATGGGCGAAATCGGTTCACAACCAAGACTACTTTCCTTATAACTCAAGTTTGAATTCCATTTTATTCCCTCACTTTATAATATATACATGAGGAACCAATGAAGATAGCGGAATAAAACTTTATATAAATAGTGTATATCATCTCTGGCTTCATTTGTGAAAAAATTGTCGAAAACGGATTATAACCAGATATCGAACATGTTGAACTCAGCGCCTAAGGTTAAATTTTAACCGAAAATATGGGTAAATCTCTCATATAATTTAATGTAATTCAGAGGAAATTGTTTTCTTCTAATAGTGTGTCTCTGTTCCAAAAAGTTATTAAAATCGGGTCATAACATCTCCAAGCTCCCATATACCTAATTATAGGTTTTTCAAAAATACGGTGGGCTTTATTCCGCATATATGTATTAGTTATTTGTGAGATATCTTAGCAAAATTAAGTGAGCGTACATTGGATATAGTGTACCTTGCTGCTGAAAATGAATGAAATTGGTTCAGGAATTGCAAGTTGCAACCGAACTTAGCCATTCCTTACTTGTTTTTTTTTTTTTTTTGATGCCACACTTTCCTCACTTACGTGAACTTCTACATATGACTCCATCCTCCATGTACAACCTGAAAAAATATGTTGAATGAACTGTACTACAGTATCTACTCTAATTTTTTTTTTTTTCGGTCACTCTCACATTAGCTAAATTAGTTAGGCCAACATAGTTTTGAACATTATGCAATAGAAAATAGTATGTAGATTCAATTATTTTTAAATCGAAATCTTTCGATTTAATTTTCAACAACAACTGTATGTTTTGTTGTATATATTTGGGTATGTGTGTGTATTTATTTCGGTTCAACTCCATTACAATTGGTGCCATATGAATTATGCAATACTTATCGGTTGTTGTCAGCTAAGAAACTGTAGAGAAAATTTTGAAGGACATTGAGCAACATGAGTAAAGCTTACACTTTTGAAAATGTTATGTGATACATCTCACACATACATAGTGACGAAAAACATTTGAGGAATATGTTACTCGTGAATTTTGTTCGCACACAAAGCGCTTTGTTACCTAATTTGTTCCAACAGCCATCAAAAATAAATAAATGCCCTTTGTAGAAGCTTGCTTTATATCTGTAGTCACAAGCTACAAGCTAATTCTATTGCACCCCAGTTTGCACAACCCTCCTTTACTTTACTAATGTTCACCTGAAAAATTCCATGGCATGAGGATTACTTTGGTTTCACATTTCTAGAATATTCTCTTATTGTCGATAGTTGTGGAGACGCAGTCTGATAAAGTTGCACGATTAATTGTTTTGTAATCCCTTAATAAATGTGTATGTTTAGGAAAAAAAAATTGAACTAAATGTTTCATTTCTTATATAAACAAAATTTTGTAAATAGTATAGTTAATGGGTTAGGGGTAGTTAGGATTTTCAAAAAATTAATTTACTTGTTTTTGCATTTTCGCTGAGTGTAATATGTGAAAGTTTGAAGTTGATTCCATAATTACTTTTTGAGTTATTCGACAAATAACAAAGAGCGCTCGGACACTCCAAATCGCTAGTGTGCTAAAATAGTACACATATACATATATGTATGTACATACATCTATTACCTATACTATGAATGTATTTTTATACTTATGTATACTAGTGAATATTGGATAGAAAAAACTGCTAGATTGTAAGTGAAGTGCTTGTTGCCGAGTCGCAAACGAGATAAGTCCCCATCGCAGTGTTAACTTGTACGGTTTGTAGAAACCCTAACATATGTCTGAGTGTGGAGTATTTTCAATTAGATTTCAAATGAAAATAAATCATTACTCAGTGGTACACCGATAAACATAAAACGCACTGTATTCCTACTATTTTAAATTTCATATTTTGGTATTAATTTTCAAAAGCGATTTTTATTCTCTCGCAACAAAAGTTGCTAAGAGAGTATTATAGTTTTGTTCACATAACGTTTGTTTGTAACTCATAAAACTAAAGGAATTAGATATAGGGTTATATACGTCAAAATGATCAGGTTGACGGGACGAGTTGAAATCCGGATGTCTGTCTGTCCGTCCGTCTGTCCGTGCAATGGATAACTTGAATAAAAATTGAGATATTTTAACGAAACTTGGCACTCTGAGGAGGTTACTCTCGAAGATGGGCAAAATGGGACCATTGCCACTCCCACAAAATGACGAAAACCAAAAACCTATAAAGTTTCATAGCTAAGCCATAAATAAAGTTATAACAGTAAAAGTTGGAATAAAGGATTGCACTAAGAAGCGGTATATTTCGATGTATTACTTTTGGGATAGTGGGCGTGGCCCCTCCCCCAAATCGGTCATTTGTATATATCTCGCAAACCAATGAAGCTATATAAACCAAACATTCTGCAGTCGGTTCTCTTACGTACCCCACTACACTTCTTCTTCTTCTTCTTCTTGACTGGCGTAGATACCGCTTATGCGGTTATAGCCAGAGTCCAAAACAGCGCGCCACGCATATCTCCTTCTGGCAGTTTGGCGCCAATTGGTTATACCAAGCGAAGCCAAGTCCCTATCCACCTGGTCCTTCCATCGGAGTGGAGGTCTCCCTCTTCCTCGGCTTCCACCAGCGGGTACTGCATCGAATACTTTCAGAGCTGGAGCACTTTCATCCATTCGGACAACATGACCTAGCCAGCGTAGCCGCTGTTTTTTTATTCGCTGGACTATGTCTATGTCGTCGAATAACACATACAGCTCATCGTTCCATCGTCTGCGGTATTCGCCGTTGCCAATTCTTAAGGGACCATAAATCTTCCGCAAAACCTTTCTCTCGAAAACTCCTAGTGCCGTCTCATCGGATGTTGACATCGTCCACGCTTCTGCACCGTAAAGTAGGACGGGAATGATGAGAGACTTGTAGAGTTTGGTTTTTGTTCGTCGAGAGAGGACTTTACTTTTCAATTGCCTACTTAGTCCATAGTAGCACCTGTTGGCAAGAGTGATTCTGCGTTGGATTTCCAGGCTGACATTGTTATTGGTGTTAATGCTGGTTCCCAGGTAGACGAAATTATCTACAACTTCAAAGTTATGACTGTCAACAGTGACGTGGGAGCCAAGACGCGAATGCGCTGACTGTTTGTTTGACGACAGGAGATATTTCGTCTTGTCCTCGTTCACCACCAGACCCATACGCTTCGCTTCCAGCGTCAGCTTACACAGCCGTATTAGTTTTGCGGGGATACCAAATTCAGACATCGCGGCATAAAGGCAGCTCCTTTTCGTGCTGTCGAAAGCAGCTTTAAAGTCGACAAAGAGATGGTGTGTGTCGATCCTATTTTCACGGGTCTTCTCCAAAATTTGGCGCATGGTGAATATCTGGTCTGTTGTTGATTTTCCAGGTCTAAAGCCACACTGATAAGGTCCAATCAGTTTGTTGACGGTGGGCTTTAGTCTTTCACACAATACGCTCGACAGAACCTTATACGCGATGTTGAGGAGGTTTATCCCACGGTAATTGGCGCAAATTGTGGGGTCTCCCTTTTTGTGTATTGGGCAGAGTATACTGAGATTCCAATCGTCAGGCATGCTTTCTTCCGACCATATTCTGCAAAGAAGCTGATGCAAGCACCTTATCAGCTCTTCGCCACCGTATTTGAATAGCTCGGCCGGTAATCCATTGGCACCCGCCGCCTTATTGTTCTTCAAGCGGGTAATTGCTATTCCGAATTTCTTCACGGTCGGGCAATGGAACATCTGCTCCATCGTCGTCGATTGAAATCGGGTTCGCCATCTCCTGGTGTTGTACTTTCACTGCCATTCAGCAGGCTGGAGAAGTGTTCCCTCCACAAACTCAGTATATTCTGGGGTCCTACAGGAGTGCGCTCCGGTCTTGAAACCTTCAGTTAGTCGCCAGATCTTTCGTAAAATTTTTCTGAGCATTATCCCTGTCGGCCAGCTTGTCAAGCTCTTCATACTTACGCATTTCGGCCTTTTTCTTTTTTGTCTGCAAATGCGTCTCGCTTCCCTCTTCAGCTCTCGGTATCTTTCCCATCCCGCTCATGCTGCGGTCGATCGCATTGCGAAGTAGGCAGTTTGTTTTCTCTCCACTGCGAGACGACAATCCGCATCATACCAGCTGTTTTTGGCTTTTCCGAAAACCAATGGTTTCGGTTGTAGCTGTACGTAAGGAGTTTTATATGCCATTCCACAGTTCCCTTATACCGAGATGCTGATGAGTGATCTCAGAGAGCAGGAGTGCAAGTCGAGTAGAAAATCGTTCGGCTGTCGGTTCTGATTGCAGCTTCTCGATGTCGAACCTTCCTTGTGTGTGTTAACGTGTGCGCTTTTCTATACAGAGGCGGGTGCGTATCTTAGCTGCTACAAGATAGTGGTCCGAGTCGATGTTGGGACCACGAAGCGTACGCACATCAAAAACACTGGAGACATGTCGTCCATCTATCACAACATGATCGATCTGGTTGCGAGTGATTCGATCCGGGGACAGCCAAGTAGCTTGATGGATTTTCTTATGCTGGAATCTAGTACTACAGACGACCCACTACACACCATGATTAAAATCGGATAATAACCCCGCCCACCTCCCATACAAAGCTCTGATTGAAAATTACTAAAAGTGCGTTAACTTACTAATAAAAAACATCAGGAACATTAAATTGTACAGAAGAAATAGCAGAAGGAAGCTGTACTCAGATTTACAAAATGAAAAACGGCCGTGGCATCGCCCACTTATGGGTCAAAAACCATATCTCAGTAACTACTAGACAGATTTCAATGAAATTTGGTGTATAATACTTTCCTAACAACCTGATGATACGTGTGAAAAATGGATGAAATCGTTTCACTACCACGACCACTTTCCATATAACTCAATTTTTAATTCCATCTTCTTCCTTCACTTTATAATATGTACATAAGGAACCAATGAAGATAGTGGAATAAAACTTTACACAAATAGTGCATATCATCTCTGGATTCACTTGTGAAAAAATTGTCGAAAACCGACTGTAACTTTTCTTCAAGTCCCCAGATATCGAACATGATGAACTCAGCGCTTAAGGGTAAAGTTTCACCGAAAATATCGGCAAATCTCTCAGATAATTTAATGTAATTCAGAGGAAATTGTTTCTTGTAATAGTGTGTCTCTGTTCCAAAAATTATTAAAATCCCATAAACCTAATTATTGGTTTTTCAAAAATACGGTGGGCTGTATTCCTCATATATGTATTGGTTAATATGTGAGATATCTTAGCAAAATTAAGTGAGCGTATAGTCTTAGATATAGTGTACCTTGCTGCTGAAAATGAATGAAATCGGAATTACCTCAGCCCTCAATCTATATATGACGATTTTCGTTGTTCTATTAAAATATATGCCGAATTTATGGGTACATTTGTATGTTATCTTCGATAAATTGCGAGAGAATAAAATATTCGGTTGCACCCGAACTTAGCCGTTCCTTACTTGTTTACTCTGGTACATTTGTATGTTATCTTCGATAAATTGCGAGAGTATAAAATATTCGGTTGCACCCGAACTTAGCCGTTCCTTACTTGTTTACTCTGAAATTGTAATGAATTTATTTGTTGCAATTACTTACAGTGCACAAATAACTTAACGCGCTTACTGACCATATTGCGTTGTACCTTAGTGATCGTCAAGAAAGAGTCATTGCAGGCAGTGGTAGAAAATATGCTTGCTTACAATATCTATATATATAAAATTAAGTGGCAAAACTTCCTGTTCGCATACTCCTCCTAGACGGCTTACCCGATTTCAATGAAATTTCCAGGGGTGATTGGGGTCTGTGTGGAGGGTGCACATAAAAAATTTAATGTGTGTATCATTGCACGTTTTGCAAAAAAAAAAAAAAAAAAAAATATTTGCAAGAACATTGCTATATTCCGAAATACCGCAATATTTCACTTGGAATCCATCATCGAAAACATTTCAACGACGAAAGCAAGGGGAGCGTGTTGACGGTTATCCAAATGTCTGTAAAACCGATGCCATAGGACGAATTTAAACCATCCATCCGAACAACGCCGAATGTTTCTATTTGCGTCTGCTATTAGTCAACGTGCGCGGACCAAGATCATTTGATGATTTGAAAACTGTTGACGGTCAGTTGTGTGCGACGTATCGTGAAGCATGTCAGCGATTGCATTTGTTAGAAGATGATATGCATTGGGACACCGCACTTCATGACGCATCACTCACATCTCATCCAAAACAAATACGCGTACTATTCGCTATAATAATATCTACAAGCCTTCCGTCAAATCCGCAAGAACTGTGGAATAAGTACAAAGACTGCATGACCGAGGACTTATTAATTTTGGCGCGTAATCGAGCATCGGACGCAGACTTGCTATATACATTACAAATGTATAATGATGCTTTGATATTGGTTGAAGATCTGTGCCTTACAATTGCGAATAAGGCATTAGCGCAACTTGGCATAACCGCGCCCAATCGTTCAGCGATTGATATGCTTGACCATGAGCTTCAACGTAAACAATACGATTGCAATGAATTGCGTGCTTTCATACAAGCTAACATTACCAAATTGAATATTCAGCAGAAAAATGCTTATGATAAGATTATACGAGCGGTTGACAATAACGCCGGTGGATTCTACTTTCTGGTTGCGCCCGGTGGTACAGGGAAAACGTTTCTGATCTCTTTGATTCTTGCTACTATACGGTCACAGCAGAAAATTGCGCTGGCAATTGCAATTGCTTCGTCAGGCATCGCTGCTACTCTACTTGATGGCGGCCGAACAGCTCATTCTGCGTTGAAATTACCGTTGAACATCCAAGTCGTTGAAACACCAACGTGCAACATATCGAGGAATTCAGCAATGGCAAAAGTTTTGCGAGGAGCTGGAATAGTTCTATGGGATGAGTGCCCAATGGCTAACAAAAAGTCATTAGAAGCTTTCAATAGAACAATGCAAGATTTACGCCAAAAGCAACAACTTTTTGGCGGAGCATTAGTCTTATTATCTGGCGATTTTTGGCAAACTTTGCCAGTCATTCCTCGATCAACTCCTGCCGACGAAATAAACGCATGTTTAAAATCGTAAGTTTTGTGGAGACATGTTCAAAGGCTGACTCTTACCATCAACATGCGAGTCCAATTGCAAAACGATCGATCCGCAGCGGCGTTTTCGAAGCAGTTGTTTGACATTGGCGAAGGCAAAATACCAATCGATGATACCGGTTTGAACACATTGCTGAACAACTTTTGTACACTTTTACAATCGAAAGAAGAATTGATTGAAAGTGTATTTCCGAATATTGTTCAACACTATCAACCCCACGATTATTTAAGTGAACGCGCAATATTGGCACCGAAAAATGTACACGTCAACGAAATTTTGCCATTCAAGAAAAACTGCCAGGAGAAGCTACAACATATACATCGATTGATAGCGTTTTGAAATAGTCAATTATCCAACTGAATTCTTGAATTCTTTGGATCCCCCCGGTTTGCCACCGCATAGTTTGGTCCTGAAAGTCGGTTCAGTACGTCTTGCCTTTGCGATGACCATCAATAAATCGCAAGGGCAAACGTTTCAAGTGTGCGGCGTCAAATTGGAAGAACCGTGCTTCTCCCACGGCCAATTGTTCGTCGCATGCTCGAGAGTGGGAACACCAAGGTGCTTATTCATTTACGCGCCAGGTGGAAAAAACAAAAATGTTGTATACCAATATGTTTTATAAATGTTTTATCAATAAGTAACAGTTTTACAACAATAAATAAAACACAAAGTAAAAACCCTTAAGAGTTTTAATCGATTTAGGTGTAGCGAAGCGCACAGGGTAACAGCTAGTTTAATTAATAAAATTAAAAATTATTAAGAGGAGTATAAAGAATATTAGCATATACATATAATGTCACATGGTTTTATAAGCAAACTGTGCAAAAGTGAGATACAAGTCCAGCATAGTTCGGTGAATATTTCAGTAATAAACTGCATCTACTGACATCGAAAACACCACAGTGCGTATATGTAACACATAGTCGTACATAACCATATGAAGACATACATTCTGCAAAATATTGATAGTAGATATGTTTGTTTGAATAATTATCACAAGTTTTGCTTGTAGGGAAGCCAATATACTTAATAACATAACCATATTTAGATCTAAGTGTATATGTATAGAACATTGGCCACCATAATGAAACCATATCATATGTAGTTGGGTTAGAAAACTTTGCTTTAATTAGCACTACTTATAATATTGTTGATACTAACTCATTTGGAGCCAATAATAGCTAGGGTACGAGTGTATAACACGTAACTTAAACGAGCGCACAGCGACATCTGCGCGAAAACATGGATGGGTGTAAAGCATAGCAGTAAATTACATGATGTACACGTGACATACGTGTCGTATACGTAACCATGAAAAATAAGTAAGTATAAGACGAGTGTTAACAAGCGAGCTAACTAAACAACTATGATCTATTGCGAACAGTAGTAAACATAGTATTGTAATAATATTATAATCAAAATTAATTTTTGTATCTGATATTTTCATATATTAAATTTGATTACTCTGTTAAATAAAAAAATGTTCTCTATTTAACATTTTCAATAAATACATTGGAAACACTTTCTTTAGTACGCAATTTCCATTTAGATAAACATTCTTTTTGTATCAATATCTGGGAAAATAAATATTTTTCGATATAGTCATTGCAATATAAAAGGTCTGATTTACTATAACGCCTTAAATTTGGCCTTAATTTCTTACACAAATTTTGCCGTTTTCATTTTTTTTATAAGTCTATGAATCGATCAAAAAATTGTATGCTAATCTATATATATAAAAATGAAATGGTGTATAGTTGTAACGCTAAAACTCGAAAACGGCTGAACCAAATGAAATACTTCCTTTGGGGGATTTGTTTGTTATTACCACGCGCAGGTCATGTCTTAAAATCAAAACAAAATATCAAGGGGGCGTGGCACCTCCCATACAAATTGAATTTTTCAAGTCGAATATCTTCAAAAGTGTTTAAGGTAGGAACATGAAAATTGGTACAGAGCTACAGGATAACAACACCACTCTCACCTATAAAACCGGGGGCTATCGAATAAGGGGGCGTGGTACCTCCCATACAAACTAAATTTTTTAAGCAGAATATCTGTGAAAGGGTTCAAGGTAGGGACCTGAAAATTCGTATAGACCTATATGGTATCAAAAGCCTTCTTACACATAAAAGAAGGGGTAATCGGAAAAGGGGGCGTGGCACCTCCCATACAAACTGAATTTTTCAAGGTGAATATCTTCAAAAGTGTTTAAGGTAGGAACATGAAAATTGGTATAGAGCTATAGGAAATAACACCATTCTCACCCATAAAACTTGGCGTTATCGAAAAAGGGGGCGTGGAACCACCCATACAACTTTAATTATTTTGGTTGTTAATCCACCATATATTTATCTCATTTTCCACCGAGCACGACATTTTGGTTGTTTCTTGCTAATTTTGTTTATTTATCGGTGACAGAAGCGGTTATATCGTAATTTTGGCTGTGTTACGTGCTATTTTTTTTTTTTACAAAGATGACATGGCAGAAGATATTTTGCATCGCCTCCGATTAGCGACGAGAAATGTCGACTTACAAATGAACGCTGACATCTACAACGAAGCATTAGTCCTTATTGAAGATTTATGTTTACTTATGAGTGGAAAACTATTGATTGAAGTTCATATGCCGGCACCAAGTCAAAACAAGGGATTTAGTGAGTCGCGAATTGGAACGCGAGCGTGCTTACGATACGAACTCACTTGCAACAACAAGTACAAACAAATGTTCCACTGTTGAATGAACAGCAAAGCAGTGCGTACAATCAGCTAATAAATGCTGTAGATAGTGGAAACGGTGGCATATTTTTCCTCGATGCGCCCGGCGGGACTGGCAAAACGTTCCTATTGTCTTTAATACTAGCAGCAATACGTGGTCAAGGTGGCATTGCATTAGCTCTTGCATCTACCGGGATTGCTGCAAGACTGTTAGAAGGTGGAAGAACGGCACATTCAGCATTAAAGCTTCCATTAAACTTGCAAATACACGAAAATCCTGTTTGCAACATTTCATATGGGATGAATGCACAATGGCCCACAAACGATCATTAGAAGCACTCGACCGAACACTGAGAGATTTGCGCAACAATAATCGTTGCTTTGGAGGAGTGATGATATTGCTGTCGGGCGACTTTAGACAAACACTTTCCCTGATTCCAAAATGAGCTAAACGCATGTCTGAAGTCATCGCATTTGTGGAGGTTTGTTAAAACCATTTCATTGACCATGAATATGCGAGTTTTGCTGCAAAACGATAGAACTGCGGAGGTGTTTTCAACAGAGCTGCTGCGAATCGGAAATGGACAAGTTCCGATAGATCCTTGCAGTGGATTAATATCGATTCCAACTAATAAATATGAAATCCAATTCACATCTATTAAATATGAACTAATCAGTAGTGTATATCCAAATATTGCTCAAAATTATGGTAACTACGATTGGTTAAGCACGCGCGCAATTTTAGTAGCAAAAAATATCAACGACTTGAATTGGACGATTCAAAATCAAATTCCGGGAGATCTGCGGTCATATAAATCAATCGATCGCGTTGAAAATGAAGACGAGGTAGTAAATTACCCAGTGGAAATCTTAAACTCTTTAATGCCGCCTCATAATTTGCGTCTCAAAGTTGGGTCTGTAGTTATTATGCTACGGAATCTTCATGCTCCCAAACTGTGCAATGGTACTCGACTGATTGTGACCAAGCTAATGGACAATTTAATAGTGGCAAGCATTTTGAAAGACCCGTTCAAGGGAGAGGAATGCTTACTTCCCCGAATTCCATTAACTTCAACAGATTTGCCAATCCAATTCAGACGTTTGCAGTTCCAGAGTGCAGTGCAGTTGCAGTTCAGTAAAATTTGGAAAAATCGTTCATTCTATTAAAACCCATACCGGTGTAATTTTTGAAATGAAAAAAAAAAATCTATTTTGGGCAGAACGAAGTTTGCCGGGTCAGCTAGTTTATTTATACTTCAAGAAAGAGAATTACATTAAATCGCTGATCACATTTTTTAAATTCATGAACCTTCAAATATAATGATTATATTTATTTATTAAATTGTATTTTTTATTGCTTTTTAAAAGCATAACCAGGATGTGTGCAGTCATCGTCAACAATGAAATGAAAACATCAAACAAGATTCCCGGTAACCGTGTCAAGTTAACATACTTTAGGCACTTTTATTGATCCTGTTGAAAAAAATATACAAAGATCAATAATTTTATAAGTATCAAGTTGTAAAACAAACCCTATTAAGAATGCTATAGGTACCCCTGAATTTTTTAAATTATCGGCATATTAACATTTTGGTTAACTTTTGCCAAAAGTCTGGGTGTCAACATTACCTATTCCGATGTTCTGTATCACGTATCATATTCATTCAAAGTTTGGGTTTTACCTATTTTCATCTTTCTTATAACTTCACATTTCTTTTAATTTCTATAATTAATATTTTACTTAGTATTGTGCTTCCCATGGGTTGACGTACCAAATGTGTTGATAGAACCCTGAGTGTGCTTCCATACCATGCAACAAATACAACCTTCATCAGTCCCGTATCAAATGGGCAAATATTTTCAGCTCTTTTCATTTCTTCTGGGCGGCATTCGTCGATGTTCTTACTGGTACCGCTTCCGAATGACAATTCTGTGCTTTAATAAAACAAATTTGGGCTGTGATTAGTTAAATGATGACAAATAGAAGGACGTGCAGCATCATTTTGTAGCATGTACCATTAATGGACAAACCAACAAAACAAGAAGAAAAAGGAAAAATAGCTCCAAGCACTCCTAAAGGACACCAATTTGCAGTCGGCTAATTATAACAATTATTAAAAGGCAACCTAGTCACAGTGGGTGCGAAATGTCGACAAAAGCAACACAGAAAGTGACAGTTAACAGGAGTCAGAATGATGTTTGCCTAACATGGTAAGTGTAAAAGGCAGGCAAGTAAGGTGACTCCCCGAGCAGATTTACTAGTCGGAGGACCGTTGTAAAGGAAATAATAAATGAATGGTATGTTGTGGATATTCCGTATCATTATTTCTCAATAATATCAAAAGGCAGTCCTTGTAGTGTTGAGTGCATTTGGGTATGGGTACTAATTATAATGAATAGCTTAATGTGTTAATTGTATGCTATAATTCTACTCAGATGATCGCACAAATGAAGACACATCATTTAGCAATAAAGCAAAAGCAGACAAAACAAAACTTAAAAGTCGCAGGAAAGTCATATATTCATATGTACGTGAAATCCAAAAAGATTAACGAATAGCCATATACACACACATGCGACACATACACATCATGCAATAAAATGTTTATAATTTTAGAAATTACGAGAAGATGAAATAGGAAGAAAAATTATTAATGCATCCGTTTTTCACGTATTTATTATGTAATATTTTTGAAGAGATGCAATAAGAATTTACGAGTTAAATTTTGTAGCAACACTCAACTGATGTAAGCTTCGAATGTGTTTACAAGTACGGGGCGCATGAGTAATCGACCAACCAAGAGATGTGCACTAATGGTAATTAATGGACCAAGTGTTTGGCATTAATTTCTTTATTATACAAAATTTATTACTTGCCACCAAATGTATAGAAATAGATACAACAACAATATTGAATATAAATCCACTAGCGCCACTATTACAATAATATGCTAACGTCTTTACTTAACCCATTTTGGCATGAACACTAAATTTAATTACTTAATAAATGGAGGGAGTTAAATATTTCTTCTAAATAGCAAATAGCATATTTTAAGAGCAGAGAAATTATAATGTTCAATACTATATTAAATGCGAGTTAAATTGTACTATTTACGCTTTATTTTCCAATATTTAATTTCTTATAATCTTTAAAAAGATATCCACTATTTTATAAACCACTGCAATAAAATGGGTATACATTGCGTATGAGTAATATTTGCGCCTGTAATATAAAAGCTGGTGTGGAGAAATCTGTCATATTTCAACCAACCGTTATTAAATAGTCAATTTGATAAGGTAGTGTTCTCACAACTGATAAATTAAATTGAAATTGAAGAATTTCAATTACGTGAAATTTTTAATTTGATTTTATAAATATTTGGATACTAAATTAAAATTATCAATATTTCCAATAACTGCACTGTACTATAACACTTTGTGTGGCATATTCGCGTTTTCAAATGATTTTCATTCATTATTTGGGTAAAGCCAGAATATGGTTTTAATAAATTATGGTTCGATCTAACATTTTCCTAAAATAACTACTTTCATTTGAGCTGTCGTGACTAGTTTGCCAGTTTCGTTACTCAACACAGCTTCAATGACAGATTTGATAACCAAAGAGGATGTGCTCCAAACGCAAAAGCGTTATCAAATTATAAACTTAGTCTGACTGAACTATCGACAGGCGTTGCAACCATCGTTAGCTGTTTGTTTAATCAGAACTTTTCACTACTATGTAAAGCGCGAAATTTACTATCTACACCTGATGTTTTTTCGTGCCTTTCTGGCTCCACCAGTGATTTCCAAATACATAGGACGAATATCGAAGTGTAGGATAGGATATGCGATAAAATTTTACGTTTAAAAAGACATATGACAGAGCAGAAATTCATTAAAGCATTCGATTTTTATACTAAAAGTTCACATATATAAACAGCAAAATATTTGTGAGAAACTATAATTCTGGTTTGTGTGAGTCGATAGATTAAAGAAAGTGCTACGGAATCAAGAACAAAACGGAGTACTTGTCCTCAATCGCTGTTATTAATGACTTCCCCGAAGTGTAATTTTTTATTGGTATCAACTACATTGTACATACGTGTGTGATGCAGTATTTTCGCACTTGAATATGAATGTCATCTCTGTTTGCCTTATGATTTCAGCGTAATGGCATTTCCCGCGCAAGTGGCGAAATATTTATTGTAATAGCAGCGATATTAAAAAGTAAATTAAGTGGAACTACTTAGTAGTAAATGGAAAGCACATTTTGAGGACGAGTACACAAATATATGCTGCATTGCTGCACTTATTCAACTTTAAGTGAAATATGATATATCAAAGCTTAACTCTACCATCGTACTCACTTATATATTGTCTAAAGTCAGTTCTCAGTTCTCGGTAAGCGATAAGCAATATAATATATACCAATGTAATTTTCACCTATTGGTGACTCAATGCAGAACCGAGGTTATTTTAGTTCTATGGCTCTTGCGGCATTGGTAAAGGTACTGAATGTTGAATGTCAGAGAAATTTCGCTACCGAATATTAGAGAAAAAAACAGTTTGCAAAACTCACTTGCTCAGGCGATGAAAGGATTTCCATGTTTAAGAAAATTGCTGTGTTGTTTGTTGTTTATACCGCCAAGCCAAAGGTTGGGCCAAACACGACGGACGGTGCTATGCACAAATTGCAAGTAAAAGGTTTAGCATACATTTTGCAGTAGTTAGAAAGTAGCATATTTAGGTTTCAAATAAAAAAAAAAATGGTCTAAAATGTTCAGTGCAAGCCATTGCTAATTAGGAACCAGCTGTCCAATAATGCCTCCAAGGACTATTCAACTATGGGAGAACACATCTAAGGATACTTGATATTATTTCCGCCTTCTGCTTTTCACTTCTTAAAAATATAGACTTAAGCACTTTAGCAAATTCTTTCAGAAACTACATGAATATATATAATTACTATATACAAATATATGAACACGAAGTGTCATTTCTAAAGAAACGATATAACCCAAACACACCAACTTTTACACTCACACGAAAATTGTGTAACTTTTTTGTGTAAAACCCATATAGAAATAAAACTGTATGGGTATGTGTGGGTATTAGTTTGAGGTTGGCATGCACGTTCGAGCATTTCACGTAGAACACTTCATATTTACGTTTCAAGTTAATTAAAAGCTTTGCATTTTAATTAGAAATTTAAATATTCCACACAACTACTTGAAACTATATATTTTCGATTTAATTCAATTACATTGCATTTGCGAAAAAATGTTCTGTGTAAAACTGCAACTCTGCAATATTTCGGTTTTATTTCTCAAACTTTTTGCAATTACCACAGGGTATATGGTTATATGAGTATAACATATTAGAAATGTACTAGTTGGGAAATTTTATAATTTTTATGATGTTAAAATTTTAGTAAAATAAAACTCAATTGTCTATTATTAACAGTATAAAAAATTTATATGATTCAAATTATTGCAGTCAATCAAATATAAGTAAAATGAAGATTTAGAAAGAAGTTATCAAAATATTTTCCGTAAAAATCACAAAATATTCAATTGATTTTCAACTAATCATTTCTATATATACCTAATCAACAGATTTATAAATTGATATACAAATTCTTATTTTAGTCTAAAACCAACAATATATCGCTCATTTACTTGAATAGTGTCACAACTCAAAAAACACGATTTTTTAGTTTATAGTTTCGCAAATTCATTTAGTAGCTGAACTTGGTTTGGTTTGGAATATCTTGTTTGGTTAGTTAAAGGTATTAAGTGTTTTGAGTTTGTTTGACTTAGCGAAGTGATGGTAAAATTTGGAGTTGGAAAAACCGATGGAAAAATATTTACTCACATACATATATTTATATATATATAAATTTGTGCCGGTTGGTGTTAATGTCTTTATGAACTTATAATTTAATATAGATGGAAGTGTATGATAAAGGAAGCTTTATTGTTTCTTTTTTTTGTAATCTGGGTAATTTAGTTGAAATTGACATAATTCTCAAGAAAAATTGTAGGTTTTCTTTTTTTTTTAGAATACATGTTATTTTTCCCAAACTGTTAAAATATTTTCTTTCCGCCAAAATGTAGGCAGCTTATGCAAATAACCTATATAATATATTTTACATATCGCTCATTTATTTGAATAGTGTCACAACTCAAAAAAGGCGATTTTTCAGGAGAGCGATTTAAAGTTTTCAATTGTCTCTTATTTAGCAAATATAGAAAAATTCCATAACTTTAATAACAAATCTAGTGGCGTGTAATATATTAAATCCAATGTTGAGAATAAATGGACCAAATAGAGTGCACTAATGCTTTTTCTTGGACATGAACGTGACCCATTTTGAATTATGTCGTTATTTGTGAAACAAATAATTCAATTTCGCCGTCATAAGTCAAATGTGTCGTTTTTGTTGAAAAAAATCAATATGAAAAATTTGATTACTTTTCACCAATATCGTTGTAATACAAAATGTGTCGTTCTTTCTGAAAAGAAAATCAAATTCACCTTTTTACAATATGTGTTGGAACACAAAATATGTCGTTGTTTCGTAAAAAAGTATAACTAATTCTGGCACAACTGAGAAGTGTCGTTATTGTGGTTAAAACTAATGCAACATAACAAGTTTAATAACGGCACATTCTTTTATCACGGTTTATTTTCCTACGCATCGGAATGAAATTTTTATACAATATGGACGATGAAATTGTGCACATTTCTGCATACTCAACTAAAAAATCGTGTTTTTTGAGTTGTGACACTATTCAAGTAAATGAGCGATATATTGTTGGTTTTAGACTAAAATAAGAATTTGTATATCAATTTATAAATCTGTTGATTAGGTATATATAGAAATGATTAGTTGAAAATCAATTGAATATTTTGTGATTTTTACGGAAAATATTTTGATAACTTCTTTCTAAATCTTCATTTTACTTATATTTGATTGACTGCAATAATTTGAATATCACTTTTCCACTCAACTCAAATATGTTTGCAAAATTAATATTGCAATAAATGAATTTAAAAACCAATTATTGTCGGAAATCATATAAATTTTTTATACTGTTAATAATAGACAATTGAGTTTTATTTTACTAAAATTTTAACATCATAAAAATTATAAAATTATATATTACACGCCACTAGATTTGTTAATAAAGTTATGGAATTTTTCTATATTTGCTAAATAAGAGACAATTGAAAACTTTAAATCGCTCTCCTGAAAAATCGCCTTTTTTGAGTTGTGACACTATTCAAGTAAATGAGCGATATGTAAAATATATTATATAGGTTATTTGCATAAGCTGCCTACATTTTGGCGGAAAGAAAATATTTTAACAGTTTGGGAAAAATAACATGTATTCTAAAAAAAAAAGAAAACCTACAATTTTTCTTGAGAATTATGTCAATTTCAACTAAATTACCCAGATTACAAAAAAAAGAAACAATAAAGCTTCCTTTATCATACACTTCCATCTATATTAAATTATAAGTTCATAAAGACATTAACACCAACCGGCACAAATTTATATATATATAAATATATGTATGTGAGTAAATATTTTTCCATCGGTTTTTCCAACTCCAAATTTTACCATCACTTCGCTAAGTCAAACAAACTCAAAACACTTAATACCTTTAACTAACCAAACAAGATATTCCAAACCAAACCAAGTTCAGCTACTAAATGAATTTGCGAAACTATACACACATACATACAGAAATATCAACAAACTTCCAACAAGCTGTTGTAGAAATAACATTACTTCTAGCTGAAGGGAGGAATGGAAGCAGCGGTGCGCAGAAATTGCGGTGAAAGTGAGGGAGAGATGAGAAATAAGAAAGGAAATGGAAGCTGTAGAAATGGTATATCTGCAACTTAAATCATTATAACTAGGTTACTGATGCTCAGTGTTGCGTATGTGTTTTGGTATATTCATGTATAATTATTATTATAGATGTGTAAATTAGTCCCAAAACACTTTAAAGACAACACAACACTAGGCAATAGCAATTTAATAGGCGTTAGACCTATATGTAGCTAAATACTGTGTAAATGTCAATAATACAAACTTAACATGAATATAATAACAAAGAAAAAAATAAAATCACAAAAGAGCAAAAGATATTATCAAAATATCGCCGGTTCACAAGCTTACTTATCTCTCCCTAAATACAATAATCGGAAAAAACGAAGTTCAAGTGAAATACTAACTGAAATGCTAATCACCAACGAAAATCCCCGAGAAAGAATACATTTCCTACACAAACTTGGGACATAAAACATACAATTGTGCACAGTACATAGGGAAAGTCCACTAAAGCGGAGGTAACTGCAGACACGAACAAAATGAGAAAATTATTTCAAAATAATAACAGAAACTACGTAATAACAAGAATCTAAAATCACCCCTTTACGTTGGTTGAGAAATTCTCACAAAAGCTTAGTGCCAAGGCAACCAGCGGAAAGTTATATATAATAATAAGAATAATAATCGAGTTGAAAATGCAATGAAACCCTTTGATAAAGAACGCATTTGTAAGTACACATACGCATACTGCCGTCAGTGCAAAGGGCAAAAGCTCGTTTCTTCATAACAAATTTTAATCGATCAATTAATTTGGTTGTGCGAAAAGGCTAAAAGGCACAAATATAAACTAAGTTGTGACTTTCTACGAGTTTTTTAATTGCAGGCATTTTTATTTCTTAGAGCTTCTTAGTCAGTCGCTGTGGTAAATTTTTCATTTTCAAGGATTTAAGATTAGCACACACTTTAAATTGTTTATGTTTCTTAATTTTGCAATTATGTAATACCAAAAATGCGCATGAATTTTTAAATTCGTTGATAGCAACAGTTATGATATTACATATACAATAAATCGTGGTTCAAAGCGAAATAATAAAATAATCAATAAATAATATTCATTCGTATGTATTCAAACGAAAGTATATGGCGTATACGCAACTTTTATACCAAGATGGATGTCGACTCTGCATGACTTCTCCTTATGTTGTTTGCAACTACTTACACTTGGTTTGCTAAAAGTTCCATATCCCTTTGTAGCAACAAAGTTTTTTGTCCAGCAAGCGACATTTGATTCGAGCCATAATGTTGCTAAACGTACAATGTCGACGACCAGACACACTCTGAAGTTCTCTATAAAAATGCCAGACAAGAATACCAAAGGTTTCTGTATATATATGTGTATAAAGGCGAGCATTGAACTTTCTGTGTATATTTCCACTTCCACTATTGCAAAAAATTGCATATCTTTGTATACATCATAAAATTATCGTATATTTTGCTTATGAGAGACACATATAGGTAAATACATGCTTTTATTAATACTTTCATGTTCTAAAGAAATGTCAATGCACAACAGGTGGTTGTACAGCACTTAGTGTAATTGACCTTGACATTATATGAATGACGTTTTAACGTATGGTTTATAAAACGGTTGGGAATACGAGTGGAAGAATTTACAATGTACACATATATATGTGTCTTTATTATACTTATACGTGGTCTGGTGTATACACTTCAAGCTAAAAACGAAATCACAGTTATTGGTATGCAGAATAACGAAAGCAGACACGTATTACTATAAAATAATCAAACAAATGCCACTGGAAAAAAGTGGGAAAGTGAACTCCTCCTTTTAACATAGTCACAATTGCTTTCAATAATAAATCGGCATACACTACATACTAATAGCCTACAAGTATGCTTCGATATTCGACTTATCATCCTCCCCTCTAGTTTAAATAACTTTCTGCTATGTTAAGTGAATTTAAATTTGAATGTTTCGCTCATTTTGGACAAGGGAGAATACTTACATATAAATTTATACTGCTATAAATTTATTCACTTACATACATGCATTTAAAAACAAAGTGTCTGTTTATATAATCGTTTTTGTCATCGAAGGTTCCTATCATTCGCGACAGTCACCACATTTTATTCTATTTATACAGTTTTCCAGACTTTCGTTTATTATTCTCATTTGCCGCTGTGCAGCGTACATCTCTCTGGTTTCGTTCATATTTTATGTGGTCGTTGCCCTCTTTATTTTAGGTTTTCATATTGTTATCGTTGCTTTTCCTTGTGGCCACTGCTTTCACAAAATTTATAGCACACTTGTGCCGCTATGTTTATACACTTCTACTTACCGTTTTAATTTGCATAAATATGCACACATGTTTGGCAAGGACATTTATGATATAAATACCCGTTAGGAAAAGCTATTGAAAAAAATTGTCTGTACTTTTACATAAGTAGGTATATCGGGTACCAATTCTTAAAGTCTAAGCTTTCAAGTATAAAAAAACTTTGTTGAATTTTATTAGAGTCTCAAAATGAGTATACCGACTTAAGATTTGTGTATGATGATATGAAGAAGCAATTATAGTCATTATCAGTAGGATAATGTAAAATTGTCCCGCAGGGTATGGCTTGAGTCGAGAAAATTTATTCTCACGTTTATATAGCCTCATAGCGAACATGATGTTAATATGCATATTCATATTTATTAAATAAAATATACATATACTTAAATTAATATTTTATGAAAGTTAAATTAAGTAGTGTTAAATGGATACCAAAACACATATTTCAAATGAATAAAACACCACGCATTTACTATTAAGTTTACCATTCCACTATTGCAATGTGAGATAAATAAATTGCTGAGTGGAGAATAAATAAATTTATTCTGCAATGCAGTGGATATATAAATGCCATTAGCAAGAGTTCAATACTAATGTTATTTGCGAATTGCCTAATCGCCTAAACGAATGCTATGTTTCGAATAGTGTAATTATTGACCAACGCACACAAATCGGCTGGGAATTAAATATAGAATATATAAACTGTAAACATGTTAATATTTATATATATTTTTTTTCAACTCTAGATTGCTGTTTAATTTACGCTTGTTGATAATCAAGTAAACGTGAAATTATTGCTGTTCATACCATGTGATTTTGTCGTAATTGTGTTTGCGCTTTCATCAAAAATATTTTATATTTGAGTATAAATGGTTGAATGTTTATATAATGTTGAAATAATAACTGAAAAATGCTTGTTACCATAAACGGGAAAACCACGTAATATATAATTATAATAATTAACTTTTATTCTTCTTCATTCATGACGTATACTTAACAATTTAGCAGTGGAATCCTTAATTGTAATTATTTCATTTTTAACTTTTTCGTTTTTTGTTCGGATCGACGCCCTTGCGTTCAAATCGATTGTAATTAGGTTGCTGTAGTCTGTGAAGACACCAAAAACCCGTGGAATAGTAACGCAAACACTTCTGAAAAAAGAGAACTGAAATTTAAATTCCGAAATGAATGTAGGAAAATATGTCGAACAATGCTTTCCGTTTTATCTGACGATTAAAATTTTTTAACTAAATAAATTTAAAAATAATCAGGGAAATGCTTGACAAGAGTGAAATATGAATTACTAATTTTTGTTAAACACAAAAAATGGCCATCCTTTTATTATTTGTGGCAGTGTTGGAGGCAATATACCGAAACTTAATTGCATACATCCAACTTAAAAGCCTTCTAGCATATATTGCAATTTTATATTTTCAATAATGCAATTTTTTTTAAATAAAGAAAAGCTAGCGAGTAAGAAGACCGTGAACTTTTAGTCAATAACAGCCCATTTGTAAAATCTATTTATATTCTTCTGCTTAACAAGGTAATTAAAAGTATAAATTTTCATATATTCAAGAACAGTAAAAATTTTTATAGAAATGTATATTGTAACAATTCGGTTTGAAACATAAATATAATATTTGTGACCCCAATATTTTGTGAATTCTCAGATTTAATATCTTCTTCTTGACTGGCGTAGACACCGCTTACGCGGTTATAGCCGAGTCCAAAACAGCGCGCCACGTATCCCGACTTCTGGCAGTTTGGCGCCAATTCGTTATTCCAAGCGAAGCCATGTCCCTCTCCACCTGGTCCTTCCATCGGAGTGGAGGTATCCCTCTTCCTCTGCTTCCACCAGCGGGTACTGCATCGAATACTTTCAGAGCTGGAGCACTTTCATCCATTCGAACAACATGACCTAGCCAGCGTAGCCGCTGTTTTTTTATTCGCTGGCCTATGTCTATGTCGTCGAATAACACATACAGCTCATCGTTCCATCGTCTGCGGTATTCGCCGTTGCCAATTCTTAAGGGACCATAAATCTTCCGCAAAACCTTTCTCTCGAAAACTCCTAGTGCCGTCTCATCGGATGTTGACATCGTCCACGCTTCTGCACCGTAAAGTAGGACGGGAATGATGAGAGACTTGTAGAGTTTGGTTTTTGTTCGTCGAGAGAGGACTTTACTTTTCAATTGCCTACTTAGTCCATAGTAGCACCTGTTGGCAGGAGTGATTCTGGGTTGGATTTCCAGGCTGACATTATTATTGCTGTTAATGTTGGTTCCTAGGTATACGAAATTATCTACAACTTCAAAGTTATGACTGTCAACAGTGACGTGGGAGCCAAGACGCGAATTTGTTTGACGACGGGAGATATTTCGTCTTGTCCTCGTTCACCACCAGACCCATACGCTTCGCTTCCTTATCCAGTCTGGAGAAAGCAGAACTAACGGCGCGGGTGTTGTTTCCGATGATATCGATATCATCGGCGTACGCCAGTAGCTGTACACTCTTATAGAAGATTGTACCTTCTCGATTTAGCTCTGCAGTTCGTATTATTTTCTCCAGCATCAGGTTAAAGAAATCACACGAGAGTGAGTCACCTTGTCTGAAACCTCGTCTGGTATCGAACGGCTCGGAGAGGTCCTTCCCGATCCTGACGGAGCTTTTGGTGTTGCTCAACGTCAGCTTACACAGCCGTATTAGTTTTGCGGGGATACCAAATTCAGACATCGCGGCATAAAGGCAGCTCCTTTTCGTGCTGTCGAAAGCAGCTTTAAAGTCGACAAAGAAATGGTGTGTGTCGATCCTATTTTCACGGGTCTTCTCCAAAATTTGGCGCATGGTGAATATCTGGTCTGTTGTTGATTTTCCAGGTCTAAAGCCACACTGATAAGGTCCAATCAGTTTGTTGACGGTGGGCTTTAGTCATTCTCACAATACGCTCGACAGAACCTTATACGCGATGTTGAGGAGGCTTATCCCACGGTAATTGGCGCAAATTGTGGGGTCTCCCTTTTTGTGTATAGGGCAGAGTACACTGAGATTCCAATCGTCAGGCATGCTTTCTTCCGACCATATTCTGCAAAGAAGCTGATGCAAGCACCTTATCAGCTCTTCGCCGCCGTATTTGAATAGCTCGGCCGGTAATCCGTCGGCCCCCGCCGCCTTATTGTTCTTTAGGCGGGTAATTGCTATTCGAATTTCTTCACGGTCGGGCAATGGAACATCTGCTCCATCGTCGTCGATTGGGGAATCGGGTTCGCCATCTCCTGGTGTTGTACTTTCACTGCCATTCAGCAGGCTGGAGAAGTGTTCCCTCCACAAACTCAGTATACTCTGGTCATCAATAACTAGATCACCTCTGGGGGTCGTACAGGAGTGTGCTCCGGTCTTGAAACCTTCAGTTAGTCGCCGGATCTTTTCGTAAAATTTTCGAGCATTACCCCTGTCGGCCAGCTTGTCAAGCTCTTCATACTCACGCATTTCGGCCTCTTTCTTTTTTGTCTGCAAATGCGTCTCGCTTCCCTCTTCAGCTCTCGGTATCTTTCCCATCCCATTCCCATCCCATCCCTTTCCATGCGAGGTAGGCAGTCTGTTTTCTCTCCACTGCGAGACGACAATCCTCGTCATACCAGCTGTTTTTTTGGCTTTTCCGAAAACCAATGGTTTCGGTTGCAGCTGTACGTAAGAAGTTTGATATGCCGTCCCACAGCTCACTTATACCGAGATCCTGATGAGTGCTCTCAGAGAGCAGGAGTGCAAGTCGAGTAGAAAATCGTTCGGCTGTCGGTTGTGATTGCAGCTTCTCGATGTCGAACCTTCCTTGTGTTTGTTGACGTGTGCGATTTTCTGCACAGAGGCGGGTGCGTATTTTAGCTGCTACAAGATAGTGGTCCGAGTCGATGTTGGGACCACGAAGCGTACGCACATCAGAAACACTGGAGACATGTCGTCCATCTATCACAACATGATCGATCTGGTTGCGAGTAATTCGATCCGGGGACAGCCAAATAGCTTGATGGATTTTCTTATGCTGGAATCTAGTACTACAGACGACCATATTTCGGGCCCCGGCGAAGTCGATCAGCCTCAGACCGTTTGGTGATGTTTCGTCATGGAGGCTGAATTTTCCGACTGTTGTGCCAAAGACACCTTCTTTACCCACCCTAGCGTTGAAATCGCCAAGCACGATTTTGACATCGTGGCGGGGGCAGCGCTCATAGGTACGTTCTAGGCGCTCATAGAAGGTATCTTTGATCACTTCGTCCTTCTCTTCCGTCGGGGCGTGGGCGCAAATCAGCGATATGTTGAAGAACCTCGCTTTTATGCGGATTGTGGCTAGACGTTCATCCACCGGAGTGAATGCCAGGACTCGACGACGGAGTCTCTCCCACCACGAATCCCTCACCGAATTTGCGCTCCTTTATATGGCCGCTGTAGTAGATGTCACAAGGACCCACCTTCTTCCGTCCTTGTCCCGTCCATCGCATTTCTTGGATTGCGGTGATGTCAGCCTTTACTCTTACGAGGACATCAACCAGCTGAGCAGAGGCACCTTCCCAATTAAGGGTCCGGACATTCCAGGTGCATGCCCTTTATACGTTTACAGTGGTCGTCATTAAAATTAAGGTTTCTCATCCGAGGCTGTTTTGTTCTTTTCATTGGGGGGGTGTTTTTATGTGGTGGGTCCCAAACCCTACGTACAACCGCATAAGCGGGTTTCGCCTTCTCACTTTAGCTCGCCTTCAAACGGATGTCTGTTGGCTACCCAGAGGATACTTGGTCTAAGACCGGAAGTCGTGAGCTGCTTGAGCCACATGTAAAAGAATCGTTCCTGGCCACTCCCAAGTGAATGGCAGTCAGAAACTTTCCTCACTTGCGTGAACTTCTACATATGACTCCATCCTCCAGATTTAATATATATGTACTTAAATACTTTGCTTGCAACAGCTTAAGTGTTTTGTAGTATAACATCCGTTAATAAATATATATTTATTTGAGCTGCGGACTATGTGCAAACATTGTTTGCTATTTAATAGTTTTAATCCGCAAAAGTCACCTTAACCAGCATGATAACATTATAGTATAGCAACCAACCGAATGTGACCAACCATAAAAGCCACACCCAATATCATACCAGGTAAATCGATGCTTAAAATGTGCGAACTCGCTTCCGCACAGTAAACATGTTTATACATATGCAGCCATGGTCACCGATTTCGTTGTTCATGTCGCGGTCGAAATTATTTGGGTTATTCCACTGTTTAGCGATATTTGTAATACGCCGAAAACTCTGCGTCTCTGAGCACCTATTTTATAATATTTGCCATTTAACAATATTTCACCCTCTTAAAATGGACATCCTTATTGGGGGAATATATTATAACAGATATGAAGATTTCATATTTTTTGAATTTATATCAGTTTACTTAATTTTAACATATATTATTAAATATGCAGTTCTAACTATGTGACTGCTTTAATACTGTATATAAATTATTATATTATAAATGGCTGAAGACGTATTTATACTCTCGCAACCTGTTGCACAGAGTATCATAGTTTTGTTCACATAACGGTTGTTTGTGTCACCAAGAAATATAAGAGTTAGATATGGGGTTATATATACATAAATGATCAGGATGACGAGTGGATTTGAAATCCGGATGTCTGTCCGTCCGTCTGTCCGTCTGTCCGTCTGTCCGTGCAAGCGATAACTTGAGTAAAAATTAAGATATCGGTTCACAACTACGTCTACTTCCCATATAACTCAATTTTGAATTCCATCTGATTCGTTCACTTTATAATGTATTCATAAGGAATAAATGAAGCTAGCGGAATAAAACTTTACACAAATACTGTATTTGAGCTGTGACATCACTTGTGGAAAAATTGTCAAAATCGGACCATGACTTTTCAAGGCCCCTGATATCGAACATGAAGAACTCAGTGCCTAAGGTTAATTTTTCACCGAAAATATAGGTAAATCCCTCAGATATTTTAATGCAATCCATTCCCTCTGAATTTTTTTCTTATAACAGTTTCTCTCTGTACCTGAAATGGTAAAAATTGGGTCATAACTTCCCCCAGATCCCATATACCTAATTATAAGTAATATTAAATTAAGTGAGCGTATAGTCTTCGATACATTGTATCTTGGTGGTGAAATCGAGTGAAATCGGTTTAGGAATTACCTCAGTCCCCATATACTATTTATGATAATTTTCGTTATTCTATTGAACTTTATACCAAATATATGGGTCGACTTGTGTTATCTTTATAAAATTACATCAATAAATTGCGAGAGTATAAAATGTTCGGTTACACCCGAACTTAGCCCTTCCTTACTTGTTGATTCTAATTTTATTGCTAATCGAACATGTTTGTTCGCATGGTCCTTTTTATCTATAGATCTTTCTGTAAATCTATGTGCATTCATATAAGTAAATGAATATATTTATGTAAATAACTACCAATGACAACGAAACTAATTTTTCCCGTTTGAACTTAATATGAGTACACTATTCTTCATTACTTTCATCGACTGCCAAACAAATCACATTCACTTTGTTGATAAACTTCATGTCACAATGAAAAGGAACAGAAGAACATCGCAACTACATGGACAATAGAGGTGAGTTAAATAAACGATAAACTTTTTAGCTCGTTGACCGTAGCTAATGTAAGCAACGCCAAACATAAAGCGACCAACTAAAGTTAAGTATAACAAATGAACAATAAGCAGAAATTATAGAGATAAGGAGAGTGCGGAAAACAACAAAGGTGTTAATGGTTAAGTGATAAGTAAACAAAAGAATATATATTATATATATGAATGGGTTGGTTGCAACATAACAACAATTGCATAGCAATTGTACCAAAATATTTTGAATACGGAATATAAGTAAATATGTATATACTTACAAACGAAAACAGCGCATAATAAACTGGAAAAAACATGAAAGCATAAACAAAGCGGAACTGTATGCCATCATGTTGTTGCATACATTTTAATCGTCGACTGACAATCGCAAACAAGAACAAGAGATAAGTAAAAAATTAGAGGTAGACTCGGTAGAAAGAAAAGCAAACGAACCATTAAAAGGGAGTAATTGCCGGAAGCACGGAACTGAATTAATGGCAATGCTGTTATGGAGGATATGGATAAGTAAGTGTCAAGTAATGATAAATGTAGTAAAACCGAAACCGAAAATTTAATTCTCTACATTGCATTTAACAGTTTATAAGTAACCAGAATTTCTCAAATTAATAATTAATAAATTATAATTAGTTTGTGTGAAATTTTGTGTTTCAAAAGAAATTTCTCGTGCAAAAAACGTTGGAAATGTTGAAAAAAAAAACATTTGGTAATTCAATCATGTCGAAAACTCAAGTTTTCGATTGGTATAAATCGTTCAAAGAGAGGCATATAAAAATCGCAACGCACACAAAAGGTTGACTTGTTCCTAATGAACATTAAATGACACATAGCAATAAAAATTGACAGAATAGTGGCTGACAGTAAAAGAATTTCAGGTTACTTATTTGACGGAATGTATGTTGCTTCTTTTATTCCTGTACTTTTATGTTATGTGGGTGTTTTATGTTTCAGTCGTTACACATATTCTTATTGTATGATAATCACGTTATACGCCTTGTCAAGCATGGTGTAAAGCCTGTGTGTATAACTTTGTAGATAACCGGCTCTTATAATAATATAAATGTAAATGTTAATTTCCCAATTATATGTATTAAGAAGCATATATCTACTTGACTCACATATCTCATCACATCACACTCAGACAACTACAGCATCATTTCAGAGTCAAGTTGTCATTTGAGCATTGCACAACTCACTTTGTTTTAGGTACATCCACTTTAATCACATTTAATTTCCAGTACATTTATTTAATATAGGATTATGCATTCTAAGCAAGCAAATATTTTGGTATATTCAAATTCCATTCCCTCTACAAGTCTCACTTCAACTAGGTTTTGTAAACACTTGCCGGTGACATGCAAATTTATATAATTTCACATTTACATTTAGTCTATAATACGGTTAACTCAAAATACATAAGTGCTTACAGTGTTTATGTACATTTATTTCGGTATATATACATAGCTGAGGAGTATATCTATGTTTCTCGTAGCAACTGAGTTCTTTAATTTTCCGTTTCAAAATTTTACTACTACAGATGTGTACCTAATGTAATCAGTGCAAAATGCGTAACAAAAACGGTTAAATTAAATCAGCTTTTAAGTGAAAAAGCTTTACGTGGAAATATGGGAGTATGTTGTACACATGTAATTACTGGTAAAAGGTAATGGTGTGTGTTATATTTAAATTAAAAACATATACTTTTCAATTTATGAAATAAAATATTCATCAATCCATTTCATAGCATCCAACGGTGAAGCTACCATGCAAGTGTCACTTTAACGAAATCTGAGCCCCCAGCATTATTTACTACTAGTATGCTTTGATAAGTTTTCATATTTGACTTGCCTTCTAGCTAAATCCCTCAGTCTCATTAGATGAACTCGAAATTGACAGTAAGCTCCTCAGCTGCTGATCAAATTTTCATTGATTGATATCAAGCCCGACAAATACGCGGTATGCTTGTCTCGCCCAACCCCATTTATGTGTTCGAGCCATCAAAGTGATATTATTATTCGTTGGCATTGGCATTGCAATAGGATAATAAATTTCATCACGGCAATTTTAGTGAAATCGAAGTTAGAAAGTGAATGTTATTTCATTTGAATAAACACACCTCTGCTTTGGTGGTATCTTTCAACTCTAAAAGCTTCATTACATAATACTTAACTGCAAACTCTCAGAAAGTGACTGCACAATTTGGCTCAAACTTATACTATTGCGCAAATTCTTGGATTTGTAAGCAAATATGGTAGGTTTAACTAACTCTACTCTGTCAAACAAATATTCTGTTACATCATAAATGGAAGCAGCGAAAAGTGCTTATCCAGAGGAAAATAAATTGAGTTCAAGTCAAAGAGTTATTCTCACTTTTCGTACTGTCAAGGCTGTCAGCTCCTTTAAGTTTTTCATCTTTGCCGGAATTCTCGGAATAGCGTACATAAAACTTTCAAAGTTTGTCAAGTTATTAAATTATTCATACTTAAAGTACATATGTAAGTACTTTCTCGATTGTTTAACCAAGTGACAATTGCTGCACTGATTCCCGCTGAATGCAGAACTGAATCTACGCGTTTTGTTGTTGACTTGGGAACGCATGATATTTTTTGATACACCTGATAGGCGTTCCTGTTTACACAGTAATGGAAAACAGGAAACACTGTATATATAATCTTCCCCAGTATAAGACCAGCAGCTCTAAAGAAATGACAGATCTTTTAGTGCAATACCAAAAGAAAAGGAACGAAAAGAAATATTACAGTGTCAGGAACCTAAGCAAAAACTTAAAATCTGACATCCTGTGCGATTTATTCCTCAGCAATTTTATGTACGTGTGCAAAACCAAGTACTTTAGAACTTCGAAGTTGCATACGTTACAGAGTAACGCGCACTAGTAGACTACAGCTGAGGAATTAAGTTGATTAAGTATACGGACATTTTAATTATTTTATTTCTATCACAGTTGCTTCTTCAAAATCTGCCTTTTCAATGTAAAAATTGTTGACGGTTAATGATTGGTGAACACAAGTTAAACCAAAAAGAAGACATAGTAAGATAAGCATACTGTGTATATTTACTTGCCAAAGTTTAGGCGTTAGAATTAACGAAGAGTACCTATACAACCAACATTTTTTTACATTCATTTTTGAACGCAAAAGCTATTCATATGTCTTTAATATGAGTTAAGGGCACTTTCAAAAAAAAATTCCACAATATTACACAACCATTAGAAGTGAAGACTAAAATCAAACTAAACCACTTTGTTAACGATGCCCACTGATTATATAATCGAAAAGTCGAAATGCAAAGTCGTCCAACGGGAAAGTGAACTACATTTGCTAACGAATTTGGAAAAAATTTAGCGACAATGCTGTTTGACGAAACTTCGAAAGTTATAAACGAAGCCTCGATTTCCTTACAATGTCAGCACTGCATTTATAAGTCTGGAAGTGTATGCGTGAGAAAGTAAAATGTACTGTACAGGCAGAGACAAATGAAATTTGTCGAAAAATGGTATAGTTAAACCAAACCACGAGGTCGGCGGTTTGTAAGTCGACACTTTTTCACCAATTGGAAATCGCTCGTGAACGTTTTGTCATTTACTCGTGAATTGCTTTATTTACAGGGAATTAAAAAAATCATCTCGGCCAAAAAATGGAATTAACTCGTGAACATTTTCGTGCGATCATTTTTCACAACTTTCGTAGTGGATTATCGCGACAAGAGTGCATCGATGAACTAAAATTTTTGTATGGCTATGAAGCACCATCCTATAGCACTGTGAAAAACTAGTACAACGAATTCAATCGTGGCCGAAGCTCGCTCAAAGACGAATTCCGTGAATGTCGTCCAAAAACAGCCGTTGTGCCAGAAAACATCGATGCCGTACGTGAACTGATAATGCAAGACCGTCATGTAACATACCTTCAGATAGAGGCATGCCTGTGCATTTCTCCCACCAGCATACATTCGATATTGCATGAACACCTGGCCGTAAAAAGGTTTGTTCTCGTTGGATCCCGCAAAATTTAACAATCGCTCAAAAAAAGGTTCAAAAAAAGTGATTCGAATTGGTTTGAGCGCATGCAAAAGTGTATAAATCTTGATGGAGAATATTTTGAAAAACAGTAAAACCATTTCCGTTGATAAATTTCCACATATAAGCATACTCTCATTTCGCAACCAAATGCCTATACATTATATTTTATGTGAATATTCCGTTTGCAATTGCAACACCGCGGTTGTTGTGCATTGCACTTATAGAGTTGTTCCTTCTAGGTGTCAATGCAAGCAGCATTAAGGTGCATGCTAGTGCACTTGCTAAAAATCACGCTAACCAAAAGGCGCAACTATTTATGTAGTATTTTTTTATTTCCAGTTCTTTTCGAGCTAAAAGCTCTAGTTATCATTATTAAGACATTTCTTTTTATGTGTACTGGTAATACCCCAGGTTCCCTCCATCACTTTTGAGTATCGTAAAATTTTATATTTCTAATAACATGACATGCCGCTATTTCTTGTAGTTGTGTACTCTCAGCCTGTCTCCATCGTTATTTTGACTTGCTACACACACCAACAAATATTTTATGCATTAGGTAATGTTCAATTATGAGATGGCATCTACACTAGCAATGCAATCGCACAGTTAAGTAGTTAAGCTAATAGTGTATTTTGCCAAATTAATATCTCAGCGAGGATTTTTTTATTCACTTTGATTTTCATTTGTATATCATTGAGCTCCACTTTAAAGAAACTGAATTTTTTCTTTGCCTATATGGAACAAGGTGGACGTTACTATCAATTCGTATCTTTTGAAATTTAACTGATGTATGTGCTTCATTACTCACACCATTTAAATGCACATACACAACCACACTTTACTTGAGCATGTGTTTTTATAAAACATAGAAGTAAGTACC